>VXAC01007103.1:226975-311975 GCA_013399225.1 Rhipidura dahli | reverse complement strand
TGCTCTGTTTTCCAATCCATTAAATGAATAATCTTCTATGTATAGGGTCTGCCACACCTTACTGCATAAATTCTTTGCTTTATTTATGTGTGCATTTAGTTGTACAGCTGGTAAGTCATTTGTTCAAAAGAGGTAAATGGTTGGTTTTGATCCTTAGGCTGTGAAACAAGGATTCACAAAATAGTTGTGGTCCTAATAAATTGACTGAAATACTGGGAACAACTTAAAGGATTTGATGTGCGCATCTAAATTAATGCTAAGTTCTTGTTTTTTCTGCACTCTTGATTGTATTTTACTGTTGAAAGCTCAATATCTTTAGAAAGGTTTAGTTATAAGACTTCCTAGGAGCACCTTTTCTACTGGCATTAGTTTCTGCTCTTGCTAAAAGTGCAAGGCTACACAAACAAATCCAGTTCTTGTCAATGACTCCTAAAATCATTGTCTGAAGAGCCTGTATTCTTGGTGTTCTGCCAGGTTTGCCAAGAGTTCACCCTAAACACCTCAGCTGTAGAATCTGCACAGTTATGCTGTTTACAGGAGTAACTCAGTAGAGTGCTCCAAGTCAGGCCTTCTGATTATCTGTCATGCATGAAATACCTGGTAGATGATTTCTGCCAGGTGTAAGGCCAGATTCTGAGACCTTGGCTCATACAAATGAGATCAGCAACACTGGTTAATTATTACCTGTTGAAACCAGAGCTGCAGTTTTGGGTGCAGTCAGCACGTGAGGTTCAGGCACTCTATAGATGCCTCTTCCACAGTAACTGTTCCCTCACCTCTCCTTGAATCAATAGTTGAGGGGTTTTCCCTCACTGAACTGGGTTCTTGTTTCTACAGAGCTGCTTAAGCCAGACCCTTGTGAGCAATGCAGACTCACAGTGATGGCTGGTAGGGGCCAAAGGACTGGTTTTCAAAGCAGTTGGAAGCTTTTATGAGAAGGGGTTCCCAGCAAAGCGTTCAGCAAAGCTGTGTGCTGTTGCAGTTGTGGAAGGAGACAAGATTTCTATTTCCTCACCACCACTGAGGTAGCCAGCTTAACTCCTGCAGAAGTTTTCACTTATTTCTAGTAACAAATTCCCATTTTCTATGCCCTATCTTGTTTCCTGCCTGCCATTGTACTATGAGCTATCCTACTGTGTTTTGTGTTTTCTCTACCTAAATAATTTCTTCCAAATGGTGTCTAAACAATATTTGGTAGAATATGTGTGTACAGATAACCTGTGCGTCTTCTCATGTGAAAATCTGGTACCAGGGAATCCTACTCTAAAAATAGATGCTATTTTATAAAAAATCACGGTGATCACTGAAGACTGCACAGGACTTAAGCTGCATGGGGGATGGGGCAATCCAAGTAGTGTGGGCTCCTGAAAATTTGAAAAATGCCTTTTTATGATCCTTCTTTTGTGTTGTCTGAAGATCATCTGGAATCCCTGGAGTTGTGGACAATCCTGCATCTTCCCCAGTGGAGAAAGTACAACTACCACAGAGGAGTGCACGTTGTTATGGAATAGAACAGAGGGGATTGGAAAGTACCTGGGAAAGGCTGTTTGGTGCTGCTGTGTTACTGTGGGAATGCTGACTTTGCCTCTCTTTTAGTGCACACTTGTCAGCTGTCAGGCTTTCAGCACATGAGGTGAATTTGACCCCACATGTGCTGTTTGTACTCATTGACAGTATTGTGCCCTAAATAGGGTAAAAAGTCACCAAGAGACATCACTAAGTTGAAAGGAGAAAAAAAATCAGAAGTGAGTGCTGTTAACCTATTAGAATTTCTCCTAACAGAATTCCAAGTAAATGTCTAAAAGGTTTTGGAAAAAAACCAACCCAGCAGGGCATTTAATGGTTACACCATGAAGGTTCTGTCCTGCAAACCCAAAGACTCTTCTCAACTGATGTAGGCTACAGTGTAATTTCTCTCATCTTCAGATCTGTTCATTTGTTGCATCCCAGGTATGGTTGCTTTAACCTGTCAGGAAAATAATGGATTGTTGTGTGTATCACCAAAAGGAGGTAACCACAGCATTGTGAAGATTACCAGCCAGTACATTAAACAAATGTGTGACATAAGGAAAGACCTCTTTTCACATAGGAGAGTTAGAACATGCAAAAGAAGGAGCAACATAAGTGAAAACAGCTGAAAGAACAAAATAACATTATCTCCAATAAAGCACAGACTGCTCTAGTATGATAGCAGGTCTTCATTGGAGGTCTTGTATTTCATGTGTACACTATAGATGAAACTGAGATTTTGATTATGTAATGCACTATGTGTAGTGCTGGTGCAACAAACTCAATCTAGAGATAAAATGCAGAATCTTTACATCCTCTGTAGCCTCTGAATTTCTGACTCAGATGACAGACAGGCACATTTAAGAGTAGTAGCTGTTCCCTATTAAGGGAGTTGCTCTTCTGTTCCATAGAAAGAGAAAACAGATTCTTAGTGTGAGCCAGAGCTAGTGGGGTATTCATCAGCTGGCATGGAACTGAGCGGGTATGACAAGTTGAAAAGACAGCAGCAAATAGCCAGGCTGATGTGGGGAAACTTGTTCTGCTATCTGTGGTATCTGGGTGGACTCTTTACCATGATCTGTATGATCCATGTGTCTCTCATGGTGTTAGCTGGTGTCAGTAATGAGTGTCTCATTCTGCTGTTATATGCAGAATTGTATGTACCCTGCAGTGAAATACAGTATTATCAGCTGGCAGGATATTGGCCTGGCAGATCAGGGGTGCCCACTGGTTTACATATTTTGCAGGTTTATAAAACAGTGCATTCCCTCTCTTTCCTGAGGTTACACCAAGGGGCTCCGATGGCGCAGAGACTGTAAGGATAACACAGAACAAGGACACTTCCCTTGCATTACACAGGGCATATTCTCATGTTAGAGCAGGTTGCTGTGTGCTAGAATCCTTCCGGATAAAGAAAAAGACTGATGAGCTTGTTTGGGCTGAGAAAATCTCCAGCCTCCTGGCTTTCCTAGAAAGGTGATTTGGCAAGTAACAAAACTGCATTTTGTAGGGTAAGCTTAGGGCTGAGAAAGGGTGAGATCAGTAGAAAACCTCATGAGCTCCACCTTGAAGTGTTTCTTGATTCTAGTGCTCTTTTGAAAGTTTTTTGTGAGAAGGCAAACTGAGGCATTTATTCTCTGAGTACAGGCCTTTTGTGCCAAAAGAATTTTCAATAAAAATTAAAATAGGAATTAAAAGAAATGAGAGATCCACTTACAAAAGAGTTGGGGACACATCATGTTTATGCTGAGAAAATGCATTCTATCCTTTTCATTGTTTTAAAATGTAAAGAACACAAATGGCTATTAAAGATTTTGAAACAATGAAAAAGTTTAACTAAGCATTTGAGAGCACTGTGCGATGAGCAGTGAAACTGTTTCACTACCAAATAAAATGCAGCCTGGAAATGGCACTTTATGCTGGTGTGTACATAGATGTGTGCATGAACTCATCAGACATTTGTGTGAAAAGTTCATGCACTTTGTGTTCTTAATTCACACAGAAAGATACTTTTACATTTGAACCAGTTGTCGCTTTATTTGAACAGAATCCATAAAAAGTTTTTTAAACCAAAGTCAGATGAAATCAGCACATTAAAATTAAAGTGTTCTTTGGATTTTACAAGGTTATAGACTGCTGGCTGCGGGGATTGCAGCTGACATTCAATAACATTTGAAGCTTGGAAGCAAGCTTTTTAATTTATTTTTTTTTTCTATTTATCCCTTAGAAGCTGCTTGCTTTTCAGCTGTTAATGCATTTCCAACAGAAATTTTGTAAATTATATTGGGCAACATTCTCAGTGAGAATAGATTGTGTAAGTAATGGTAATGGCTTCCTCCTGCTGCTTCTGGCAGTATGGATATTTGCCACACACACTTATTTAAATTTCTTGGGCCAAGGAACTCTTCAAGGTTCAAAGCATTTGTTACTCAGGGACTAAATTTAATGGATAATAATTTAGGAAACAGAATTGATGAGGAGGGTTTTTAAAACAATTGGCTGTTGTATATCACAGACTTTAGTTTCTAACAAGAAAGGTCTTGTGTAAACTAACTTCTTCATATAAGACACTTTTAGCACTATGTTCTTTATCCTAAATCTCCATTAAATCGATTTTTTCTTTCACTAAAATCTGAAAAATATAAAATTCTTTACTTCTTAGGTGAAGAAATGACCTGCCATGGCAGGAACTTTAATTCCCGATTTTGAGGTTTTAGTGAGTGTTCCTTTCGTATTACCTTTTCGACCACACCTTGTGCTGGGCTGAGCTGAGTGCAGTAATCCATATGTAGGAAGCTCTGCATTCCCAACATTTTCACCAAGAGCAGATTAGTCAACAGGGTGTGGCCTGGCCACAAAAGAAAGTGTTTGCAAGATGCTATTTAGTCTGTACTTTACTAGAGAAAAGGCTTGGGACATGAGCTGAAAAAACTCAAAATGATTTAACAACCAACATGGAAATAAAAGGGAAATGAAAGCTTTGTCTCAGTGAGAGTAATAGAGAGTTCTTGGAATTTACTCTGTTTTTATCAGTGCTGATTCTGTTGCTGAGGGATAAAAGTGAATTCTTTCATCCCTTAGGTCATTCAATGCAAATTTCAGATATTTGCTACCATGGACATGTTTCCTGTTTGTAGGCTTTTCTTAAATGTGGCTCTGTAAAATATAGGAATTTAGAAAGCTTTCACTTCATTTTCCTTTCTCTTCTAGAAAACAGTAAGAATGTCACAGTAGGTACTGTGTTTAAAAACTATTTTGGATCAATTGCAGGTTGATTTTTAAAAATTTAAAAGGGATCTGAAGTCAGTTTTAATTAATACTGATTAATGCTCCAAGATACTGATTAATACACACTGAATTTAAATAAATGAGGAGAGTTCAGCAATTGCTAGACTTTCTGTTGTTAAATAGCACAAGTCCCTGCTGTTGTTTTGCTTCAGTTCTTTCGTGGCTGTTAGAGGATGTTATGAGACCTTTGTTTCCCAAGTTAGAAAACTTCATAAATGATTTCTGTTAGATTGATAACTCTAGATAACAGCAATTATACTCGAAAAACCCATAAATGTAAATTGACCCCAGATTTTGTTTTTTGACTGGGAAGCCCTGTGAGAGAAGCTGGAGAAGTTGGTTTAGACACAGGGAACAGTTTTCCCTGAGCTCCACAGCAAGCACTGTGCTGGGATATGTGAAAACAGAGCTACAAACTGGAACAAAAAGGTGTTTAGTGTTTATAACCTCCCCTTAAAAACAGTCTTATCTATCTCTGCTTTTCATTATAATAGTAAAGTTGTGCTGTATATTTTTATGCATGTTTAACATCTGAATATTTCAGAGATTTGCATGCAATCATCAAGAGGAGTGGAATTCTTCTTAATTCTTTGACTGATTTGGTGGAGAATCAAATCACGAAAGTGGAGTCCAAATCTTTTGTCCCACCATAGTGTTTATATATACACATATATGTAATATACACGCATATATAAAAATACATACATGCACACAGACACAGAATCTCTGTTTTGCTTTTATGCTGCCTCACCTGTGCTAGTCTGACAGCCACGTGTGTGTTTTTCTAAAGTAAAACTGAGGTGTTTCAAAAGTGAGGTTGCAATGCGTTTGCAAAAATAGACCACTAAGTGTGAAACACATTTAGGCTATAGTCATGGGAAAACTGTAAAGCAGGTGTGGGTATATTGTTAATTTAAGAAAATGAGTTTTTCATGGTTTCCTGGAGAAAATGATGAGTATATTATTATTCTTTGTCGCAGAATTAGTGATAAATTATGCCTAGCAAAATTCCCCTCCCAGCTTTTATGTAAAAGTTTTGGATAACAAGATATCGCAGCTGAAGGTGTTTTCTTCCTTTCCTCCATTCCAAATGCTTGTGTTGTCACTTCTGAAGCAGCTGCACATCCGAGAGGCTGTTTTGTTCTGTGTTATTGAATTTTGAGGGTACCCTGCTTGGAGATGCTGCTTTTGAGTAATTGTGTGACTTAAAGTAGAGATGTGAATGTGTCCCAAGAAAATCTGAAGCATTTTTGCTCAAAACTTGTACATGTAGCTATTACTCATGTTTCTAGCCTTTGTAGACCTTCAAGAGGTTTTTCACACTCCATTAGGCAACTTTGGAACAGAATTATGTTTTTTTCTTGAAGTTATGCCTTTGGTTTTGGTCTTATTACAATATGAATGAAGTTCAAGGAAGTTGGGTATTGTTTATAGTTATAAGGCAGGGAGGATTAAGTAATGGCATTCTTATTAAACTTTTGATAAATTAAATGCAATAATAAATTTTCTTTTGTTCTCACCTATGGGACACAATTGTGAGGTATTAACTTGTCATATAGATTTATACACCTTAATAATTTTTAGCAAAACTTTTCAACAATTAAAATGCTACCTTGATGAAATTAAATATCAGTTCTTTATGCCTTTCTTTGCCCATGCTTGGAACAACTTCTAAAAAAGCCTTATGGTGACAGATATCTTGACAAAGGTATTTGGTAAAAGAATTATTGTGTGCTGTTGCCATGCTTTGTCTGTATGCATAAAGGATGGGACCCAAGAGAAACAGATCCATGGGACAAAACCAAATGCTTGGCACTGATGTTATCCTTGTAATTTGGGATTATTTCATCCTATGTTTCCTTGATTTCTTGGAATGAATACCCAGCAGTGGCTGGAGCCCATTGGGTGCATTTCTGGAGCATGTCTGTGTTTCGTTTTATCCCATTTTTCATCTGTAAGCCTGTCCTGTGATTTCTTCAAAAGTAGTAAATGGGGGGATTCACACTCTTGAGCCTAGTTAAGGCTTCTCATGTAGGAGGTTATACAAGATGATTAATATGATCCTCTTGATCTTTATTACTTGAATTTTATTTAGTTTTTATGACTGTTGCATAGAAAATTTTCTGTTTTCTTATCATGACAGTGGGGTTAGTCCCACCTAGAAATAGTGTAGGAGTAGTTGTTCTTTAACACAATGCTAACATTGCATAATACAAAATTTATCATTTTTTACTTCCAACCTTCAAAATTTTAAAATTTTCTTGTCTATTTATCTATGGAATTAATTATTCTTGAAGATTGCAGTGCATGAAGCTGTTAACTGCTGAGATACTTGGTAGTGAAGTTTGCAAATTTACAAGCAATGTCAGCTTCCCTTTCTTACAGTGCATTTCTAGCAGACAGACATGTTGAAGTGCTTTGGAGAGCCTGTAATTAAGTGCTAGTGCTGCAGTAAGTTTGTACAGGCTGAGTGGCCACCTCTGCTTCCTTCTCTGTCCCACTGCTGCAGGGAATGCTAGTTAGAGATCTGAAAGACAAAAGAGAAGTCAGGATGGGTCAGGCTGGAAGGGACCTCAGTGGGTCATGTGGTCCTACCTCCCTGCTCAAGCAGGGTCATCCCAGAGCACCTGGCACAGGATGGAGTTCCAGAGTTCTGGAATCTCTCCAGGGAGGGACACACCACAGCCTCTCTGGAAAACCTGTTCCAGAGCATGGTCACTGGCACACTGTCTGAAGGGGGGTACAGAGAAGCTGGAGTGGAACTCTTCACCAGGAACTCTGCTTGTGAAACAGATGCTGAATTATATTCCAAGTAAATATATGGAATCTTTTCTTTGTAGGGATGTGCCTCTGACAGCATCCTGTTCTACTGCAGTACTGCAGCTGGCTGTAGAAGCTCTTGCTAGGGAGGTGAAAGGCATGC
Source organism: Rhipidura dahli (assembly GCA_013399225.1). Taxonomy (NCBI): domain Eukaryota; kingdom Metazoa; phylum Chordata; class Aves; order Passeriformes; family Rhipiduridae; genus Rhipidura; species Rhipidura dahli. Next base: position 304,255 of record VXAC01007103.1, on the reverse strand, counting down.
TCTTAGAATGCCTGGGGGTGCACGGAGCCCACCCCACCCCTCTGGGAGCTGCGTGTGTCAGTGGGGAGCAGCAGCAGCTCCCTGCTCCTCTGACCCACTTGTCTGAACCCAAGGGAACCACTTGAGGTGAGGGGGAGCTTCTGAAAATGAATCCCATTAAGGCCTCATGCAGGGCTATAGGGAGGCATTTTAATGTAGGTAAGGCATGGGATCTTTTAACTTGCCATGCAGTTGTAAATCCCATTTCAGGCACTGTGTTTTCTGCACGTGCCTGTGTCTCTCAGCATCCCTGCATCCACCAGCCAGAGCTGTATCAAGTGAGTGTTCAGTGAGATCACTGACCACGTGATGCACAGGAATGCTTTAAAACTTCATTAAATCTGTTGGTTGCCAGCACAGATAAGTAAGTATCTGATGTAGGAGCACTTTTTTCATATTATTCCTTTAGTAAAAAAGGCCAGTGTAAAAGGAGGAAGATTCTGATGGTGGCAGCTTTCTTTGAAAATTATATTTACTCTTTCAATTACCATATTCATTTGTCATTAATATAGAGTACTTTAAGGCCCTACAATTTTGAAAGGGAAAAGGTTAGAATTATGGTCTAGCAGCTGGTTTTGATAGGGCGCAGTGAGCAAGTTAATGCTTACCAAACTTTTGAAATTGCTTTTCAATTTCTGAAATCACTTTGCAGCTCTTCAGCTATTTTTTGGCTGGCTGCACTTTATCATATTAATATAATACTGTGCAGGAAAATATTGCATTTAAGTGTTATGATGAAATCAAGCTGTTATGCTGCATGTGTGTGGTACAGAGTCTATTTTTAGTGGGTTTTTTAGCCTATAATTATGTGAGGTTTGGTGCCTTTCAGAAGCTGTTTGTCAAGGGAAGAGGTTCTGGTTAGTTTTGATAGGGTAAAATGTGTTTTACAGCCTTGCTAAGCCTCATTTAACTGAAACAAACCTCATTTTAGGAGTGTCTGAAGGTAATACCTGGTAAAAACTAGTTGTGGTTTGTTTTTTTTTTTTTTTTTTTTTTTTGATATATTAATTTGGTTAATCCTTTTTCTCATAAGTTTATCCATCTCATTTCCAGATCCATGAATCCTTATATTTCCTTGACACCACATAGGTAGTCCTCTGCCAGGACCACAGGTATAATTCCAGATGTTTTAACAACAGGAAGAAAAATTATCTGTAGCTGATATTCCTGAGAGCACTGCCAGTATTGTGCTGCAAAGAGTTCCTGAAGATTACAACTGTTCATATAATTGAAAGAGAGTGTATTCTCTGTAATCCCCAAACCAAATTTTAGGAGAAAATAAGTCTTTGAAATTACACTTTTGTAGATGAAATTTCTATAACAAATTAAACATGACAGAGAGAGAGAAGGAAATTTGTTATAAATTTTAATAAAAGATTTAACTTTAGTCATCTCAATGATATGGTAAAAAGGCCATGTATCTTCATGATGTGGTCAGAGTCAGTATCTGTTTCCTCCAGTATCTATCAGTACCTTTTTTTTCCCAGTTATTTATCTTCCCCTTTTATAAACAAAACTGTTTGTTTGTTTTGCCCATCAAAAATCCACAAATGATCGAAAGTACTATATGTCTAATCTCAACCATTTACTTCTGCTTGCTCTTATGGGCTTTTCACAGAGTGGTTTTTCTGTTGAAATTTTCTTCAGAATGGCTTTGTCTGGTTCTGAGGTAGATCATTTATCAAGACCTCACATTTTTTTGCATCCCATCAGTGTTTATATTTTCAAAACTTAAATATTTCAGGTCTGATAATAAAACCTGGCTCTTTTTTAGTACCTTTAAATTGTTATTGCTGTGGATGGTTGTGAAGTTGTTCCTTGCAATGTTCAACTGGTTCAGTAGAAAAAAATTGATTATTTTACTTTTGAATCCAGCAGGTCTTTTATTTTGTGAAAGCCTAGCAAAAGCTCATTGATTTACACCAGAGATGGTTTGCTGTTTTCTTCAGTCAATACTGTCACATAATAAAAATCTTGACTTGACCAGGCAGTTTCAGCAATGTCTTGTTTAGTGTCTGCTGCTGCTGGATGCAACCTTGCAGCTTTGATTTAAATCAGAATAAAATCTCCCTCAAAACTTAGAATTTGATCACTGTATGTGATGCATCAACAGCAATATGAACAAGTTATTTCAGTCCTGGATAGTTTTGCCTTGGCAATTCTATAACAGACAGAAACCACTAATACTGTTCTTTATTTTATTGTACTTCTAAATGCCTGCTCAAGGGATGAAATTAACTAATAAGCTACAAAATATGAATAAATTATAACAGATGTTTTGAGGGGTGTTCAGATGGACTAAATCTAAGCCATGGTGTTTCCAGTGTTAATGTTTCATTGGCTTGGTGTCTTTGAAGGCCTAGAATTAAACAATAGGAAGCACTTGACACAAAGTAGGTGGAATTTTGTTTGTCTCTGGCTGAGCCTCCCAGTTTCAGTGAGTTTATTTGAACTTCAAGGTTGCTCTGAAAAGTTCTCTGCAGAAATTGTAGCCTGAACACTGAAGAAGGAACAATTAACTGCTTTGAGAATGATGCAGAGGGAAATTAGTACAGCAGCATTGCTGTGCTCATTAAGCTTGGCCGTTCCAGAGGTGCAGAGAAAATCCAACTGCTTTGTCACCTTCTCACATAAAAATGCAGCCAGTCCCCAGCCAGGAATTGAGCAAACATGTTTCACTAATTTGAGAAAGAGGCAGGCTCCATGACTTTCCTTTCTTTTATGAAAATAGTGTTAGGTTAGACTTATGGATGTCATTGAAAGATAGAATGATTTGGTATTATACTATAAAATTCATACTGAGCTCAATAAGTAGAGCAATGGAAAAATTTCATTTTTAATATATTTTTTACTATAAATAAAATTGATCTCAAGCTGCCCATAAGTGAGCTGTAAATTATTTGTTTTGTTTTTTGTTTTTTGGTTTTTTTTTAATTAAAAGAATATGACTTGGATTAGAAGAGTACTTATTTTTATTTTACCTGAATTTTCTCTTTAGGGATGCCTAAATTTCTTATAAAAGTCATACAGTTGGATTTATGTGTACTCAGAAATGTTTCACTTTTAGAAACTTATGATCATATCCAATTAATAAAGTGTATTTTGTGAAGCCTGTTCTGTTTTGTCAGCTACCATCTTGGCTTGCAGAGTTTTTCTTCTTCATGTAATGATGGAACAAGGGAGTTGGATCCAGCTTTTCTCACAGGATTTGATTACCATGTTCAAGGCATGTAAAGTCCTGCCCTTTCTAATAGGTGATGGGGTTCCCTCATTTTATTTGACCATTCTGAAAATGTGCAAAGGAGTGAAGTTTCAGGTGTTCAGAGTACTAAACACTCATTTAACAGCAACACAAAAAGACCTTGAGAAATATGTGTAGCAATGATTAATCTACCATCCATGTAACATCATTACTGCAAACATTGCTTTTACTCCAAGTTGTAGCAGTTTCAAAGGGTCTGTTATCAGAACAGCTGTGGCTCAGGTTCAGCAAGCCAATATGTGGGATTATGTAGCACTCAGGGCCCTAAAGTCTGCAGAGTGTTATATTCATTTTATATGAAGTAGAACAAAAACAGCTAAACAATGGTTCTTTCTATTTTGTTTGGTTTTTTTCTATTAATTTCCCTTAAAATAAAGTGGGATGATTGTTGATTTCTGGTCCCAGTTTCTCTGTCTGACAGTAGATGTGCAGAAAGCCTTGGTCTTGTTAAAATTATTAGAAGGACATGAATGTGTTTTAGCCTTTTTTGGTTGTTGTTGTTGTGCTGCTTTTGTGTATGTAATGTAGGGATGCACTTATGTAAATACCTGCAGTTATAAGTGACATCCCATGGTCAGATGAAATTGTTCTTATGTAGGAGCAATCATAAAGAAAGGAGATGGAATGAAAGATCAGCAATGAAGTACTGGCACTAGGACAGTGGTTATTATCAGCCAGAACTAATAATCAATATTTGAAACAGGGCTATAAACAAGTTTAAGGGATTCAGAGATAGGGAATCAACATTATTTTTTCTTTTCTGCAGAGAACCTATTGCAGATGCTTTTATCTTGAAGTGAGATGCTCTTTACAAAGTAAAACATAATGATAAAAACCAGAGTACCCATAAGGCAAGCTCAGCTTGTGGACAGTGACACAACTCTGCAGGAAGGATCTGAAAACTGAGTGTGCATTAGAGGATTAGGGGTGTAAATTTTCAAACAAAATCCACATGTACGATAAGCTCTTTCTCCTGTTAACAGTACCTTGATTGTGTTTGTTTTTGTGATCCTGCTGAGTTTGTAAGTGTGCCTTTACTTCAACTTCCCTTTTGTCCTGAAAACGTAGATATTAAGTTTGAGAAACAATCCTAGCTAGAATTTCCATCAATAGATGATGAGCAAGAAAGTAAACATAAGCTGGTCACGATACACGATGCCCTTGCCCATGTGGTGACAATGTTCAGATAAAGGCAATTCATAAAAGATTAAAGAACTGACTTTTCAAGTACTTTTAACATATTTGGCTAGATGAGTGAGTAATTGAGTGTCATCATATGGGTAAGGCTTTCAAACCATACATTAATTGAGATATCCTAAATGTTGACTGAATCTTCAAAAATATGGAAACCAAATGTGAACCTCACTGCTATGATCTAATTACATCCTCCTCCTCAGATGGTTTCCTTAATAACTTTAAGGTTATTGATGCATTCCTCATATGCTGCAATACATACATGTGTAGGTTGAGAGTCTCAGTGCATTATTTTGGTGGCTTCATTTTATCTGGCTCCTTTCAGAGCTTTCTGCCCCTTTGGAGAGCTTGTTAAAGCAGGAAAGGAGAGAAATGCAATGTGCTTTTATTATTCATGCACCACCAGGGCCATAAAACAGGCTGCAAAGGTTTTGAATGTCCTGCCCAGCTCAGCAGGCACCCTGGCTGAATATTGTAGAACATCACCTCTCCTCAGACGTGGTAGAAAAGAACAGGCAGTGTACATCTGTAGCCTTTAAAATCTGTAAACAATTTGCATATCTGCTTAAAAAATGTGAAAGCAGTTATTGATTAAATGGCATTAGAGTGCCCTTGGCTTTACAAGACATTCAAAGTAGGAGGCAATGCTTAAGATCAATAATAGATTTTATATTTGTGACCTGAAAAAGTAGCAGTAGCTCATAATTTAAAAATCAAATGGTTCCTTGTAATTTTTGCTCACATATTAAGATTTCCTTTTGTGTCCTTTACACATCTGTTAAAACATCTGTAATCAGCTTCCCTTCTGCCAAAAACTGGCAGGAATCTCAAGATTTTTTGAATGTAGCATTACTTGTCCCATGATGCACAGCTTTGATAGGGCCAAATTTCTCCTACCAGCAGAGAGTAAGTGAAACAATTAATATTTTGTCACAAGTCAATGCAAAATGTGAAGTTCTGCTAGTTTAGTTACCTAAATTCTGATTTGTGTGACGTAAGGCTGGTACACTGCTATTTTTCTAAAAGCTCTTAGTGCACAAAGGGTACCTAAAATTTCTGTGGGTGAGCTATAGCCGAGGAGGACCTGTTGGTTGCAGCTGCAGTATCCGACTGCTGAGTTTTATTTTCTATTGCCCAGAGTGCAGAACGCTTTTTCTCACAGTTGGAGGTGTGTATTTGCTGGATTTCTGATTCAGTCCAATGAAAGTACCCATTTTTATCATTGCTTTGTTTACAAGTGTACAGAGTACAAAGGCTTTTCCTTTAATTTTATCTCAGGGTAAAATAGCTAATCTGTTTTGACATGCTAACTAAATGACACTCAAACTAGTATATGGACTAACTCATCCATAAGTCATTTCTTTTATACACATGTACTGCTGTGTCCAAGAAAAAGAGTTATATTGGCTGCAAGAGTTTGAATAATAATGGTCATTAATATGTTGAATTGAGGGTCACCACATTCATCCCACATATCAAATCCCCTTTCAATGAGATCAGTTCCATCAGCTGTCAGATTCCATTAAATATATCCCCCAGACCTACTGACCAGCTGACAGTAGAGAAACTCAAAACCATACACCCACTATTAGCATTATAAAATGTGAAATCAGCTGGAAGGAATGATAGCAGAACTGAAAACAAAATAGATGAAAATCTGTAATGCCCTTGTGTCTTCCTAAACAGAAACCCCTAAGAGTTAAAATGCCCCCATAAAACATGGAGGTAAAAACAAAGGTTGTCACATTGTTTTCTTCATAACCTATAATGATTCTTTTACCTTTTGTTAATGCAAGATTTGCATAAATGTTTCATGAGGTTAATACAATGCATAAACTGAGCAGTTTATTAAGCAACATCTGTGCTGTTTTCTCAGATAATGCAGTGTTGTTTCCAAGTCACTGAAATATAACCTATCATAAGGTTTTGGTTGTTAAAATACTTGTTTTGCAAGGCCTGTGATCACATCTGACATTTTTAGCAGATGCCACAGTAATACAAAAGAATTCCTTGATACCACAATATGTGTTAGCCAAGCACCCAGTAAGGAGTGGATAATATTCCACTGAGCTGGTATGGTTCAGTACTGTGCATAAGACATGAGAACATCTTGTGTGTCATCTTTCAGATAAAAATACCCCGTTTCAAAACTAGCACAACTGCCCATGAGACTTTTATCAAGTGAGATCTTATCATACTCGACAGTTTTTGACTTTGCCATAAAATCACTTTATAGTTTTTTTTTTTTTTTTTTTTTTAAATTAAGAGTGGGAAAAACTTTGCACAGCCACAATTTTATCTTGGTATTGGTGCCATATGGGAGTCTTTTGGCAGAGAAAAAAAAAGTTATGAGACCAATAATTTTTAATGAATCTTGGCTTAGCTCTTGAAGCAGGTCATGCAGATAAAAAGTGGGTGCATGAATTCTGTAGCTGTATTCTCCTGTTTTTCTGGCAAGGATTGGAGAAATGTAGTTTCAATTAAACCAGGGCATAATGGAGATATGTTTTATATTATTGATTCTGTAAGAAATAATTTCAACATTTTTATTTATTTTTTTCTTTTTTTTCCCCCCATGTGTTTAACTTACTCTTCAGCAAGAATGATGGCCATTCTGGTCTTTAAAATTTGCATTTTTATCTGCCTTCCTTCACAAATCCCTGATTTTTTTGGTTTTTTTTTGGTTTTTTTTTTTTTTTTTGGATTGTAAATTTGAAATAATTTCATGTTTTCATCGTAAGACATCATCAATCTGTGAGTATGCAGGCCCTACTCAAGTATGGATGTTTTATCTTTGTCTTAAAGGTTTTAAGACTACCTTTGAGGTAGGAAAATACTTTTTTGGGAAAATTTTAATGATATGATTGCAGCAATTAATTTGCATTATATAAACTTTCATACTGGGTTTATGCTTCTGTGTCCATGCAAAGTGTCCACTGACCATTGAGGTGGTCCCTGTGAGAGCAATTATGTTGATCAAGTATCCCAACTAAGATCCACGTTGGGTGACAGTAGCCCAGAACCTGAATGGCTTCTTGTGCTTCCATTGGAGCAGATATGTTTGTTTTCTGGTCTATCTTGGACAGTGTTAGTTTGCTCTTGAGCAGTTGCCAGATCCTGCAACATGGGAGAAAGTTTCTCTGCTGCTGAAGGGCACTTGGCTCAGTAGGAAAATGCACCAGGGTGCATAAAATCGTAGCAAGTAAAACCAGAAATGTGCAACTTTATAAGGCAAAACTCCTTCTGAAGACTTTGGCTCAATAGCAGAAAGGAAAATGCTGAATCCAAATGAAACAGGGGAAATTTATTTAGTAATAATGACACAATTATCCCATTAGAATTTGTCTGGAATACTATTGTTAACACACAGTTAGTTTCAGTGTGAACTTAGGATGCACAAGGAATGCAAGATCAGACCCTATATAATGAAGGGATCATTTACACACATTATCCCCACAATGAAATGCTGTCACCCCTTGGTGGAAAACACAGCTGCTTTTTAAAATCTGCTGTACTGTAATAAGTGTGTAACTAGAGCTGGTTGAAAAACCCAAAATTATTTTGTGAAACATTTTAAACTTTCATAGTTGTCTTCATTTAGCAGGTTCACAATACAATATTTATTTCTCCCCCAGATTTTAAACTATTCTGTTCAGAATTGTAGATAATTTTGAATTTTAAAAGATTTTTTTCCCAAAAACATGTTTCAGTAAAACTGAAAATATTATGATTTAAAAATTACTTTGAAATCTGCAGTATATTCTTATTAAAAACAAGGTATGTTGCTAGCATCTAATTTTAGGAAAAAAAAATTGGAAGGGAAAATAATGGCCAGAACTTCAGATAAAAACATTGTTTTAATTTTGTGTTTGATCTTTAGAAGTCATTAGGGATTTCTTATATCAGAGGACCCAGCAGCCATTAGTATTGATGTAACATGTAGAAGTCAAAGGCACCAGCAGACCCCTGATGGTTTAAACATAAAGACTCCTCCTAGCCTGGATACAGGACTCAGAAAGCAGACTTATAGAGGAGCACAAGAAAATAATGTGACCACTGTTGGTCATCCAGATGAAAAATTGTTTCTCTTACAAGCAGAGATCATTACTTTTCTCGTTCCTTTCAAAAGCAGCATATCTCACTTTTGTTTTTCAGTTAAAATATAAGCAGTATATTAAGGGCAGTCTATTACAAACAAAATGCTTGACCATTAGAAGTTCCACACTTGAAACAGATGTGATTTTCCAGCCCTCCTGAGAACAATTTTTTAAATTTTTTTTTTCCTTTCTAGTATTTATTATCTCTGTCAATAAATGCTATGCCTCAGCTGTGATGATGTTACCCAATCAGGTGCTCTTTACCACCGGTCTGTACTGCTGTTGTTCTACAATTTGGGTCATCATTTACACTTTGTACATTTCCTTTGCCACGAGTCTCTTCCCTCCTGGCACCAGGGACATGTCAGGAGGGAAAAGTTTGGTTGTCATCAAGTATTTGGACATCATTCTCAGCTTTGCTGGGACACTGTGTTCCTTACAGTGACTCCCTTAGGCCAGGGGACAAATCTATTGATAACAGATCTGCTGACGTGTTGTAGCTAACTAGCAAATTGTCTGTTCATTCTGGCTAAGTTTCACTAGACCTAATGAACAGGTGTCTACAAATTCATCACAGCAGAAGAAAGGTGGTCCTTATCTGTCCCTCTGTTGGGACTTCTGCCACATCTTCCTGCTAATTACTCGAAATAATTTGATTCATCAACCTGGTAAAAGTAATTCCCCATCCAGAGAAGGTTATAGTTTCCTGAAGTCTCTCAAGTTGAACCAACACAGAGAAGTCAGATGAGTGGCAATAAGGGAAAACATAATGGAGGGAGAGGCCTTACCCTCAGCAGTAGCAGGGAAATTATTGCAACTCACTGTGACTTTGTTTCTTAAACTTTTTGATATTATTTGTCTGGGGTTGCTTTAGAAGTGAAAATCTTTTCATTATTGTCATCAGACTTTGGTTCTTAAGGGCTTTGTTTCTTTATATGGAGCAACACATCTCCACAGAGCGGGCCCTTCTCTTAACACATTTAGCATTTGAATTGTGTCTGTATCATGTTCAAATAGATTTGTTGCTTTTTATGGGGTTTCTTTTCTGTGAGTTGATGGACTTGATCAGGTAAATGCCAGTGCTGGAAGAAGCAAAGGGATAGCAATGTATGACCAGGAAATGGGGTGAGGTAAGAGTGACTGGGTCTTCTGCAGTATTTTTTTAGATAAACTTCACACAGTTCTATGTGAGTCAAGTTTTTTGTGCATTACTTCCTGGAGGAGAAAGCTATGGCATCAGAATTAACTGAGTTATAGAGTTTGGTGCTTATTTAATTATTATATTATTTGAAGATTGAAGACAATCAAAGGAATGGCAAAGTTTTTTTACACACCTCAGAATATATAATGATATTTTGGGGCATCTTTAAGTTGTAAATGTTTGCCGAAAGAAATGGGACTTCATATTAGACATTTTGAATAGGATATGAAGAAGTCTTAAGCCCTGGCCTATCCCTGCACAGACTGAAATGAGTATGAGCTTTGGCTTGGATTTCACTCAGTGTGCTTAACATGTTAGCAGCCCTAATGTGGCTCCCTGGCAGAGACTGGAGCCTGAAAACAATCTGGATCATGGATAGATGGCTCTACGTTACACAGAGTTCTGTTTATAAAACAAACTGAAGGCTTTTTACAAAAGTGGAAACCTTTTGAGATTATTCCTCATTAACATTGCCTAATTGCAGCTCTTTGATCTTTATTTCCCTTGGCCCTCTCACCTCCTCCCCTCACTCCGTTAATGGATGCTCTGGCCCTCGTTTTCCAAGGCAGGATGAGCCTGTTTCAAATACTCAGAACTGGCTGTTAACAGCCATCTGTTGCACACAGGACTCTCTTGAAGTCACTGCATTTTCAGATTGATTTTGGTGGGCTTCAGGCCATACTTCCTGTAACAGACTTTGTTGCAGCCTTTTTTGAGGATGAGTACCAGCAGTAACTAACACACTAATGGACATATGCAATCATGTGTATGAACGTGTCCCTGGGCTTTTGTTGCATTAATTAAACAACACCGGTGTCAAATTATTTCTGGTTTTATTTTTAAATGTGTTTCTAAAGCAGAAAACATTTGCATTCTGGCAGTTACATAGGAACAAACCAAGAAATACTCTAGCATTTATCGATAACAAATAAAAATGTTATTTTTGGTTCATTTTCATAAGCTATAGAGAATCACCTACAAGACACATCCAGACATTCTAGAAATAAACCCTGTGATAACAGGTGACCCTATGAAAAGGCTTCTAGCACCATACAACCATGGTTTACACTTTTAAACATTATATTCTGTTCTTTCTCTTTATGGAAAATGGGACTCAAAAATTGAAGAAGTTGTTAATGGAAATTTTGCATAAACTTGGGCCAAGGTCCAGTCAAAACTGATGGGAAGGTTTTCAGTAGATGTGCTTTGGTCTGATTCTGTCTCACCTGGAACACCTCCTTACTGAAACAGGGTCATTTCCTGAAAGAATCCTCATAAAAGTAACTCTTTTTAATTGTATTAATTCTTTTACTTGTATTCCATGTCCATTTCTGCTCATCCCAATCTTAAATCTATTCAGCATTCCAGAGGAAACCTCCTAATCCAGTTTGAGGAAACACTTCCATTTGCATCAAGGGTCGTGTGTGGATTAGAGGAAATAATGTGACCTGCATACTTATCATTTGCAAACAGTTCAGCTAAACCACATTTCTGGATTTTAAAGGAAATTCTGCAATATAATAATTGTATCTATTCATGCTATTTGTAATTTCCAAATGGTAAATCATCGTCTCTAAGAAATGCTCTCAATCAAGGGAGAAAAAGACATATAATTATGTCATTTATAATGAATTCTAAAGGATACAAAGACTTTAAGAGGAAAAACTCTGGAGAAAACCAAGGAAGAAAATCCACATAATAATACCAGTTGCTCCTAAGAAGATGCATAGCTGATGAAAAATTTGCATTTATTATATGAAACTCAACATCAAACGCTTCAGCAAGGCAACTGTCAAAACTCTGGAGTCTAGGCAAACAAGACCTGACTTTTATTAGATAAATTGCATACTCTCCTTCTTTTGTAAGCATCAATAACATCAACTTTTTGACAAATAACTCTCTCCTGGGTGCGAGTTCTGAGGATTGCTGCTAATCTTCACCTTTTGAAGCATCCCAAGGATTAAAGGCAAATGTCAATAACAGTGGCCTGTGACCTTTGTGTGGAAGGTACCGGTGTCTCTTTGTAGCAGCTCCGTCTGTGTTGTGAGATGATATGTATAAATGCTGAGAAACCATGCAAGAACCCTTGCTGTGCAGAAATCTGTAGACTTAGGAAAGAAGCTTTCATATTATAGGGCTCTTGAATGGCACACATTGTCTGGCAGGATTGGGCTTAATCCATTTACTTTTAATGAAAACTTTAACAATTAGCATTGATTGAAAAAACATATATCCTTTTAATAAAGTAAGTATGAAGAGAAAAACAAAATAAAATATCCTTGGTTTCCTACTGACATTTCTGTCTGCTGTCTAGATTTACTGCAGACAGAATTAATTTTAGTGCAAAGAGCTTCTGTGCAAGCACTAATTGGTCTTTATCCTCATTTTGTAGATGTTTATTAGGACAGACTCTTCGGTTTTGCTAGTATAAATCTATAACTCAGTTGAAGACAATGTGGTTAGGTCATCATAAACCTGGTAAGGGAGTAGCTTACTGGATAAGTGAGATGATAATAATAATAACGGCAGTAGCAGAAATGAAGGAGTGGAAACTCAGGTGTTAGGTTTTCTGTCTGCTGTGGATGTTAAATACCCCACTTTTTCCTGCCATGGTATGCAGGGTATTATCAGGGCAGAAAGTCAAAAATCCCTCTGAGGTTGTCAGATGGACCTGTATATTTGCATATGATAGTGAAATTAAGTCCTAAATTCTCAACTTCTGCTGCTGACATTGATTTCAAAGGCACACATGGCTCGAATAAAGAGCAAAGATGTAACTGCCTTCTCTGTAGTCCCTGGGACATCAAGAAGAAGCCACACAAAGTAGTAAAAACAAATTTGAGATTTGCTGTCCCTGAGAAAGGGGGGATTGAGTCATTCCTGTAAAGTAAAAAGAGAAAGTGAGGAAAGGGACACATCTGAGGCTGCAAACTGTGGGGCCTGATGACAGTGGATTTGAAATCTGTTGCTGAGTAGGGCTCCCACAGACGGCTGCAGCCTCCTCTCAGACCCTGATTCCTCCTTGAGCAGTATCAAGCCTGGTTTTGTAGGGGCCAAGCATAAACAAAGGTCATTGCACTGCCCCATGTGAGTTTGCTGCCTTGGCAGTGGCCTGATCTGGTGTTGCCTATGGCCAAATGCTAGTCATGGAGTTAGGGTTTTTCTCTGTAATTGTGGTAGCAAAGCATTATAAAATCTCTCTGGAAATTATTTAAAAGAATGTAAAGATAATTTTGGGATCCCCAGACTAACAAAACTCCAGAACTTATTTGTATTCTTAGCATTCTTGTCCTGACACTGCATGGACTTTTCTGTCATTCTGATTTCACCCATTATGCTGGCTTGGTGTAAGTGCAGTTGTCCTTTTCTGATAATTCAACACATCCAAAATGAAAGATCACAAAAGTGAAGAATAAGGAAAAAACACCTGAATGACAGGAAAACAGTAACCTGCCTGGATTGAGCTATGTGCTTCCAGTGTCATTCTTAGCAGTTAATGGAAGTTCTTCAGGCCACCATACAAGTCTTAGTGAGAGGAAAATGCTGTCATTACTAATTTTGGGGCTGCTGTTTCCTTGATGTCATTGTAGTTCTGCCTATCAAAATAATTCATCCTGAGAAACAGCATATTGTCAGTGTTGGCTGGTGTCCTGAGAAAACAATTCACATTGTCAAAGAAAGTCTCATCCCTCCTCATATCCCATAGCACATGATTAAAGAATGAAGCAGATCCCCCATAAGGAAAATAAGTAGAATGAACTAAAGCAGGCAGCTGTTCAGGTGACTGTCTGTACTCTCAATCCTATCATAGCTCTGATTCCTGCAGAATTACTGAGATGTGCTTTGCACAACACAATTATTAGATATTTGGGACTTTTTCTTTTTCTTTTCCACTCCTAAATATCATTGAAAGCAATTAATATGTATTAAACAGAAACATAAGGTCCTTGTTCTGTGTAAGGAGATGGAAGGGGAGGGAGCTTATGCAGCTGTGTCTGGAAGAGGGCAGAATGTAAGAGAGAGCTTCACAGAGGAGTGGGGAGAAAACAGATTAATAAGGTGTAACCTGGATCAGAGACTGAGGAATTCTTAAATATATAAAAAATTTAAGTGAAGTCTGTGCATCTGGAACTTCACAAATGTCTTTCAAGTTCTGCCCTCAGACCAGTGATGTTACACATTTTCTGCTTTGTGCAATAGTTTGAGCATTGGATTGCTTTTCTCTCCTTTTCACAGATACCATAGTTACCTCTCCTCTGATAGCTGACAGGTTATTGACCGGTTGAGGAAGTGATTTCTCTAATTTTTAAGCTTTAGTTTTAAGAACAGAGGTTTTTGCTGTCCAAGGGCACCATATGTGCTTTACAGGTGGAGCACAGTGTGCTCTGGCTGTTGTCTTGGCACTTGTAGTGGAAGAAAAAGTCAGTTAAAGGCTTCAAGCAAAGGCAGCAGAGATTTATCCAGCTGCCTGAGAAATCTCTTTTCCTTTTGGAGAAGAATTCTTCTATTACAACTAAGTGGAATTGTAGAATTAGTGAAACAGAAAGCAGAACATCACAGAAAATTGAATTATTATTCCTTCAGAAAAAAGATGTTACTTTCAGAATTTCTTTGAAACACTGTTGACCATCATAGTGAAGGGCATATACATCATTAAAAATAAATGGTGAATTATAATTCAGGGTCAAGTGTTCATGGACATTGTCTCATAGCAGTTCATCTGCTATTAGAAAGATTCTAAGATGATTTTCTGTAGATATGAATGGAGCTATGATTATCTGAGCAGTTTGACTCTACCTGTCTGCATAATTCCTGAAAGTCATGAATGTGGAAGGTCAGTGATAAGACATTAAATGAGTGTGCCACAGACAGAGTCAGTACCTCTGTAAAAGAGATCACAATCAGTGTGGATGTAGAATTTTTTTGCAAGAGAGCTGCCAGAGGACAGCTTCTTCCCTTACTATGGAATTACAGTGGTGGACTTCCCCAAAGCATCTGCCTAATGTCTGCCTGCCTGAAAATACAGCCCTCAAAAGCTTTGGGCCAGATATGCACAACCATGGGTGGGTTTGTCGCTGTTGAACTGTCTGCAGTGAATGCCAAGTGCCAGGGAGTCTTTAACTTATGGATTCCATTACAGGCACAAACTCCACAAAGCAATACCAAAGACTGTCAGAGAACACTTGCCAGCTTATTGTAACAGCTGTAGAGTGGCTGTGTGATTCAGAGTTTATAGGGAGTGACTTCCTTATCGCTCCTCCTTGGTCACCGTCACCGATTGCTCACGGGGAGCCTGGGGGAAGGATCTGATCCTTACAGGCAGAGAGAAGGAGGCTCTCATACACAAAGAATTAGCACTTCCTTTGCTCACTCTTCCCAATTCTCAGTCTTTCCAGTAATCTAAGACTTGTAGTGACAAATATTATTGAGAGAAAGTTTGATTTGCCAAGCAATTTTTACTGCCTTTTTTTTTTTTGGTCTGTACTATTCATGTAAATGAAAACAGTTGTACCATCCATAGTTGTTAACTTGCCAAGCATTTGGTATTGCTGTTTTTAACAATCCTGCCACAACCTTTTCTTTGCTGAATTTCTTTCATTTTTGTATTGTGCATTAGTATTCCAGCATTCAAGGGTTAACAGGCTCAGAATTTAGTTCTCTGCAGCTCAAGGCACAGTATTAACTTTGTTTTGTATATTGCCCAGGAATTTTTCACATTATGTTGGTTTTGATATTGAGAATATTTTCAATAATTGAGTTAGTTCTAGAGTACAATAAGAATTTTTTTTCTCTCTCTGTTCCAGGCCTGCGTTATTTTTGCTTTAGCTTATCTCATTTTGCACATTCTAGCTCTGAACTGTATTTCACTGGTTTTAAAAACACATCATTTTTTGTCAGGAATGATTTGGCCTCCCATCTTATAACACAATACAGTAGCATTTATTGTCATAGGTGTGATTAATAGGCTAAGCAAGATTGAAGTCTGACAAAAAAATGGGGTCAGTAAAACCTTTTAGAAGAAACTGAGACCTGGTGTAAGTCATCGAGTATAGACCAAATTGTGATGAAATCATGCTTGATCAGGCCATACTTGAATTTAGCTCTTATTACTTTCTAAAACATATGTTATAGTTTTCTTAATTATTTATTTTTCAAAGGGGAAGGCTCAGGGACTTTCAAATTATGCTTAGCTGGTCTTGAATTGACTCTATTTCTACCTTCCTATTTCATCTAATGGAATGGAGAGCCTAGTATCCCAGGTTTTGCCAAATTATTTCTTTTTTTTTTTTTTACATAATTGCCTTTCAAGAATAAAATTCACTTGATTATTTTATGATTTCTGCAGTTTATGAGATTATTCATTTGATGAACTCTCTCTTAAGCAGATACACATTTGTATTGCAATCTCTTCCTGAGCTGCTCTGTTACCTTTTCATAAATGGCAAAAGTCCTCTAATGAGTAAATACCTTTCTAGATGCCAGTGGCTGAGACTATTTGTAAACAAAAGTAAGAAATATATAATAAGAAGTTAAAGTTCTGGGTTATTTTTTGTGGGGCTGTTTTTTGGGTTTTTTTTTTCAGATGCTAAACTCTTTTCCAAGGCTGGGATATGTTCTGTGTATGAGGACCTGTTTCAACATTTACCACAAGCAAACCACCGTGCTATTCCAAACATGATATATTTCACTTTAGTACTGCTGACTTCAGCTTACTAATTGCCTGACAGCATTTTCTTTGTTAAGCTTTAACTGTGATCATCACACTTTTGTTGTACTGACAGTAGAAATATTCAGTAACAGACGACCTAAATACATCATAAGCACAACTGTACTAATCTTTCATAATGGGTGTGCTTTTGGAATTATATGGAACACGTGCATATAATCATTGTCAGGAGCTACATGCATTCAAGTCTCCAAAAGCATCAACTGAAAGCATTATCTGACAAAGCATTCTGATGCTCAATGCACATGACTTACAAAAAAAAAAACAACAAAACCCCAAAACACAAAAACCAAAAAAGCAAACAAAACAATACAAACCCCCCCCCAACAAACAAAAAAAAACCCCAAAACAAACAAATTAAAACCCAAACCTATAAAGATGCAGTTTTTATTTTATATCCAACTGAAGCTGCTTTTTATATCAGAATCAGCAGGACAGACCTATCATCACCTGCATATGGTGTGGATCAAACTAGTCAGTTCCTTTTGTGATGATATGAGCCCACAGAAATCCACAAGCCCTCTTTCTGCTGAATTGACTAATGTTTCTTGTTTTTTAGAAAAAAGGCAAACTGCATACATCATGTATGCTTGGAGAGATAGTGTCCGGAGTGATCTAATTTTGCACAGAGAAGAGTTCTGTAGCTTTGGCTGAACAAAGACTGATTTGCTGCTGCTATCACTTTCTAATTGTTTGAAAGGGAAGGTTCAGTTTCCTGGCACATAAGCAAAGGTGTGGGAACTCAAAGGCCTGTGCTACGTGTCTGCTTCCACACCAGCTTATTTGAACTCACTTTGCAAGTTTTTGTTTTTTCGTGTTCTAAACTCGGCCAATAAAATTTCCTTAGTGAGGGCTGCCATCAGCTTTTATCCATCAGTGGGAAAACCTGCACTGTGAATCGTGGTGTAGCACAGGAACGCTGCAGTCCCCTCGCAGCTGTCAGCTGCAGCAACCCAGGGCAGTGCAGAGTCTGCTCCACGCTCCCTCAGCTGCTCAGCAAGCTCCTCTCAACCAGGGCAGGGCATCCCTGTGGCTCTCTGCACTCAGCAGCTTTAGTTCTTCCTCAAAGGGCTTGAATTTGTCAGAAGATGATCTAAAAATTTCACCTATTTTTAATACGCTTTATTTTCTCTTCCTGCCAGTAACATTGTGCTAGCAGTCTTCCAAGCCTGAAATTGAATTACATAAGCAATGCTGATTACATGTCAGGGCTGTTAAAATGCTCTGGCATTTGTTATGTTCAAGCACACAGACAGGGATTTTCAAAAGCACCACTGTGGTTTAGGATTTAGTCAGTTTGGAATATCTCATTCGGTTAGCAGAGTGTGCCATCCTTGTCTACTCCCAGTGACCTCCTGTATGATGTTTAATGAACTCTCAGAAATAGATATATACCGTGGAAGATCTGCCATTTCTCTCTGTCTACTAAATATTTCCAAAAGGAGCACCTCTGTGCTCACAGATATACCCTGTATATAAATAAAAGGGCTTTGGAGAAGATGCTCTTTTCCAAAATACTTGAGGTTTTTTTTTTAAACTGTAGTTTAGTGCCAACGGAATGGATAGAAATAGTAACTCAATTCTATGGTGACAATTCATCAAGAATCTTTATTTTTATAAGGCCCCAACAACATTTTATGTATAAGATTCAGCGTGGTGTGTGATAAAAACATCTAACATCAGCCAGTGACTTTCATCTAAATGAGTACTAAAGGAACAAAGGGAAAAGAAGGTTCATTAAATGCAACTCACATTCAAAACTGAGCAGACTAGAATTTAAAAAATTGGAGGAATTTTCAGTGAGGGTCATAGTTTTGTGTATATTGCATCACAATATTTATATCTACAAATTGGTACAACTTTTAAAGTGAAGATTTTTAGAACTGCTATAAAAAATGAGTTACTTTTGCATTGTAGTGGACACAAAAAAAACCCCAGTGATTCTTGGTAAAAGTGAACTTTTTTCTGAAAAACTTTAGGTACTGTTTTACATTGTTGATTTCCCTGTAGGCATCTTATTTGCATCCAGATTATTAAATAAACTGATTAATGATGTTTCTTTTTCTAAATATTTCTGCATGGAGCACTCTAGTTGTGGACATGTGTACATATGTCATGATGTAGCCTTCTATGAGAATAATTCTTTTCAGATTCAGGTGGGTGCATCTCCAAATCTGAAATAAAGTAGGTATAGATTTGAAAAATCACAGTATTCCAGGCTGATTTGACAGACCAATCAGAGACTGCTTAGGTTGAGATTTTTAAATTTCTGTTATCCTTCTAGATGCTTATAAATGTTTTGTTGTGTTTCATATAAACAATAATTTAATATTTATTGATTTCTAATTACAATGGTATGGCAAACTCAGAATTATTATATTTAGGTTTGTAAGTAAGTGTCATTGACTTTAATTCTGCTGTTTATGAGCAGAAAAGACATAGGTGTCAATGGAAAATTCGTACCAAATTCATGGAGAAGAAAGAAGGGTCTCCACACTTAAGTTAGTGCTGGAGAAAAGAATAGCAATTTACCTTTGAAATATTTGTTATCAAGTGATATTTTTGATTCTCTTCATTTAAACACTGGTATATATTTTTGACTGTTTATAACTTACAGTTACTACTTTTCTTAGTTGATATCCAAAGGAAAGCTTTCTTGTTTTTTCATACGCTCTGATCTTTTTATAAGAAAATGAATAATGAATTAATTTTAAAAATAGGACCAGCAGTAAAATTTTGAAGTTTACAGGAAGGCGACTTCACACAGAAATGGAAATTTGTGGCGATTTTTGTGCAGTGCATCATTATCCATTGGTCCTCTTGCCAAGCTCACATATTTCAGTCTGTGTGACTTTGAAGTATGTGTTCTCTTAAGGCTTAACAATGTCAAGCTTCATAACACAAGAGCTAGTTTGCTTACTTCCTACTTTAAATTGCTCGTAATTTGAGACATGCAAACATTTCCACTTTATAAAGCAAGGCTACTAAACATATTATTGCTCCAACCTGCAAGTTTTATAGCCTCTGTATATTTAGAAAGCTGTGCTTTATTAAAATAAACTGTAAAGAGGCTTAACTCATTATGGAATCTGCGAGTGTCTAAAATGAAATATCTTCCATTTATTATAGGGATTTAGGAAAGTTTGAAGAAAGACTATAATACTGTTGTTGTAGAAATAGTATGTTAACTATTTTTTTAGGCCCCTGAGGTTTGTAGCTGGATGTACAATTTATCATGGGATAGGTCTGCCTGCAGTTAGCCTGAAAAAATCACTGTTTTGCTTTGTGTAATCTTCAAACCTTGGAAATGTGTCATCGCCCTGAGTTTGAGCAGAAATCCTTTGAAATACTTTCACAAAATAGTTTTATGTAGAATTGCTTAATTTTAGATTTAAGCAGAAAGAATTCTCACTTTTCTTTTCCATGATTTTATCTCCCTGATGCATCTATCCTGGAAGCCATAGATGGAATGTGCAGCTCTTGACTCCAAAAAATTCTGCAACTTTTGCAAAGACCTATTTGGATGAAAATGCTAGGAGATTCTAGTTCAGTCTTTATTCAGAGAAATGGTACTTTAGTTGTTGGTTTGTTGGCCATTCATATTTTGCTATAATTAATTTTCTTTGTTCACTTTTGGGACCAGGACCACTACTGTTTAGAGATGACAGTTCCAAAGGGGAAAAATGCTTTTTGTTTTCACCAGGCTAGTTCATGGTCTTTATGTTGTCTCCTTAGGTGCTGCTTGGCTTTTGCCATCTGAATGTGTGACGTGTTCTTTATGTCAATGACATTCTACAGGGCTGTTCTATGCTGAATGAAAACTACCATTGCTGACTTTTGGAAGCTCTTGTTCTTGTAGAAACACCTCAGAACAATTTTTTTCTTTGACTTCACAGTAGGAAGCTTGACTTATCCAACCAGAAAATTTCCAACAGGGAAAAAAATAGAGCTCTGGTCCCAATGGTTTGCCAAGTCCTTTAAATTACTGAGTTTAACAGGAGCAGGACTGAAAGAGCTTACAGAGGTGTAGTGAGTTTTCCCAGCAGGCGTGTCTTCCCTCTGTAGCCTTCCATTAGAGCTGGTGGCACAGGAGCAAGAGCACCTGTGGGACTCTGAGGCTCGGAAGGGACTGCAGATATATTCACTATTTTGTTTAGACAGACGTATTTTTTGTGCTAGCCAGAGTAAAAAAAAAAAAAGTGGCTGGCTTTTAGAATTGTTGCAAAATGCCTGGTTGTTTCAAATACTGTATGTCCTAGCAGATATAAATAGTAAATCCAGCGTGCTGACACCATGGAAGCTCTGGAAAAGGGGTGGGGTTAAAAGAGACCTGCTTTGCTCTGGCGTGCCTGTGGCAGCTGGACTTCCCCACATGGCCGGTGAAGAGAGGGAGAGTCTGTTGCAAGAAAAGCTTTGACCAGATCCAAAGCTGCTGCACACTCATACAAAAGAAAGTTTCGAGCTGTAAATGAGCATAAGCAACATCCTGGAAATAAAACAAGGCCTAAATGAAGGGAAGGGACTTTGTCTTAAATGAGATTGCATGAGGGGGACAATTTTAGAGACAGGAAAAATGTGGAAAGTTCTTCCTTTGCTACTTGGTACAAAATGAAACACGTGAGAAAAAGAGAAAGCATTAGATATGTTGAAATGGAGTACATGAAATATGTAACTCATACTTAGTTTTGCTCCTATTAACCTTTTAGTTGCATATTCCATGTATATTGATCTGAAATCAGTACCAAGAAAGTTGGATAAAAATATTTGAAGTAGTGTTTACTAGTGAAATGCAGAGATTTCCATAAGTTTCTTAGCTGGTTTTCTTTGGTTATACTGGATATTTCCTGTTTTCTTTTCAACCACTTTCCTTTTGAATGTTGAACAAATCCCAGTAAATTAAGCTTCCTGAAGATAAGAAAGCTGCAGGTATCATCCAGTTTCTAGTAGGCATAAAACAACATGCACCTGTCCCACTACCAGTATTGACTTACACGACTGCTTTAAACTTTCTTAACTGCCACTTTTAGGGCAGTTTTAGAAGGAAACTGCATCTCCACAACTATGTTTCCAGTAGCTTTTTCATGACTAAGAGTTGGAAGACAAGCAACTTTTTTGGATTCTCTCAGATTGAGGAAGGTTTTGAGCAGGTGTTCATTAACCTATTGCATAAAAAATGAGATGGTCTTTGATCCCCTCTTTCTCCCCCTTTATACACTGGACAAGTTCTGATCACCCCTACCAGACTGACGTGCTTTGGAAGCCTTGGCTCTTAGGGAACATAAGACAACTGCCTTCTTGTGGATCATGTCATTTTTAGCTGCTCAGTAATCTCAAACTACTTACTTCTGCTGGTGAGAAGGCTGTTTCATCAAGTGTAAAATAGACTATTAAGCACTCAGTAAACATTATTAAGGGACTTGTAACCAATTATATACTTAAAGCAACTGTGGGGTCAGGGAAGAGTTTGAAGAATTCCTTTACTGGCTGTAGCAGCCCAAAGAAGTCCTCTTAATCTCATTTTAGATGCTGAAGTTCTTTTTCAGATTTGAATATCAGCTTCCCAAGTATATGGTACTTAGGTGCTTAAAAAGAATCATCTGTAAATTATATATCCCTGAACATATCCTAGTTCAGTTACCCACCAGAAGGATTTTTAAAAGCACTGCTTTCTTATGCTTTGAAGTGGCGATAATGGAGCTAACAGGCATAATTAAGAAGTTTTTCCAACTGTAACATACATGCAATGTTTCTTTGTTTTGTACTTGTTGCTCTTTGATGCCTGTTTTAATGAATGGCATATGCTAAGCAGTTAATTCTGTACCAATTTGCACCCTTAGTCATAAATCAGGTGAAGTTCTGTCCTGTTTCTTTTCCACCCCCATTCTCAAACACTTTTTAGTTTCCCCTCTATTTTCCTTGTAACACACAGTGGGGTGCATAACCTGTTTCAGGAGCTAGGTTTTTCAAAAATAATTAAATAAAATTACTTCTGTTATTTAAAGAGGAGCTTGTAGATTCAGTGAGTATCTGCCACCTAACCCAGAGCCCAGCTGCCACACTCTGCAAGGTCTGAATGACACTGGCTCTGAAACAGGGAGCCTGCCCTTATCCCATGTGTCCCTGTAATCGGGAAGAAAGTTATTTTGGCCCCGCAGGGTTTGCAGTTCCTCATTCTGTGTGGAGAAGACGACTGGATTAGAGTGGTACTGGTGTGGGAAGAGGTAAAACTATTCTTGGAGCCAGGGAGCACCTAAGAGCTTATCCTGTGGTGTGTGCAGTTATGGAAAGTTGTTATAAACCTTCTTTAGATTAAAAAACCCTTGGTTCATGGTGTTAAGGGAGTTTGGGTCAATAGAAGATGGAATAGTGACTGCTGCTACTCTTAGGTGTAAGAACTAACCAGGCTTTTCTGTCCCTGCAGCCCCCCATAGTGTCACCTTCAGCTCCAGATCCTTACCTGTAGTTGTCTCCTTTGCCTTTCTTTTTTCTTGCCCTCCACTGGTTAATACAACACTTACCAGATTAATTCTCCTTCCAATAGCTGTCTTGCCAAATTAAAGAAGACTCAATGTGCATTTTTGATGTGCAAGAAATGACGTGTTCCTAATATCTTCTAGTGCACCTGCATGTGTTATCCCTGCTTTGGCTGGATGGGTTTGCTTGTTCAGCTCCTCTTGTTTAACCACTGGTTTTCTGTTCATATGCATGTCTTTTTCAATTTTCACATATGCTTAAGCTTTTGCAGCTCTGGTCATGAAGGGGTCAGAGAGGTGATTACAAGTTGTAAAATGACCTTACCAGTAACTCTTTAAGCATAAGTAATGTTCTGAAATTGCCTAAAGCAAAAACTGCCAATTCAGAGCTGATTGTAATGAATCAGGTTCTTCTATACAAAATAATGTGATCAATTTCTCATTTCACTGAATAAATAAGCTGGAAGATAGGGAACTGTCTATGACCTGCTGTTAACCTCTTCCTTCATTATTCATATCAAACCTATGACATGCACGTAAGAAATCTCTGGTTCAATTTTAGCTAATTATTTGTTAGAAGTGAGGGCTCTGTGAAGTGTTACTGATTGTACAAGTACCCAGGGACCTTATGACATCTGATGAAAATAATGCCCAAGCAGCCACTGAGGCCTGTATGCTATTTGTCCGGCTATCATTATAACTAGAAATACTCTATTTCTAGGCAGCAAAACCTGTGTGTCTGTCAGTGCTACTTCTCTCAGGTACAAGATACCTAAAATTCATTGGAGCTCAATTATTGTTGCAATAAGGGCATCAGAGAAAAAAAATGAGCGATATGGATTGGAATAAATTCCAAATTTGTGCATATACCTTGTTAATACTTTGCAATTTAGTGTCTGAAGTGGTTTGTATGTAAAAATTATTTTTGGTTAATTAGCTGCTTTTATTTTATTGGCTGGCTAGGTTAAAACAAAAATTTCTAGCCTGTGCTGAATGCAATTCATGTCCCCAAGAAGTACATAATGGGAAGAAGGAAATCATAAAGGAGGTGGAGAGTGAGGATAGAAAGTCTGGATAAAAAATCCCTAGGACTGATCTTTTTGACTGTAGGACTGTTGTATAATAAAAAAATTGATTGTTTTTAAAGGGCAGAAAAAGAATTGGTTCTGAATCAATGTATTAAGGTCTCATGGAAAAACTTTTTCCAGCACCACACATAAAACCTCTCTCCTTACTGATGGAATAGCTACCAGAAAACTAGAATTGGTTGATAAAACATAAACTGTTTCAGTATTAATTCACAAATTTTTGCCTTTCTGGAAATCCAGCTTATTTTATAAAATACAATTCTATGTGCTACAACTTTTACAAAATTGCCAGTATCTGTAGCTAGTACTGCAAAGTCAGTCTCTGAGGTCAGCAGAAACAAATTTCTGAGGTTTGGGGACTGGGAGGAGTGTTGAACATTGTCCACTGAAAGCTCTTTGGAGTCTTACATTTATGAATTTATGAAAGTTTTAAACATGGCTCATTATGTTAGCTCTTGTGGTATGAGATGGAATGGAGTCAAAGTGAAGTGAACCCTCCTGAGTAAGCTGGATGCTACTACTGTGTGTATTTTCAAAAGAAGCTGACAATAAATGGTATCAGGAAACTTTAGAAGTAACATCATAGGTAATACCTCTAAGGCCTGGGATGACACTGTGTTTGATTCTAGCTTTTCTCTAATTTTGCACAGGTATAAATAACTTCACAAGCTTAGAGGCAGTGGAGGTTCAGGCCAATGAAGTTATAGCCTTGAAGGAATTTTTATAGCTCAGCTGAGAAGCCCTCGGTCCATGGGTTTATCAAAAAAGTGGTGGCAGACTCCTGGCTGCACAGTGCCATCAGGCACAGTTAAAATGAAGTTAGAGAGAAGACAAATGAAGGCTGCTCTCTTTTCAGCTACATCGGTCCCTGGTCTTCCTTGACCCTGGGGCTGGTGGTTGCTGACTGGAATCTCAATGGCTATTTTCTAGTGACAATTTCAGTGTCTGAGCTCATTAATCAATTTCTATTCGGCAGAATCAGTTTGTGGAAAACTTGCAAAGGTTACTTATTCCAGAGGGAATGTATACTGTTAGACAGAGGAGTTTTCAGCCACAGCATAAAACAAAATTTTCCAAATCTCTGTCTTGTATCACGTTTTCCATGACCGTATCAGTTACTGATAGCAAAGAGCAAATCACCAAAATCATTCATAGTGATGTTAGGAAAACAGCCTCTGCCTTCTTTCCTTAAGAAAAGCAGTCTTTCTGCATCATAAAATCTGTCACATCTCTTAACCCCATGGCTCCAGCATGAAACAGGAAACAACAGTGCTGAAATAGTCAAAAATGAAAATGTGAGAGAGGCTTTTCTTTAACTCTGTCCAGTAATATCAGTTATCATCCAGTCTAAGAACTGGATTTGAAAGCAATTTATAGAAACCCACAATCTGTTTAAGTCCTTGAAACGTTAATCCTTACAAACACCTGGCATAGGACTTGAGTGACTTAAAGGAATTCACTAGACTTTGTAGCCTTGCACAAGGGTGCACATGCACTACAGCAGGACACCCAGGAGGGAAAACAGATACAGCAGTGGCTTGTGGAAATAAGAAATGCTTTAGTGTTGAAGAAATTGGCTTAATAGTTTCAATATGAAAGAATAAAATACTGCTTTATTTCTTAAATATGGTAAAAATATTTTTAAAGCAAACCTTCAAATATTTGGGCTTAATCTCTGCTGCCCATTGTGTGTGAATGGTTATTAGCTGCCCATGGCAATATCCTGGCAAACTGCCTCCTCAGTGAGGCACAATGCCAGTGTTTGGTGTGATTCCAAAGCTCAGTACAGTTAGTGGAGTCATTTTGTGCTCAATGTTTAGTGGTTTTTTTTTCTTTTTGGGTTTTCAATTTTTCTTTTTTTTAATATTTTCTATTTTATTGTTTCCATGTGTTTTTTCCTGTGCCTGTATGGACCTTCTCTTATAAGGGATGATGAAGTGCTTTGTGATCTGTCTGGAGTGTGTAGCCTGATGGGGTAACGGGACAGTGTCAGGAACAGTACTTTGTGCTCCTCTGATCAGACCAAGACGTGAGGTAAGGTGTGTACCACAGCCAGCTTTTGTAATGCAGTTTAAAAAAAAACCCACTGTGGCCCTTCAGGACTTGAAAGGCTCATATAAGAAAGATGGAAGCAAACTTTTTAGCAGGTCCTGTTGTGGTAGCAAAAGGGGGTTATGATCTTAAACTGAAGGAAGATTAGATTGGATACAAAGAAGAAGTATTTTTTGCAATGCGAGTAATGAAACGCTGGCACAGGTTGCCCTGAGGTGCCCTATACCAGGAAACATTCAAGGTGAGGGTGGATGGGACTTTGGGCAGCCTGATCTTGTTGAAGATGTACCTGTTCATTGCAGAGGGCTTGGGTTAGATGAGCTTTAAAGGACCCTTCCAACCCAAACAATTACATGATTCTAAGACCATATTGGTCTTTAATTTTACTATCCATATGGCAGAAAACCCCAATTATTTCTTTCCTTTACCTGAACTGTTCTTGGATTAAAATTTTTCTAGAGCCTGATTAGTTTTTCTGTTAAGTTGGTGCTTGGCAGATCATTTCCTAGAATCACAGATTCACTGAGGTTGGGAGGGACCTCTGGAGATCACCCAGTCCAACCCCTGCCATGGCAGGGTCACCTGGAGCAGGTTACAGAACAGGACCAGGTGAGTTTGGGGTGTCTCCAGAGAGCAAGGATCTCTGCCCCCCTGGGCAGCTGTTTCAGTGCTCTGCCACCCTCAGTGTAAAGAAGTTCTTCCTCTTGTTGAGGTGGAATTTGTTGCATTAAGTTGATGGCCATTACTCCTTGTCCTGACACTGGCACCATCCCCTTGACATTTGCTCATAGCAGAGCTGATATGAGAACTGCTGTCAGAAATGAGAAGGAATATGGGTGGAGTTAGTTTTGGTCACTCCACAAGATGGCCAGCTTGTGCAGGTGGTGTTGAGCTGTTTATCCAAGGATCTGGACTGAGGTCACCCTCATGGAAGGTTGTGTGTAGCAGAGGTTAACACCTGCCACAGAATGTGCCAGGGGCCCTCTGAGTTATAGCATGGTGTGAAAGTGTGGGGAAGGGAAGGACTTTCCTTTACTATCAATCAGGATAAGTTGTAGGAGATGCTTAAACATTGAGACTTACAGAGAAGTTCAGGCACAAAAATGGAAGTCTGGCCGTGAACTACTCAGAGAAGAATCCTCTTTGGAATTAATAAAAACTTTTTTTTTTTTTAACAGCTTATCCAGGCAGTTGTGTAGTCATGCATGTTTTTCATGGAAAATAATTATTTGTTTTGCGTTTTTTTTCAAGTACACTAATTAGTGGTAATCTTGGATTCAGGAAGGTATTTCTCTTAATGTCATTTCCATCTGTATGTTCAGTTTCTGTGATGTCCTGATGTATTCCCTAAATATTAATAGCAATGAGTTGATGCAGAAGTTGCTGTATTAGTGTCTAGAAAGATTTATTTATTCATGGCAACATTTTACAAGGAAGACTATTCTGTAAGTCTTCACGCAGATACGCGTGGATGAGGGGATTGTAAGTGTTACTTCCACAATTGGTTCTGGAGGAATTAGCTAACAGGGTGATTGTGCCCCTTTCCCACACATGTTAGCAATGATCTCGTTGCAGCAGCATTGCTGGAGATACTGAAATGAGCTGACTTTGGGAGTGTTTCCTGAGTTTAAATTCCTTAACTGTAAAGCAATATCCTAACAGTTATATGCTACTCAATGACAGAGGGAAAAGGGGAAAAGTGATTGAGAGATGCATAATGATTCTGATTTTTTGCCACCATCTTGAGAAGTTGCAACCACATTCCATGGCT
Source organism: Rhipidura dahli (assembly GCA_013399225.1). Taxonomy (NCBI): domain Eukaryota; kingdom Metazoa; phylum Chordata; class Aves; order Passeriformes; family Rhipiduridae; genus Rhipidura; species Rhipidura dahli. The sequence goes on along the minus strand of VXAC01007103.1, from coordinate 276,351 downwards.
ATATCTCTGCTGTCTTTTCAGAAAGATCGTGATGTTTATGCAATTTCCTGTTAGTGGTAACAGTTCCATTTTCCTGCATTTACTTCTTACCCTGTTATCAGCAAAGCAGTTTTGATACAGAGGGTGGCACAAGTAAAACCTTACCTGTCCTATTGTCACCATAATTTGGCTGTAAGCATACAGGTTGTTATTGGGTAATTGATTGGTAATTGTTGAAATTAAAATTCTATCCAAGGTCCCAGTGTGTCAGTGAATGTTTAAAGCTGTCTAATACCCTTCAAAATAGCCAAGAGCAACTTTTTCTGACTGCTACTAAGGAGAATCAAGGCCTCAGCTTCCCTCTGGCTCTCCCCATGTTTGAAAATAAAAGTTCTACCACTCTTCTGTGTAATAGATACAAGACATACCAGAGGCAGACTGGAAATTGGCTTCAAATGTTTGATATTGCTTGTGTGAAGCAAGGATGTTGTGCTGAATATAGAAGTGCTGTAAGAGCATCAACAGGAACAGTGAACTATCCCAGATATGTCACTGATGTGAGTATTTAAGTTCATCTTAACTGAGAGCCTAAGTTCTGGCATTACATCCCCTTGGATGTAGGTACCACCTTTGTGAGTGGCAATTAATGTTAAATTTCAGAGGAAGAAACAAAGAAACCAGATTCAAAGTCATCTATTTCTATCAATATATATTGACTTTTATAGGTGGGAAAGCTATTATTATTTAGTTGACCCTAAGAATGTTGCTAACTGAGGAGAAGCCGAGCTGGTGCTGTGACAACAGGGCTCGTGTGCTGAGATGAACCAGACAGTGTGGGGACTGCTTTGATAGCAACATTAAAGCATTTGCCTGTTGATAAAGGCATGTCCTCCATCAGACAATAGGATTCACTGAAGACACAACTATATTTTAAAAAGTCATTCTTCAAGTATCTGCAAAGAGGTTCTCGCCTTTGCTCTAGAAGTGGGGTGTGCTGCAGAGCATCCTCCTTTAGAATGAGTGTGGGGCATTTGCTGAAAATAACATCTATATACTCTTTAGGCAGCCCACCTCTCTCAAAATGAAAGCAATTATTTGCAAATAGGATTGTACCGAGGGACTTAGGGTCAGACAGGATTTGGGAGAGGTAGTTAAGACCTGGCTTTGCGATATATATCTGGTATAATCAATTTAGTCCCATAAAAGTTCTACAAGTTTCCATCCCAAACCTTGTACTGCAGAGGGGTACCCAAACGCTTCATTTCTTTCTCATAGACTATCTTAATATGTAAATTTTCTAAAGTTTTCCTGTTCAAATCAAAGAACAGAATCTCCTGATTGCATTTCTCTCCTGTGTCTCAGTGCAGTCTGGAATGAATAAAAAACGAGAGCAAAATTTGACACACAGTATTGAGATGCCATGCAAAGCTCTGGAGGGCAGAACAAAAGGGAAGAAACCCCAAGCATTCCAGCCATGGGAACATCTGTACAAAAGCAGTGCAGCAAAGACATGCCAGGTGGTGGTGTGGCCCCTGAGAGAGTGCTGCTCCTGGGCATGTGGGTTTGGAGTGCGCTGGTGCATCTGGTGTGTCCTCGTTATGTTACATTGAACAAGGCTGGTCTGTTCCACCTCTGGTGTTACTGAGTGTTGGCCTGCACTGGAGCTGCAGGTTATAAGTATAAACTTCATTTATAGTTCTCTCAATGTACATGCAAATACAGCTTCTGCTCTACATATAAGATAATAGCATTATCTGTAGATTGATGGTCCGTGTTTGAATGCTAGTTTTATGAAAATGCAAGTTTCCCCTTCGGCACACTTTTGTATGAACCTCTTTATTTGTACTTGTCTCACTTCTCTTTGATAAAAACACCTCATCTCTGAAATGTGTTATTTTGGAGCTCAGTTTTTTTATTTGAATATTATTTTTATTTGAAAGTATCATTTGCCACTGGTACTCCTGTATATAGGAAGTTAAAGTCATGCTGCTGACTGCAATCCTGTCTCACAGATTCTGAGGCAAGTGTTACTGCCATTAACTGTAATTTCCATTTAAAAAATACACAATTGTCACCTTGATCATTCCATTTCCTACAGTGGTTTTTTTGTCTCTCTATACTCTTTAGTTGGAAGAGGGGGTAGTTTTATTATGTATTTCCTGGACTTGCATAGGCCACAGGCTAGAGAAGGCATGAATTAAAATAGCAGATGCTATTCCCATTGAGACAAACAGTGTGTCTAGGCTGACAAAATGTCATGTACAGCCTGGTTCCTAAACAGCACCTTGGACAAGTAAGAGTAGTAATTTGCAAAATTGGAATTGATCTCTGGAATATAATCCAAGACTAGAAAGTCTCAGCATAGAAGTTTTTACCACTGTGTGCTGTGGGTAGAACTAGTTCAGAGCAACACTTCATTCATCAAAACTGGTTTTGATGAACTAAATATGTGAAAATTCACCTTGATTTCAGTATTGAGATGTCATGCAAAGCTGTAGACGGCTGAGCCAGAAAAAAAAACAAAAACCGAAAATGCCACTGAATAGTTTTGTAACTTTTTCAGGGTCTGAAATAATGAACGTCACATTTTCATTTGAAAACAAGAGTTACCAAAAAAACCCCCAAAACCAACAATGAGAAACCCAAACAAACAAAAGAGTTTAAAATTTAATTTTTAAATTAAAATTTCTTTGCTATATATATTTAAACCACATTTTAATAATTTCATATATTTAATTTTTCTAGAAGTTATTTCACTTTGCCAAGAAAAAAAGTGTTTCTGTTCTTGTTGACCAGCATGTAATAGGAAAATCAGCGACTCACATAGTTGCAGACAGAAGACTGGGATGTGATTGGCAGTAGGAAGTCTTTTAATATTCAAAATCACTCTCTTAACACCATAATGCTGCTTGATATTTTACAAAAATAAAAGCAAATAGAAAGTGTGTTTGAGTCACTACAATCATTTGTAATTCAAAAGAAGTTCACTGATACAACTGCCACTAATGGTTTAAATCCTGCTTCTCCATGGCCCTGTAAAAAATTAAAGGAACAATAACTACCTCCTGTCACTGAATGCTGTTATCTAGGTGAGCAGTAATTGCTGTGCACCTTCTAGACTGGAGAAAGATTTTAATCCTTTTAAGGCTTGGTTTGTGTGATCCATTTGTTTTCTACTTGTTGCACAGATGGCAGCAACAGAATGTCAGTTTTCACAAGCCCTGAACTCCGGTTGTCTGATGTATCAAAAATATCAAATATGTAACCCAAATAGTGTTTAATTGTTAGAACACTTCGTTTGTTTTCAAATAATTGCACAAAGTTGCAATGTTTAAAATGCAGTTAAGCATTGCTGAGCTCTGCCAGCCTATCAGCAGCAGCAGAACTGTGTGTGTCTGCAATAACAGGCAGATGTCAAAATTAACTGTGCCAAACAGCCCGAAACAACTTGTTCTTATATAGTGGTGTACTGACTCCCCATCTTAATGGGGTTTTTTTGATCATTGATCACTTCTAAAGGAAAGAGTCACAGCTCAGTTCAGGTCATAGAATTTTAACCTATGATAAATTTTAAATACCATAGATAGGTATTTAAAAAATCTGTTATTTGAGTTTTCTATAACAGACAGTGAAAGAAAACTTGCAAAGAGGGAATTGTACAAATCCCATGCACATGGGAGCACCTCAGATCTTTGATTATCTGTGGGCAGATGGTCATTTGAAGGTATTTACCAACCTAGAGCAGTTTTTCTGGATTCATGCACTTTAATTTCATGCCTTCTGGCTTTATTAATAGAGTAGGTGTGTTCTTTATGTACTCACCCACTAAAAAAAGTCTTTCTGGAAACCCTTATTCCCCAGCAGAAGTAAGTTGGACTTCAAAATAATTATTCTGTGATCAGCATAACCTCAGGGCTGGACTCAAATGCCCGGTGTTAAGCACCAGAGTGCACCCATGCAGTCACCAGTGCTGCAAGCACAGCAGAGGTCAGAGGGGCCCCTCCAGAGCAGGGTTGTGTCCCAGAGCTCAGGTACAGGACAGGAGACCCTCAGCTGTGTCTGAGCCGTGTGCTGAGCGTGACACAGGGGGACAGGGCAGCACAGCTGTGGGTGCCAGTCAGGGGGAATGCATTTGCTTAGTGAGGTGGTAAGGCTGAATATCCAATTAGATATTAAATAGGCATCTTTAGGTAGCAAAGTGCACGTGGCTCCTATGTCTTTCATTAATACATGGGTAATACTCAGTAACTTTTACCTAGAGTCAATTTGCAGGTAGTATTCCCTAGCTAGATGACATGTTCTAACAGCATTTCTGTCTAAATAGTAAATAATTTTTGTGTGCTTCCTGTTGCTTTATCTCAGTGCAACATAAGAATTTTCAAAAGAATCTTTCCATATGCTTATTTTTATTGTAATAATAACACTTTGAATTAAAGCTCATAATAATCTTAGATCAGTCCTGTATAATTTGACTTCTGTGATTATTTTAGTCATATTTATGCCTATCTTATAGGCTCATTCTTATTTTCAATGTTCTTCCCATCTATCATCTGCCCACAAATCTTTTTTTTTTTAAATTCCATCAGAAAAACAAAGTATTATACGTGGTAAAATAAAACATAATCTCCACACAAACTGCCTTCTTTCACCCCACACTACTGAAATATTTTTACCAGATGTGCTTGGATGAAGGGCCAAACAGAGTAGATGTTGATCACATGGTCACAGCTGCAAACACAGTAGATGCTGATCACATGGTCACAGCTGGAATTAACTTAAAAATTTTTATTCAGTTGGTATTACCAGCTTGTTTTATTTTTCCCCAGCAACAAAATGGTAATGTAGATGACATCTGTCTTTCCAGCTGTTCCCTGGGCTTGAAGAACCACTCCTCTCTCTCAGAAGTTTGCCAAACATCCTCTTAAAACTGAGAAGCCAGAAAAGTATAGAAGCAAACTGATGTGGGAATAGATATAAAACTAATCCAAAAAGGGTCATTTGATGCTACATTTCCAACTATTCCTTTAGTTTCCTCATATTGAAATAAATTCCCCTATTTGGTTGTAAAATTGCTTTGACAGAGCAATAGAGCCCTTTGTCAGACACATTTGAATATCTCTTCTGCCACTGCCTACCTGCTGATCTGCAGTAATATGACTTTCTCAATAGCTCAGTATTCAGCAAAAGCAGCCATTAAGTGTGTTTCAAACATTCCTAACCTGCACTCAGTTTTTGCATGTCTGCACCACACTACAGTTACCTATGCTACAGAAATTTTATGTAGTTCTTGAACTTCAGCAAGTGAAGGCTCCATATTTAATGGCTTTCCCTTTCACACAAGATTTCCTCATGCTCCTGTTTGGTGTCCTTTTTATCATCTTGTGTCTGCTGCCACAAGGTTGGGCTCCTGCGCCTTAGAAACAAAGAGCTCTGCTCTACTATGAAAGGAAACTGCATAGATTTGGGTGATGAACAAACATCTCTGATTCGAGAAATGTGTTCTCCTGTAGGCTGACTGGGTATTTAAAAAGGATTATGATTTTTGAAAGGCAACATATTCTACACTCATTTGTGACACAGATTGCTGACTAGGTGAAATTTCTGCAGTACATCCTAATAATTACAGCAAGAATGTGAAGATCTACATCTTCACTAAATTGTAGTATCCCTTGGATTTTATTCTCAGGTTCTACTGGCCTCTTAAAAAAATAATTTGTACTCTGAGGTATCAAGATTTTCAGAAGAATTTGGTGTATGCTTCCCCAGAGCGTGGGTAAAGGCTCTCTTCCAACTCCATTGAGGATGCAGAAGGTACACACTTCTCTAATCTGTCTATCTACATAGAATGTATTTCCCAAGGTAGTGCAGAGGATCCCTCTGCTTTGTCCTTTAAGAGACACAGTCCTTTCAGTTCTGCAGCTGTTTGTTCCCATGTCCAGCATGTTCATTTTCTAAATGGGAAAAAGCAAAACAAGATTTTTGCAAAAACATTTAGTTTAGTACAGTACAAAATATTGCTTGTGTTTGGGCTAGGACTTCCAACTGTTGTATTTGGAAAATTAATATTTATCCTGTACATACTGACTAACACGGATTTTGCACATAGGGCTTTTCCCCTCCTCCTTTTTAGGTTGATTTGGTTTTCTGTTGTGGTGCTTTTAGAGTTTTGTTGGTTGGTTTTATGGTTTTGTTTCTTTTTTTTTTTTTTCTCTTTTTATTTTTTGGTGCTGCTACAAAATAAGAGGCTCCAATTTAACCTGTTTGATTTAAATTAAATTCATATTTGTAAAACAAAGAGAAAGAATAAATAGCAGTCATTGAAGAGGGTTTGCATCATCTGGATTTCTGTTGCAAGCCAGAATATGGGGTAATTACCAGTTTCTGCCTGCAGTTAAGTGTGGCAGTCTGCTGGAAAGAAGCAAAAATTATTTCATTTAGTAGCTTGATTTGCCTTTAAATTCAGTCATGTCTCAGCAAGCCCCTAATTTTGACTAAAAACCCTCTGTTTGCCCAACATGGTCCATGTATATTTTGTTCTGATAGTCTCAATAACAATGACAGGAGTACAAGGAAGTTTAGTGTGTTCCCAAGCAGCCTTATTGTCCAGGGGCAGTTGGGAACTCGGTGCAAGCAGATCCCTTTCAATGTGTCCTTTCTAACACCTGAGTTTGCAGGCAGAGGTGGGGAGGGTGTGCAGGGCAGGCAGTGCCTGATCCCAGCCCTGGTGCAGGAGGGGCAGGCAGGACATGGTTTTCTGGCTCACTCAGGTGAAGTGCTGGGTGATTTGTATCTCAGCTAAACCAGGGTATCTGTGAAGCAAATCTCCTGCTCCACAACAGGCACAGAGTTCAGTACTTTCCTATGCTGGGCAAACTGTTCCACCCTGAAACTACAGCTATCAGATAGCTGTGCTGCTGGGGCACAAAGGGCTCAAATGTCACTTAAACTTGCTAACATATACGCTTTTAAATTTTTTTTTTATCATTATTTTCTCCCTTTAATGTCTACTACTACTTCTTGTTTCTGACTGCTGCCTGGGATTGTATTTCTGCACTGATGTTTTGCTTCCTGGTTTTTTTTCAGGTGTCATTTTTCCAAGGGTATGCAATCCTTGCAAAATAAAAGAATATTGAATATTTTTCATTTTGGCAAAATACCAAATAATGATGATGAGATTAATTTAAAGTTGTCTCTGATGCTAGGAAGATAACACCTTTTTCTACAGGTGCTATCACTTTGGTTGCTTTTTTCTTTTTAATTTTTATATTATTTTCATTTAACATAATACGGCTGTATTTGCTTCTGTCTCTGAGCATAGAGCTGACCACCCTCATTTTGGCAAAGCAGAAGTTACAGAAAATTTTCAGTCTCAGAGATATTTAACATTCAGTCCCAGAGATATTTAATGCCCGTTTAAAAGATTGAGACTTAATTGGAAAAGCAGTAAGTTTTGGGACAGGTTCTGCAGCTGCTAATACATTTTCCAGAGTGAATTCCAAAAGTAAATTAACTGAAATAAAAATGTTGACTCAAGAAGTAGGATATTTCTCAATGTGAGTAAGAAGGGTTATCCCACTTTTAGTTACTTTCCATAAATGGTTTCGCTGTAATTATAGCATGTGTTAACTTTGAGGCTGGGCTGGATAGGAATATTTATAAAAGCTGACATTTCAATAAATTGACCTGGTTTACAAGTTTCTCAAGGAACAGCAAGAAATATGGAAAAACCACCTGATGTGGCAAGCATGTTAAAACAAATCAAACAAGCCCTGATTTGTGAGCCCACGAGCACTCTTATATAGTCAATGGAGAAAACAAATCAAATGCTTGTAAATGCTGTTTAAGGGCTTACACACAACTTGACTTGATTAGAAAACTAAATATTTGATTATTTGTGGTTTTGATTTTATGAATGTTGCTTTCCTTTACTCGTGCACTCAAGATGTTCAATGTCTGGTGAGAAAAACTGTGGATAGTGTTTCCATGTGTGGTGCCCATAGTGTAGATTTTGATCCTCGTGCACTGCTCACAGGAATGTCTTCATGCTGCAGTCCCATCAATGTCTGTGGGAGTTTCCTAATGAAGAATTCAGTATGAATTCTTAATGAAGAATACAGTAACAAAAATCCAAGATTAGATTTGGCTTGAGAGTTCAATCCAGATTCTTCCCTTCAGCCAGTATGATGCCATCATCATTTTGGTCCCCTGCTGCTTTTAAACAATGTAGGCTTAAAACAAACCCAGATGCCAGTGCCATCCTGTCAGTGTGACCACATTTTGAAGGTCCCTGTTAGCAATTTGTTTCGTTCCTGTGCTCTCCGTTTTTTCTTTTTTCTTTTTTTTTCAATTTTTAAAATTGCATATGGAGTTGGTGGTAAGATTGTCAACAAGGTTTTTAAGACCCATTTACTGTTGCAAGATGAATGGGTGTATTTGAGACATTCAGAGCAATCAGACATGCCAAGCAAATGGCAAAAAAATTATGAGAGTCTAAAATGATTGGTGAGACAGACTTCCTGTGCCTTTGGTTTCAGGTTCAGGCTGTGAGAAGAGCGTGCTTGTCCTGCTGTTTGTACCTGGGTCTCCCTGAGGAGTGAAGAGCTTCTTCTCTTCACACAGAGTGCACTGTGACTTTCTTTAAAACTGTCGTGGCTTAAAGCTTTGCAGCAACAGAGGCTTTGTTCTGGTAATGCTTGCAATGTGGGTGGCGACGCAAAGCCAGGAGTGGTCCAAGGCTGTGGCATGGGCTTTGACTCTGAAACTGAGAGAACTATAAAAAGGCAAAGAAAATATGTGGTTGTGTAATAGAAGCCTGGTGCTGTGAAAGAGAAAATTCTTCCACAGGAAGGGCAGGACACTGACTCGAGGGTCTTGCTGGGTCTGCTCCACTGTAGGGGACAGAGAAGCACAGGGAATGGAAAGGACCTGAATGTGGGAGAATGAACAGAAAATGTTTCTGCAGGCTTTTCAGTCTCTTAGTGGTGTTGATAAAGACAAAAATCCATGATCCTCTCCTTCTAAGAGAGATCTGGTTCAGCTTTTACTAACTCCTGGTTTAATGTAACAATCACCATGACTGATACTTTTCTAATTATGAATGAGTTTTAGGCTTCCATTTGGTATTGTACACTTCAGTAATGCTCACGGGTATGAACATTATACAAAGTTAAAATGTTTTGCACTTGTGCAAGAGATATCCTTGTACAGGAGGAATAAAGATGCAGTTTTGAATATGTTTGGTGCAGAATATCCCATTGATTTCTCCCAAATCCACCGGGTTCTGAGTTCCTCTGGAACAAAATGGCAAAATAAACTAGCGCAGTAAGTCACACACTCGGGCAAAAGGCTGCAGCTACTGCTGCATGGATCCTCAGGTCCTGAAATGAGCTTAGGGACACAAAAAGCCATTCATATTACAAATTACCCTTTGCTTTTGAACTGTAAATTATTTTTATTATTAGGCTGGCCATGGTACTGCAATTATTAGGTGCCCTGTGTCTAAAGGTTTGAGCAATTAGAAGTCTGGGGTGACAGTCTCATGATACAGAGCGATAAAATATGTCCAGTCAAGACAAAGAGATGGTCTATATTCGTGTCTTCAGCATGTATCACAGGGAGCCTGGAAGCTGTGCTGCTCTTAAACATTTCAATTAGCCCTGACATGGCCACTGTGAGCCCACAGATTATCTCTGTGTTGCTGTTAAGTTTTTATGAGGCTTTCCCCTCAGATTACCCATTTTCACAGCAATCTATAAATCTGAAACTGCAACATCTGATTAATTCTCCCAGAAGAGAATAGTGAAGATCCAGATTTTTTCATTAATGAAGTTTGTGCTGTTCTGAGGTCTCATATATTTCAGCCATTGTTTTATAGTTTTTTCCCCATTCTAATCTCTTTTCTAAGGTACCAAGTGAGGCAGGAGCTTCAAAATCACCCACTTCTTTGACCTAGCAAATTAGACTGACTTTTCTTGTGGCACCATTTTGTAAGAGGGTGGCCATTCTTTGCTGGTTTTGGAGTGAACAAAGCTGTAGTGTACCAATACTATTTCATCATTACTAACAATTGTTTGGAATCACTTTTCTATTCAGTATTGTATGGTCTTCTTTTTATGCACTATATTCCAAATTAAACATCATATGGCTTTGCATATTTTTGAGCTTTGAGATCAAATGAACCCAAAAATGTAAAATGAAACGGAGCTGAATCTGCTACATATTTCCTGTTGTCAAATAGGAGCTCTGAGAACCAAATACTCCTTCACTCTTCACAGATAGGGAAGCTGAGGCACAGATGTCTATTTAAAGGTATTGTGGTGGCAGACAGAGAAGAAAATTTCCCTCTCAATGTCTGTCTTGTCTGGTGGAGAAAGCTGGATGATGTTCATGTGGTATTTCTTCAACAAAGAAATTCTTTCACTGTAGTATTAGGTAAATTAGCTGAGTGATAAAAGAGAGATAAGAGTCCAGATGTCATGTATAGCAATATCCTTTCAAATAGTTTGTGAGTCCTTGAAGTAAAGCTTCCAGGGTTCTGTATCATAAAGGCCATCAAAAAGGTGTTGGAAGAGCAATGAGATTTGTATGTTGGCCTCCATGAGTCTCATGCAGAGATCAAAAGACACACAGGCTAGATAACATCAGCCCCTAGAAAGTATTTTATGAGGGCTTTTAAAGGCTCTTGCAATGTGGCAATACTGTGGCAATGGTGCTTAAATTCCTGTTGCCTGGAATTCTGTTGAAGGAAGGAGGCTCTTCTCCAATTAGGCTTTGCTGCCCTTAACCTGGGTGCCCCACATTCTGAATTACTCAACACAGTAAGTTTAGAAGGGAGACCAACCAGGTCTGTTTCAGCCATTTTAGACCTGCCATCCTTTGTCCATTGAGTGGGTAGTGTCTTTCCTTGCCTGGTGTCAGGGCAAGGTTTGCTTTTGTCTTAACTTTCTGTGGTGTCCTGCCAACACCACACACAGGAATAGGCCTGAAGCACAGGGGGGAACTAAATCAATGAAGAAGGTCAAGCTGTAGCCCACAGACCATTCATGAGGCCCTGGAGAGGAACCATTGAAAATCAGAAGTGTTTTCTAGGAATATGGTCTGTGAAATACCTTTTTAGTACTCTGTGAATGTTGCAAACCTGTGGCCAAAGGGAATGGCTCATCCTCGTCTTCCTCTTTGCATCTAGCCTGAATCCTTCTGGTTTCCTGTTATCCATGTGGATTTCCACTAACATCTGTCCTGAGACAACCTGAGATTGTACTCTGCCAGAATATTAAACACATTTTGAGATGCAAGAGCACTGGAGATGAACATTAGTGCAACTCAAACAAGAAGAAAGTCAGATTTGCTGCATTTGTGAGTGCCTTGGAAATTGATTAAATGTAGACAGATTTGCAACCATTTTAATAAGGTTTGCTTATAATTTATAAGAAAAGAGCATACTGAGTTTCAATTATGTAGTCTTTGTAGGGTTCTGGATGTTTTCTTTGCCTTTACTATTCTGTGAAACAAGGCAGATTAATATAGGCACTCTTCTCGTGCTGTATGAACGTAGGGGTTTGTGTTTCTTTTTGTTATATGTGTTTATATGAAGGATATTTACCATATTTCTCTACTCAGCAGCAGAGAGCCTGAAGCAGCCTGCTATGGTTTTTCAACCATGTTATGCATATTGGTAGGAATGCCTGTCACCTCACATCTCATACCAAATCTACAACTGCTGCATTTAAATTCGGCCTCCATTTGTTGTTCCTTCATATTCCTTATACTTCCTAGAAATCTATATTAATAATGCAGGATGTAAACATGGGCATGTGAAGGTTTTTCTTGTATATCAACTACTCAACAGACATAATGGGCATAAATTCAGTATACAGAATCCAAAATATGAAATGTCTGTCATTATGTTCTGACACATCAACATTTTCTGCACAACCTGTATTTTCCATGTTCCTCAGCCTTCCATAATTATGACTGTATACCTCTCTTCTCTCTGTCAAACAAAGCCCAGTTCCTCTATCCGTCCCTTCCTTGTTGGCATTTCTCTCTGCAAATTCTAAAAAGACTTTGGTCTAAAATTGCCTAAGAGATTAACATAATTAAGATAAATCACAGGAATTGTTTGCAGTCTATATTTATCTCCAAGTTTGCTGGTGCTGTTTCAGGTGAGAAGATATTCTTACATGCCTGAAGGAAAGATTATCCACTTTTCCCCAAACAGAGCACTGGTCTTTTAAGATGTGTTCCTCTTCCTTGCAGACTTTTGCCTCTCTTTAAGACCTCTGAGATTTTTTCCCAAATTAAGGACCATGTCAGACTGCTCTGTAGTAGAGCAGTGTTTTATGACTATGATCATCTCAGCAGATAGTGCTGTCTCAACTCTAGAAATGTATGCATTGTGAATGATAGCATTGTTAGAAAAGTCATCCTTTGATAAAGAGACAAAAAACCTGCTCAGCTTATTCAGGGGGTGGAAGGGGGATCTGCATCATTAAACTGATTAGAATGCTCCAGAGGCTCCTGGGTTTTGTGAAGGACTTAGCATGGCCCTTCTAAAAGGGCTAGTGAGTTCCTCTGTCCCTTCCTCATTACTGTTTAATTCAACAAATCTTTTTTTCTTTTCCTCTTTATTTCTTTATCCGTCACAATCCTTTGCTCCTTTCCCCTGCCAGCTGGCTCCCTCAGCTGCTCCATTGATCTCTCAGCCACTCTGGCACTCCTGATATCAGACACAGTGGGAGGCAGAGTAGCTCAGAGATCAGCAGACAGACCATTATAGAAGTGAATCCCAGAGCCCCAGCAAAAAGCCCTGAATTTGTTTCTTTTGCTGTCTCTCCCTGTAGCAACCCTTTTTGAAATGCTAGATTGGCATTTAAAAGTCTGATGTGTTTAGTAATAGCAGAAATAGCTGCTTTCTGCAGTTGTTTCTGGAGGGTTGGCGTTCCGACTGAGCTGAGGAAGCCACACGTTGTATTGTCATGGGAGAGTCCTGGCTCTGTCCCCAGGCTTGGAGAGTTTTGTTTTGTTCTGAATGCCACGTGACTGCAGGACCAGGGCCTGCAACTTGATTTTGAGAGGTACTTCAGAATCAATATAGGGTAGAGCAGGAAGGTTGTGAGAACAGATTTTTGAGACAGTCATGGTGAATCATACCTCAGGTTTGTTTCCATTTTGTTGACTGATTATTGTTTGTGCTGTGTAAAACAAATGGCATGGCAAGAATGAACTCAGACATGTCAGAATGATTTTGCATAACTGTGTACACTTTCCACCCCCTAGAACATGAAAGGAGAAGGTGGCAGAGATGAGCTGCAGCAATTTAGCAGACAGAACTGTGCTTGTTTCCAGTGTCATTGATGGTTAGGTACTGCAGGTCCATGTTCATGCTAAAGATCAGGATGTCAGTAGCTCTTGTTTTGACAGCTCTCAGGAGCAAGCAGCTGAATTTATTTTTAATGTTTGATTGTAATGCACAGTGCCAGTGGAGGTGCCACACCGTGACTGTTTACTGAAAGCAGCTCCAGTAAGCCTGGCCCTAAGCTTTACAGCAGTGATGGCTTCAGTTGCCCTGATGTATCAGTCCATATTCTCTCTCCTGTCCTCCTCCCTGTCCTTCCTCACATGTCCAGGTTGCTGGAGACAAACTGGATAAGCCACTTTATTTCAGTAAAGAAATTGGAAGCAGTGAAGAGATCACTTGTTATATGACAGGCACTAGTTGACACTACAGATCACCATAATATTATTGTTCTTTTCACAGGAGGATTTGAGAATATTTCACAGGGATTATTTGTATCATTACCATTCTGTCCAGATGCAGTGCCTTGCTCAAGTTCACCCAACAAATCAGAGGCAGAATCAGAAATACCTGAGTCATCATCCTTTGCTCTGTGCATTAGTGAGAAAACTGTGAGCTGTGGAAAGTCAGGTTTTGAGAATCCAAAGTCTGGCTGTGGATCAAAAGTTGGCATGTGGTTCCTTTTTCAGTTTGGGCTGAGTTGGATAGATCTTCAAACACCCATCTAGGTTATCAACTCAATACAAGGATTTCACAGAGTTTTTTTTCTGAATTAAGATATCCCTGGGATAGCAAAAAAGGAGTGCCATTAGAGTAAGCCACTTATTCATAAAGAGCTGTAGGAATGGGGTATGCTAAAAGGGAAGGAGAGTAGTAGTGCACAGTTATAAATGCCCTTAACAAAAACATTAATATTGCATAAGTGGTATTGGTAACAGCTTAAGTATATTTCCATAGGTATATCTTTATATTTACATATTAATTAGTGGATACCTAAGATCTTTTGTTACAGGAATGTCTGTGGTGTTCATGTTTTATTGACAGACTATGGTATCCAAAAAAAGTTGCCAGACATTATGAAGAACTAATTTGCATGGGATTAATAAAATGCAGAAATTCTTCTTTTGACAAAAGTTTTATTCTTCACAACCCTGTGACAGTGAAATGTGCAGTGACAGAGTGACCCTGCCACCACTGTGCCAGAGGCTGTGCTTGAGCTGTGTCATACAGACTGAGGGATGAGTGGATGGAAGGTCTTGGAAGCCTCTTTCCTGTCTCCCTTCACCCAGAAACCATATCTGCCTCCTGCTAGGTTCTGCTCCAAGACCTGCTTGAGGTCTACTCCCCTTGCCCCATCCCTTCTGTGCTGGTCAGAAGCAGGAGGTTTCAGCCCTGCAGCCAGGCTTCTCTTTCTGAGACAGCAAGAGCTTTGTCTCTTGGCTCCTGGATCTTGATCTGCCTGGCACAGAGGCTGCTCTTCAAGCATATATTGTCATATATTTGTTTGGGTATCTACCATTCCCTGTGCTCAAATCTGTTATCTACTCACTTTTGCTCATAGCAGATCCAAATTTTTGAGTTCAGATCTAAATCTTGAGTGCAATTCTATCATTAAAAGCTTCTCACAGTTGTGCAGAGCAATTTTTTTTCAACAATTTATGTAGAAATTTTGAATGAGATTTTTGCAGTTAGAAAAAACACTCAAAGTTTATTTTTCCTTTGGAATGAATGCTGCAAACCATACAGGAAAATGAGTTGTAAACAGAAGGTACAGTTTGGATTTTTCTGAATTTTGAATAAGATTTCTTATGTCTGCTCTTGCACACAATTAGGATTCAAAGTGTTTGGCTAATTAGCATTGGCTTGGGCCTGTCTTGAAACTGGTACTGCTGTATTCAATGCATTCAGGAATTTACTGCTGTGACACAGAAAGTTTGATTCAGTTGCCAAAATGTGTCCGTGGCCCTTTAAATGTCCTGTGTTGTCTGAGAAGTCCATATATGTTCTGGCCATGAGACTGTGCTGTTTTGTAGCAGGAATTGGGGAGCTGATGGATCCCCAAGTGCATTTGAAGTGGCACTGGGTATCTTTGTTGAGGCACCATAACAAAGTTCAGCTTGTCTGACAGTAGACCTCAGGTGTGCCCAAGAAAAGCCTTTATTAGGACTATTTGGCAAAATTCAGGACAGGGAATCAGAGTTTTCCTCTTAGCTGTGCCATTGACCTGGTTGCGCCTCTTTCCTCATATGAACAGAAATAAGAATTACCGTATTTTCATTTATATTCTTTGCACAGTGCTTTAAAGATACAAAATGCCTCATAAATATTATATGCAACACAATAATTTATGGCAGCTGACCAACTTAACAGTATGAAATTGTCTGATTTTCCATGCAAGGGTGGAATTAGCCAGGGTGGGTCATTGCTGGGGACTTTGTGCTCTGCATCAGCTCCAAACCAGTGGTGTCACACTGGCAGTGTGGCTGCTGGCAGTGAGCTGCCTTTGTGGAGACGTGAAAGGAGAGTCTTGATCACTGTTATTGAAGAAGAGGTTGACACTGGTGTTCAGGCCATTTCCAGCTGAGACAGTTTGTTATTTCTGTGCACTTATTTTCCCCATGGAAGTGCTAATTTCATAGCTGGTCAAATGAAAAAAATCAAAAAGTATGAGGAGTGATTTAGACTTGTTAAAAATTAAATTTTGTGCTGGATGTGCTAGCTAATGGTTTCCCTTTCTCCCCTATGAATTTTTTCTGTACACTGTGAAATAGTTCCCATGTTAAAAATTAAAAGGATCCTAATTCCATTAGCTGTATCAAAGGTGCATTTACAATTATCTTGGAAAGTTTTGGGAGGAAGAAGAAAACTTTTCAGCACCCAAAGAATTAGTAATAACTCTCAAGTTTGGTATGTCCTTATCTTCCATCAGTAGAAGCAGGATACTCAGTTTACTTGCTGAAAAGTTGGAGTCATGTTTGGAAAAGCCTTTTTAAAATGAAAGTAATGTGAAGGTTTTTCTTATGAGGACGAAACAAAGGCTGTGTGCGATTTGTGCTCAGTGAGTTTTGTGGTTTTCCTTCTGACTGCATCTTAGATCATGTCCTCATTGTAAAAATGCACTGCAAAGTGGAACTGGCATAATGACGTGTAGGAAAGCAGATCTTAATTAGCTGGAGATATTTTGGGGGCAGCTGATAGTAATTGTATGGACTGTGCCATCTGGTCACTGAGGTCAGTATCATTTAGCACTATAGGCTGTGTAAATATTTGTCTCTCAAGCTGATGCAGCCAGACAGAACTGGTGGGATTATGCCCTTGACTGATACAGCTATTTTCTAATGGCACAATCCTTACTTACAGTGGCTGATGTAGTTCAACAAGTAATGACCAAGCTTTTCAGATTTATTCTAATCAAAGTTTAGCTGTTTAGATTCAAATACTAATTTGTTGTTAGATTATACTAATTTTATTTGTTTTCCTGGCTGCACTTTATTTTACTCTATCGTGGTTCTATGTGATAAATCAGAAATAAAATACATTTTACACAACCCTCCTTTTTGACAGAGGTGAAGAAAATTATTATTTTCTCTTGGGTTTTATTCCTTTTCCTTTTTTTCTAGTTACATAAAAGTGATCAGCTACAGGCACATTATGCTTTAACTCAGAAAACAAAATTATATGTTTCCATTGTCATTATAAATTAAACAATCTGGAAGAATTGCATTGGAAGCATATGATTTAAACCACCCATCTCCAATCACAGATCTTTTACAGGGGTCTTTGGATTCCATTAAGGGAAGGTCAGAAGAATGACACCTGAATGATATTTAGCTTGAATGCTTGTGCTTTGTCTGTGCCAGACTGTAGCTTTTGGTATCTTTTGGCTTCTGTGAGAAAAGAACCAGGTTTTCCAGGGGGGTTCAGTGAAATAGGTATTTTCTAGATTACTTTCTAAGAATCTGTCCCAAATATGTGTCTAGAGCTGCAGATTGATCCTTTGGACTCTTCTAATGTTGTTTCTGTGTTTCACTGAGATCCTATTTCATTTGAGTCTGAGAATGAAGTGCAGTTAATGTAATGTTAAGGTTGCAATGGAAGTTTTTCAGAAGGTAGTTTTACTTAAATGAATTAGCAACTATTTGTGAGCAGCATCTGCAGGCTCCTTGTTTTTCTTGATTTCATCTGGTATTGGTTTGAAAAAACAGGAATAGGATCACAATTTACCCTAATCTCTGATCTCAGCAGGCTTCAAGGCATCTTCACATGAGGATTTCTATTAATGATGGGTGACAGCTTAATGTGTCCACCTCTGTTGTTAAAACTAGAGACATGGAAAGTTCTGATCCTCTAAAACAATGCATTGATATTTCCTTAGAATCCTGCACTGTAAAACTGGATCTATGGAGAGAATTTTTCAAAACATAATCTAATACAGATGCTTTTTTGAAACTTTTAACCCCAACTATATCCAGAAGGAGATAATGTTTTGGAAATAAATGGGGGTAAAACCTGAGCATAGAGTACAAAAAACCCTCAAACAAAACTATTTTACTTTTTCTTAATCTATAAAAGTAGAAATTTTCAATAGATGAACACAGATTATGCTCTGTGAATCAGAGAAAGTGAATTGTTTAAGGTACTATTCAGAAATACCTACATATATTTTTTTGAATTTTAAAACCAACAAAGATAAACCAAAAAGTGCTTCAGCATTAATTATACAATGAAAGGAAGAATGATTTATAAAGAATAATCCCCTCAAACCAGTGGGATATTAAAATGGAAAAAAGTTAGGAGGCTGATCATACATACACTAACTATTTTGTGTAACAATCCCATTCTGAAACCATAACAAAATAAATGAATAAGCATGAAGAACTGGTAGATTTTGAGGGAGCTTTGGTTTTTTCTTTGTCCATAGAAGTCATTATTCCCTTTTTATTGAAATACAGCTTATTTTCTATTGCCTGGCATGTAGGATATATACAAAAATGTCATTTTAAATGCAAGTGTTATGCTTTGGCTGCCTATGAGAACAAGTGGCACAGCAAACGTGATGGAGATCTTCACTCAGCTTTCGGAGTGTGCTCTGCCTTCCAAATAACTCAGCTGCAAAACACAAGTGCTCTGGAGGCACAGGGATGATGGTTTGGTTTACAGTCTTTTAGTTTATTTAGCAAACTAAAATAACAGTTGCTTTGTAGTCAACTTTGTGGAACAGATAAACAATAGTGACAATTTCATATGATGTATATAGACAGAAGAGGTTATCTGCACTCCCTGAGTGATGGAGCTTGTCATATTCCCTTCTCCAGTAATGCACAAGGTTAGAAATCAATGTCTTAATCATGGGCAGCTCTGGGCAATTCAGATATATCACACACAAACAGGCTTCTAATTACATTTAAGAAATACATATCATACATATATAAACTGACATAAATATCAGAGTGGTGTTGCTAGCTGTCAAAATGGATAAGTATAATTCCCTCAGTGGCCCTTGACAGGTTCAATACCTGCTCCGGAGGTGCTATGAGCAGCATTATACGGCTGATTGAGTTATGACAGCTCCAACCCAACAGGGAAGCCAGGCAGGAAGGAATAGCCTGGGCTGCAGACAAATGATGATAAAGTGATCACTTTAAAGAACAATCTCCATAATATTTCATGCTCACTGCACGGTGTAAAGGCAGCCTTGACTGCGGGGCTAACTGCTCTATCAATTGATTTGATTCACTGCTGCAGCTACTCCCAGTCATAATATTTCAAATAAATGGTACCGTGGATAGAAATAATATCTGCATCAATATTAACCCTGAAAGGACTAATGGACACAAGCTATAATTTCCTGGACACTCTAATAATGCATTTTGACTGGGCTTGGCATAGGATGATTTTTCTTTCTTTTTTTTACCTCCTTATTTTCTTTTTTTTTTTAAATAAAAACAGTGTATTGTTTACTTAAACTTTCCTTTTATGCCCATAAAAGAAGCAGCTTTGCAGCTCAGGCCTCTTTCCTACTTTCAAGTTTAATTTTAAAGGAAATTCTGCTAAATGTTATTTGTGTTTGTTATTTGTGTTGTGTTGTGGTATATGTGTTTGCTTATATCTGAATATATGTTATTAAAATTACATTAAATACGTAAATGAGAGAAAAGGCGTTTTTGGATGTGTGTATTATATATAATTGTTCTGTGCATGTGTGTAGAGACAGATGTAATAGTATTCAAATTATTTACTAAGTTATGTTTAAAACAAACAGAGAGGAACTTAAAATTAATTATAAATGAGAATGAAGTCAACAAAGTATTTTCTGGAAACACAAGGAACCAGTAAATGCTAATGATTATACAGGATGTTAGGGGCTTTGTTTCCTTTAGAAATAATAATGAGTACTGTATGAGACAGGCTTAAAATATAAGAAGTACAAGTGAATTTATGGGTTCATAATCCTAAATCAAACCTGATTTCTATTTTCCATGCAGTTTTTCACATACTCTGTAACAAAATGGGTGTTTATTCTGTTCCTTCATTCATAACACTCCATTGGCATTTAAGTCCCTTTTAAAGATCTTCTGTGCTTATTGTGAATCAAGTTGACATGTATAAATTGTATAATTTTATAATTGTTATTATTTTTCCACTACTGCTGACTACTTGGCTACCATTGGATTGTACATTCTAAGGTCAGAGCTGTTTCCAAATATTCAGAAACTGTTTGAAGAAATACTATAAATGCATGCTAACCAGAAGTAGACTGAATGGGCTCCTTCTCTGATTACTAGTTTGTCTGCTTAAAGATTGTCTTTATCAGATTCTCTGTTTTTTCTTATTTGTCCCTTAAACATTTACTATAAATCAGAGCAGGAGATACTTAGGTTTGAATCTCATGAGGCCTGTTTAAATTTAAAGCTTAAGCAGAGAGAGATATTTTATGATCAGTCCTTAGTGAATGCTCCAACTGCAACACTTCACCAACCTCTGAAGTGATCTTAAACAGGCTTCAAAGGACTTCAATTTATAGTTTTCCAGAAGATCTGGGAAATATTTGTATTTCTTAGGAGTCAGAATAAAACCTGAGGGTTCCAAGTGGGCTTGGAAGGCTGACTTGAATCTGAAATTGAAATTGAAAATTGTGGAAGATTGACATTGGCCTAACTCCACTATTCCCTCCAGTCTAATAAGCCACAAAAGCACAGTGTTTTCCTCCATTCTAGACCTGAGTAATCAAGCACCTCATGCTTGTTGCTTCTTACCTACAGATCAATATCAAATTTTTCCAGAAATGTAAGCACGTGACTTTCATAATATATTTATTTTTAGTTCTGATGTTTTTTTCAAAGCCTATGCCAACAGTACAGGTCACCTTTATGTTATTACTTAAAATCCTTCTGGAGTTCATGTTTCAACAAGAAAAATTGAAACTACCTCTTTGCCTTTCCTGCTTGCTTTCTCTCTCCTTCCTGAAAAATTTTCTTCCTCCTTGCACACGCTGCATGAGAGTTGGTTTTTTTCTCCATTTCAGTCCATTTCCTCCATCTTCATCCCTGTCTGGTGTCCTTTGTACACTCATCTTATCACAGAATCATAGAGTGGTTTAGGTTGGAAGGAACCTTGAAGACCATCTGGTTCCAACACCCTGCCATGGGTAGGGACGCCTTCCACCAGACCAGGTTGTTCTCAGCCCCAAAAACTTCCAGGGATGGGGCAGCCACAGCTTCTCTGGGCAACCTGTGCCAGGGCTGCAGCACCCTCACAGTAACATCCAACCTTAATCTACTCTCTTTCAATTTGAACACATTCCTCCTTGTCCTGTCACTAAATGCTCTTGTAAACAGTTTGGCCCCATCTTTCCTGTCAGTTCACTTCAGGTACTGGAAGGCTGCAATCAGGTCACCCTGAAGCCTTCTCTATTCCAGGCAGAGCAATCCCAGTTCTCTCAGCCTTTCCTCAAAGAAGTGCTCCATCCAGCTGATCAACTTGGGGGCCCTCTGGACTCTAATACTTGTCATTATTTGGACCATATCTTTCCAATATATTTCTAAATACAGACGTCATACCCTCTTCATACAGACACAATTTCCTTTGTCAAAAGTTTTTTTCTGGGCTATTTTCTAGAACGTCTACTTACTGCTTTCCTTCTCTGTCTTTGCTCTTTATCTGTTGAATTACTTCCTGATGATGTTCTGTAAATAAATTTTAGGCTATACCATTTGATTCCAATGAGTCTGTCCTTACAGAATCAGAATAGCTGGGGTTGGAAGGGGTTTTTAAAGTTGCCCTAGTCCAGCCACCTGCAATAAGCAGAGAGGTTGAAGTAGCTCTTCATCTCCACAGGTGTGTCTTTTGCTTGCACTTTGCTCTTCTTTCTGTATGTTATCTCTAAGATATGGTCCACGAATACAAACTCAACAATTATACCTCTTATGTTTATTTCTGCCCTCTCTGCAGTATAATATGCTGGCCTGTCACCATCTAATGTTTCTCCATGGATCTTCCATGTATCACAGTTAAAGCAGAGTTTTAAACTTTTGCTGAAAACTGTTTAAAACAACCTTCTTTTCAGCATATCTGTTGCTTGCAGTGATCAACATCCTGATGCTGTGACTTACTGTCACCATGCAGTAGCCCAATATTTGATGTCTAGGCCATGTCTTGGTCCTGTTGATTATTTTGGAAAACCATTTCTGAAAGAGAGTCTGTCCTGTCCCATCTTCAGCATAAATTTTTCAGACTCTCATAATCCTCCTTTAATTTACTGTTTGAAATAGAATATTGTTTCACTTGTGCATGATCAGAAACCTTTTGTAAATCCTGTTTACTCAGACTATTTCTTTCCCTCCTCTGTTGTTTTTCTTCCATTAGCTCCATCACACTTGTAGTAAGACTTGTTTTCATGTTCACTTTCCTTCCCTGTTATCTATCATCCTGCTCTCAATATCAAGATATCATATGCCTCACTAATCTTGATGAGTAATGAGTGCCCAGTTTCCACCTCCCACTTGTTACTTCTTCCTGTGAGCATTTCTCTCCCGTCAGCCTTCCCTACGCTTACAAGGAGCTTGCCATAAACGTGCAAAAGCATTTCATTGCTGTCTTAAAAAGCCCTGCTAAAATTTCTCTTTGGCTTTAGGCCCAAAAATTGATGATCAAGCATTCAGCCTCAAATCTTGCCAAAGTCAAGTTTATTATATATGAGTATTTCATTTCTTGTCTTTCTCATCAATATTGTTTTTGTTTTTTTTTCTTTGAATACATGATAAGTTGTTGTGGGTGAAGACTTTTTCAGTGTTTGCACAGTAGCACACACAATAGCACTGTAGCAATACAAGTACTTAAGACAATGACAATATTATTAAAGGTAAGCTGTGAGACAAGGTGTGTAATTTATGCAGCCAAGGTGGGCCCTGGCAGCTAGGAGGGCCAAGAGTGTCCTGGGGGACATCGGGCACACTATATGACTCTTGGGGATGGTCCTTTGCAGGGCCAGGAGTTGGGCTTGAAGTTTTTTTGGGTCCCTTCCAACTCAGCAGATTGTGTGATTCTGTGAAAGTTGAGAAATAAATTTAGAGGAAAAAAAAAAGTAATTTATTTATTTTCAAATATTAATTATTTAGGAGATCTAACTTCCACAATAGAGTTTGAGACTTAATACTGGTTTCAGATGTGACAACACAAAACACTGCTTCTGGACTGGGCCAGCAATGTGCTTTTTACGACTGATAAATTATAGAGTTGCATCCATTTTCCAGCTAATGTAGATGAAGTGTAAATACTTGATGATAACTGAAATGCATCCCTTTACAGTATTGTAAATGAGGAGGTGGAAAGACCCTCGATATTTTAAGGGCCAAAGAGAATCACGGGAGCAGCTTTAAAGATTAATTCCTTGTGTCTAGTGTAAAACAAGATTAAATTAGCTTGTGTGAGCTGCTGTTAGCAGATGCACTATTACATTATGCATGATTCCTGACTGCTCGTAGCATGAACAAACTGCACAGTGTTCCATTAGTGATTTTCAATGCTGTGCTAAGCTTTAAGTCACATAGACAGGCCAATGTATTGGGTTTACTTTGTGGATGTGTTTTCCAGGCAATTTCACAACCTACCTGATCACTGTTATTGATTGACCGCATTTGAAATGGATAAAAGAATTAACCTGTGTAAGGGTAGCAGAATGGGGTATATACAGTATCCTATATACTTAGGAAAATCAATAGTACTCTAATGTAGAAAATTTAACCAGACAAGAGAAAACCGTCTTCCCCCCTGCGTCAATCCTCGTGCTCCCTCCCAGAGTAAAACATTATAGTTATACCATATATTTTTAATGTGTTTTATCCTTTGATGCTTCTCTTTGCACTCTCCTGTAACCCTGTGGATGTATTCATGTGCATACTGTAAAACAAACTGAGCAGCTCCTGAACAGGTATTTTTTTCTCCTCTCATGTCCACTTTCACTTGAAGTTAAAAACAGGCAGCTGTACATGTCTAGAGTTGTTTCATCTTTCAAGGTGTAGGCATATTCCTGCTTTCTGCCACTTTTTTTCTTGTCTTATATCTTGTCCCTCTGCTTTCACATTAATTGTGCCACAGCAAGTTCCACCTCCCACTTATGATTTTTTCCCACCCTCTTCTGCTTTAAATGAGGATGAGATGCACACAAACACGTTCTTGGTGCCTTTGCCTCATCACACCTACTTTTCAGGCTCTCCAGCTAAACAGTGCTTCTTTTTGTATTTGAGTTAATCTTTCCAGTGCTGGCTAATGAAATGCTTGTCGCTGAAAACTTAACAAGTCCAAGCTTGTCAACCAAATATTTTTGTGGAACCCTCTAATGTTATGGCTACTTGAAATCTTTACCACAAGCATGACTGAAGCTATCATCAGAGTTGTTATTTACCCTTAGAGTGAGATTTTATATTTTATTTTTGTCATATAACTAGGTTCAGAAATAAGGTTTAGTACAACTGCACTTGTATTATGCTTGCTCCTCCAACACTGAGAGAACATTAAACATAGCAAACCTCTGGGCGTCTGGGAATTCCTGCCTTCTTGGCCAACTCCCTTTCCTTCTTGGCTAACTCTCCCTATTCACAACCTCTTCTAAAGGAATAGCCACCCAGAATGGCATTTCTGCCTCTGCTTTCAAGAAACCCAGGATACTTCAGGAAGAAAAGAGTGAGAAGCAAGTAGTGCTGCTTAGGCTGTGCTTATTCCACAAGAAGGGAAAGAAAAGGATAATGGGGACTTGCTATGCAGTTTCAGAATATGCTTCCAGTCTACTGCAATCGTCTTTTTTTTCCTTGTAAAAACTAGAAATCTTCAAATTGTGTTCTGTTTTGGAATAAATGTTTCTCTGAATCCTTTCCTGGAATATGCAATAAATTAATCTGTAAACCGTATTAGAAGGTTGGTTATAAGTAAAAATATACAGTGAGCTGGTGCAGTTACTGTCTTTTGCATAGAGCTGAACCTAAACTCCATGCCTCGCTTTGTATTCTGTTGTATAGTGTTGCAATATTTTATTTTCTGTAGCCTTCTGAGCTGGTTCATTGGGGTTTGGAAATTTTTTACTGAATTTTAGCACTGATGGCCCCTCCTGCTACGCCCTTGTTCTCTGTAGACTTGCCTTGTAAGATGGTGTTAGTGTGGTTGCTCACTGGGCTAATGTTGTGTTAGCTAATGACTTTAATATGGACCAGTAAAATTACACAAAACTGGTGACATTTCTCGGAGGTAAAATTGACAGCAGAAGTTGCTATGTGACTTCAAAACTCTGTTATTATTGTTTAAAGGAACCAATAATTCAAGACCTGGTTTTTTTCACGCAAGCCAAAGGGCCGTGGAAATTAGAAAAGACAAATCAATCACAAGGCTTTACATATGAACTCCTTCTGCTCAAATGTCTGCCCAGACAGGATCAACTTGGGTGGTAAGGTCAGCAGGGTGACAGGGCTGGCCAGCAGTGTCACTGCTGTACCAGAGCACGCTGTCCAAGCTCTGTGGAGCTGTCGCCAAATCCCAGCGTGATGACAACGGCACTTAGAGGGGAGCTAGCGATGTGCCCAGGAGTACTGCAAACAGAAATAAAGGGTTCCCTCAAAGGCTAATATTCCTAAAAGAGAAAACAATATTCTAGTTCACGGCCATTTAAGAGATATCTGTGCAACTTTTAAGCAGTCAGTGTAAACAAATATCCCCTCAGAAAGCAAATACTTTGTAAAAAACCTCACTCTCGACATGAAGCAGTTTCAGAGCAATGCAGTAGATGCTGAATCAAAGACCACTACAGTTCTTTATTGCTGGGGGGGGGAAGGTCCAAATATTGCTTGGCAAATTACTGTTTGCTAGGGGCATTGTTACCAGTTGACACAATCATTGGTCAGCAAATTGGTCACATTATCGGTTAGTAAATTTGAGAGTGCAGAATTATTTATTGGTAAATTAGAGATGGCAGAATTATTGGTTGGTAAGAAAAGAATTGCAGTGATTGGTTAGCAATTTAGAGATGCTTGGTTTTGTCTGTGGATAAATCAAGGTTGGTCAGATATTGGATGCCAAATTAAAGATGGCCATGTTATTTATGGTTGCTCTGGTGAATGTTGTGATTCTGCTTTTTTCGTTACAAGCAAGTGAACATTGGGAGGGTTTGCCTCTTTATTTTTTCTAATTTATTATTTTGCAAGAATTTTTGTGGGTATTAATATGGAAGTAAACATACACTTTTACTCTCTTACTTTTTAATGGAACTATGTGTTAGCTGAAATTGCACAGAGTGCCGGGGGACTTCTGAAATTGTTTTTATGAAGTGAATATTAAAGAAAGGTGTTAGATTTCCAGAGCTGAAATCTGCAGCCTTTGCAATTCCAGCCCTGAGCTGGTGCAGTGCAGGCAGGACAAGCTATTCCTCGCAGGCTGATAGCTGGCAGCAGGAGGAGCTGGTGATGTGAATCCCTTCCAGAGAGGCTTGCTTCTTGCTGGTTAGGGGCTGTAGTCCTGCTTTATTTGTCTGTGTACTGAAAGCAGCCAAGATGTGGAAGAATAGTGCCTCCAAGGCAGTAATTTCTGTGAGATGTGGGGATTTCTGTGGGCAGTGGCCTCCAACTGCTTCCCTTCCTTCACAACACCTAAAGATCTGTGACAGTCGATATCCAGGTGCTGTTACCAGGCAGTGATGGTTTTCTGCTGAAGAACTGCAGCTGAAATTGCCATAGGCTCAATATACACCTCTGAAAGCAGCTTGTTTTTAATGTCATTGATATCACAGGTGATACAAGCTTTCTATTGAACTACAATACTGCAGCAGAAACAGTTTTCTGGCATTTTCATGTTCTCTGTTGTTTTGAGTTTTTCCTTCTGTCTTTTCCATTATGTGCAGAACTTCTACTTTAAAGCAATCCTGCTTTTGTATATATTAGAGCAGTGCTGAAGAAAAAGTGTTTCAGTATCATTCTAGAACACTGTAAGAAAAATTTTGTTCACTTGACGATCTTTGCAAACAGTGCACAGAACACGATGGTTCAACAGTTAAATAATTTAGATTTTAACAGTGCTGAAAACAATAATAGAATATGTGTTAAGAAAAATCTATGGCTGTTGATATAGCTGTTGAATTCTACAATGGAGAATGATGCTAATTAATCAGATTTACTTTTCCAAAGGGACACTATATAATGCTTTTGACAATAGTACAGATGGAGTCAGGGAGGATGTATTTTAAAACTTTAGGAAAGTCTTAAATTTTAAAACATTAAAATTTGCTTTTTATATGAACTCCTATAACAACAATGCCCCTACCTTTCTTGTCTACTAATTCTGCCAAAAATGATATGTTTATTTGGAAACAGTAAAGTATGTCTGACATTTTTAAGACGCAGCAAGGAGGGGAATTTTGCAAAAGTGAAGGGGGTGAAATGGAATTTTTGTCCTACTAAGGAAGCAACACAATCACAAGTTATCTGAGTTTTACAATTCTCCTGAATTGAGATAACATATGCTGCTCATTTTTTGGTGTTTTCATTGAATCAAAAAGTTAGGACTTGGAATACACCAGAGCACTTCAGTAACACAATGATTGTTCAGTGTTGGGTCCAGCTTGAACTGTTCATCTGGAAAGTTTTAGCTAAAACCATCATAATTAATTGGAAATGGTTTAACTAGTTCAGAAAAACATAACTGTAGGGCTCCCCCTTAGCCTGGGTAGAGGCCTTCATGATCTCCTCTCCAAAAATGAAATAATCCTATTGGTGCCAACCTCATTCTGCTCTCAGCTCCCAAGCTCAAGTTGGGCTCCCAGTGTAAGGCATCCCAGTCTGGATTGCTGCATACCTCGGAGTCTTTACAGAGGGGATTTGTTTCAGCATATTCGGATCCATAATCAGACTTTCTCAAAATCTGGGGTATTCAACTGGGACAAATTGTCCTCAGTTGTTATTCAAAGGCAGCATGAGACAGGGAATGCAAATGAGCAAAAAATAGCCATGGTGAAATGAAGAAGTGAAGATGGTATGGAAATAAAATAGGACTTGTGGATGGCTTTTTTTTTTCCTTCCAACAAAACCTAATAACTTGTAACAGAAAACAGCTCAGTGCATGAAGGGAGAGGCAGACCATTAACCTTTCATTAGAAAGCAGCAGAGTTTTGGTCTACCACTGTTTCAAATACAGATGAGCACAGGATTCAACAAGAAAC
Source organism: Rhipidura dahli (assembly GCA_013399225.1). NCBI lineage: Eukaryota > Metazoa > Chordata > Aves > Passeriformes > Rhipiduridae > Rhipidura > Rhipidura dahli. The sequence goes on along the minus strand of VXAC01007103.1, from coordinate 248,380 downwards.
TATTGGTTGTAGTTTCAGCTGGTAAAATCAAATTTAGAGGTAGCTTGATTCCTCAAGCCATTTATCTCAGTGCAGCTCAGTGCAGGAGCTGGATTAAATCATTTTACTGGGGCTCAGTGAGTCTACCTCTATTCTCCACTTAAGAGACAAAATCGTATTTCTTAATTGAAAAAAAATTGTTTTTATTGTCAGGTTAAAATTAACAATAGTATGTCTGCCACTATTTATTAATTAGTAAAATTAGGTTAATTAGTTACTAGCTAGCTTAATAGTGGGAGTCTTCAAAAAATGTAAAGCTTATAATGAAAATCTTGACAATTTGTATGCAGAAAAGTTTTGTTCTGACTGTGACATTCTGAATTCCCATTTTGCTGATATTCACTAAGCGCTGCATAAACAGAGAACTCTGGCTTTAAATGTAGGTATTCCTAATCAAATCTGCACCCCTGTGGTTAGGTTAGATATGTTCTGTGATATTTCTTGTGTCCCTTGATCAAAAAAAATTATATAATTACACTTCTTTGAAAGTTCTCTGTGCTAAATGTCAATTTTACATTTTACAGTTCTAAATTGTTACATTGTTGACTGATTTATGTAGTGTTTCTAGTAAAACTCTAGACATAGAACATTTCACTTACATTGCCAGCAAGCACTGTATAATGTATTTTTGCAAGAATTTGCCTTTTGCAGTGACAAATCATTGGCAATTCAAGGATTACAATCCCTGTATTTCTAGAAAACATTTGAGAATTTTTGAAATTATTGTAAGACATTTCATTAAGTGAAAAGAATGAAAAGACCTTTAGATATAATTTACATTCCCAGGGTTTTTTTTCTTGCCAGACATTTTCTTTTTGTAAGAGTACACAAATAATTGTTAAAAATTTGAGGCAACAAATAAAAGCCAATGCTAGGTTATTGTTGAGATAATAACCAAAGAGGTGAAGTTCAAAATCTAAGAGCCTGAGATGATTAAAAAAATTTAAATTCCTCATTTGAATGGGATACCACAAAATGTCTTTGTCTGGAATGCATACTGAAATCATAAGATAATTTTAAAAAATAAAAATAAATGTAAAAATGTATCCTTTTAGCCAGTTGTGGACATTTGAAAAGCCACAGGCTATTCAAACTGTGCTGTGAATAGACCATTCTCCAGTGTAAGAAAAACGAGTTCTTCCCAGCATTCAAATAAAATATTTTTCATCTTCACTGTGAAGAGCTTTTTCCTCTGCTTTCTTTATAGGAATAAAAGGCCTTTCTGTTCTTTCAGTTGAGCGACCTCTGCCTTTTCGGGGGAAATGAAGTTTCTGCTCCACTCACCCATCACCACCACCCAGAAATTCTTCAGCTTCTGTGCCTGAGCCAGGTGAACAATTGGTACAACTGGGGATGGGAAGGAAGGAAAGAGAAGGATGTGAGCACACATTTATACTTCTTTTACCAAAGAAGGCAGGACCACAAGAAAAAGAACTTAAAACACCTCTCAGGTAGAAATGGATACATTTTGTAGCACAGCAATGTGATTGAGATTTAATTTGAAAGCTTACTGTTAAATGGCTCAGGCAGCTTTGCAGTTGCCAAAAGAATACCCTTTATGCATTTGGATATGCAATACCCAGTCTGCAGCATCAACCACACTACATTTAGGTGATTTTGTTACACTGCAGTTTGTTAGAACATCACTAAACCGTTTCAGCAGCTCCTAGAACAGAGGTTTGGGCTGTTAATTTAATTTGTTATGTTTTCAAATAGCATTCATTAGGTATTCTTCAAGCTATTCTGGACATACTTTGGGCTTGAATCTTGAAACTGGAGATTTGAGGACCTAGGGTGTTCTTAAGCACGAAGTCATCCTGGACAAAATCTAGCCCAGCTTGTTGAGATTTGTTGGCAGTTGGAGATTTAAGGGCTGAGACCATTGTCGTGGTACACTTGCATTCTCCCTGGCAATAAGTGGGGATAAACAGTTTTAAAAGGGGCACAGTTTTGACACTACTTACATAAACAACTATTCCTTCATCTCTAACAGATTCTTTAGTGTCAGTTTGCTGATGCATCACATCTGTCAGGTAGTCTGTGGATTTCTGTTATTGTCATTATGGATCTGGCATCCTTCCTAAGTATTGTGTATTGTGTGCTTTGGTTCAAATATACATGTCTACACTAAGTTATTAGGAAGTTTTAAGATGCATATGCAGCTTTTAAAATATGCAGATATATTACCCCTATTCTTTTAAAAATTGGCTAATGATTGACTTTAGGCAGTGGTGTACCCATGTTCCTGTAATCTGTGTGTTTTATTTAAATTGAATGAAATTATTTTCATTTTGTAAAGTAATAAGTAAATTAAAGGGAAAGTCTTTGTAGGCTGCTGTTTTTGTTATGTCCTAACCTTAAATAGAAAGAAAGCCAAGCCAACTAGTTGTTCTTTCTTTTATTAAAGTTCCTGTTGGCAGTGCACTGATGGGACACATTAATCTTAGTATTAATGCTGAGGAAAAGGGCCTTAGAAGCCTAGGAGGAATAAATCATTCCAGAGCCCATTTGGATCTGTTGGCACCCACCCTGCTGTGTTGTTGCTGGATAAAAAGGCTTCTCTAAGTGTGGAAGGGTTGGATAACACAGTTGGCTTATTGCAGAATGGCCCTCAGTAATTTGTGAGTGGTCTGAGTGGCGGTAGCAAGCAGCAGGGCAGGGGGGTTTGAACATGGCAAGCCTGTGGGCTGGCATTGAGGAAAGCAAAGACTCATTTTCTTCCATCCTCAGTAACCTGTGTAGTCTTTGTCACTGAGACCAGGGGTGCTAGTGGTGCTTGCAGTGTCGCTCTGAGGTATTTGTTGGCACTAGAGAGGAAGAGTAGTTGAAATGCTTTGTATTTGTGTTACTTACGTCCATCTCCGATGACTTCATTAAAACTTTTGGAGCCTCAGGGATGGGCCATTTATTTTGCAGTTTAAAAGCTGCATTATCCATTTATCTTTCCCTTGAAGACTCTCTGTATATGCAGAAAGGTAAAATCATCAGAATCCAAGAGTAACTTTTTGCTTCAATTCCTTCCTATCTTGCTCTCTTCTGGGCAGTTTTTGGGGTTTTTTTCAGTCCCTTTGTTTCTGCAACATGCTCATCTATTTGTGCTTGGCTCAGAAGACCCTCACTGCTCTGTTTCAAAAAAACTGCCCTGCTCTCAAAACTCTCCATAACACAGCCTCAGAAACGGGTTTTGATTACCAGTCTCTTTGGCTCCTTCCAGATTGAATTCAGATGCAGTTCTGCACATCTTCAGTGTAGGATGCAACTAAAATATGTCTCCATGACATATTGGAGTGGCCTAGGTGGAGGATCTCAAGGAAAGAGGGAATGAGCAGTGCTAGACAGCACTGGAAGGTTCACAGCCTTTTCACCACGCAGCTCCTGAGGCCAGTAAATCAGTGATTGCTGTGATGTGTTTGCAATGGCCCCAGGTGGGCACTTCCGTCCTCTGGAGCATTCTATGCACTTAAAAATTAACATGGTGGGATTGGTCTCTGGGTGAGTTTTTCCCAGTTTCCCACAGCTTTCATTGCTGTTCCATGAAACAGTGGCTGCAGACACCAGAGGAAGGTTGTCACACGGCAGCAGCTACTCGTTTTCAGTGGCAGCCAGTGAACAATTGCATGCTACAATTTACACTGTCTTCTCTGGTCTGTTCTTCAACTGATGAAGCACCTATTATTAGCCAGGCAATAATCAAATATTTGAAATAGGCATATAAAAGAAGATTTGGAGAATAATGCATGCTACCATCTATTAGGCATTTCACGCCTTCAAGGGATGCACTGAAGTGTAGAAATTCAAGCTATATCACTGTATTTTTACCTGACACAATTGCTGTTGAGACAGCTCTGTTTTCTCAGTGTATTTTATTCATAAAACAATCTTGTTTTATAAACACAGATCATCTTTAATGCAATGGATGTAATGTACAACAATTATTTTGGATAACTTTTAGTTGTTAGATAGCACAAATCACAGTTAAAGTAACATTAAAACAGAAGGAAGATGGAAAACAGCATGAAATGTCTCAATACATTTTATTTTCAATGAAATAATAGAATATCACTTTACCAGTTCTAACATAAATGGAATCATTTGAAAGCTATCAACCTGTACATGTGCTGTAATAGATAGAAACATGCTTTTTCAAGTCAGCTGGTTGTCAGTGGACTTGGGAAGGAAGCTTTTCATTTACATGTGGCCCTTGTAAAACTGCTGGTTAGCAACAGTTTACAATTTAAAAACTCAAGCAATGAGCAGTATGTGGCAATGGAGCACCAGAAACAGAAGAGAGAAGACAAGAGACGCTTGTGATTTTTTCAGAATGTGATTTTCCCAAGAAAGCAATAATAATTCAGCTCATTTCTTAAGCAGAGGAACAAATCCCTGTGTGTCTATTTTGATACAGCATCTTATTCCTTTTCTACTTCCTGTCCTCTCCCACTGTCTCTGGCTCAGAGCTGGGCTAAGTACAGTGGCTTGTGCAGTGACCTAATGCTGCTCTCAATTTGTACAGCACAGTTTGCAAATAACCTGTATATCTAGTTTCATTCAAAAGCCTCCAAACTGAGTATATACTAAAATTCCTGGTTTTAGAACAACAATGACTCAGACTTAGGATGTTAAAAAAGAGAGTCTGTAATTCTGAATTGATGTGAGAGCAAATCTTATTATAATAAAGAATCCCAGTCTGAATTCCTCACTTTTCTTCTGCATTTTCACGATTTGGGGTCCTTCCAAAAGGCCAGAGAATGTTCATGCCTGCAGTGGTCTCATCACATTGTGTCACGTCAGAGAAGGTTTGTGAGCCTGGGTCTCTGCGGACGGGCCAAGTCTTAATGCAGGCACCTTTTATCATAGAAGAATGGGATTCCTAGTGCTTGGTTCCACTTGTTAACAACTGGAAAAGCAGAATCTGGCCTAACTTGTAATAATAGTTATTATTAAATTGCATGGTGGGCCTGAGTCTAACTTTACTCTTATTTTATGGAGCCATTGACTTTAATGGACTTGCTCCAAAATTTTCACTGGCATAACTGTGAGCAGAATTAGGCCCAATAACTGTCATGTAAAACAAAGTCATTCCATCTTGTAAACCATAAAGCAGGTTACATGGTAGTTAAGTGTGGGCCAAAAGCATTAATCTTTCAGATGATGTGTTTAATGGCAGCCTTGGATGCTTGCAGTCAATTAAAATTTCCTGGCACATTTTCATAGGACAAGGAACGTTTGTTACTAATCATGTCCAAAAGAAATTCTAGCTGGTGTAATTGTATTTTACTTAGCTAAAATTGCCTTTGTGCTTATAGTTAGGTTGTTATTCTTCTCTCTATCTTTTAGAAAACCCACACAATTTTGCAGTTATTTTGGTGCAGACAATAGTTTTGCTGTTGCCCAGAAGCAGCATAAAGTAGAGTTTCTCTTACTCTGTGCTGTTGAACTGCAAAGTGTCTTTAAAGTTGAGAATTGGGAGGGGGGAAGTGTCCAGGCTGCTGTTTTAATATTTAGGGACAGATTCTCAGCTAATATAAATTACCACAGATGGGTTGAAACATCATAATTGATCTGCCTTTTATCTCTTAAAATAATGTACATTTTAATTGGCCATGCTGCTTTTGTTTTATTACTTCTACCTATAAAATACAATATTTTATGACACTTTGGTCCAAAAAAAATTAAGAAAACAACATACAGGGTATTAAACTTTTTCTTGTTCTTTATCCTTGTGTAAATCCTGAACTTGGTTTAAAGTGACTTTGAAACACTTCAGATCAGCTACCATAACAATAAATATTCCTTGAAAATATCTGTATTTCTGCCCGTTTCTTTGGGCAATCAAATCTACACTCTGTTTAATGTTCATCAAAGATAATGTGAATTTTCCCAGCCATTTGGAAATCGGGGCAGTGTTACCATGCTAAGGAATTTATGCCAGATTAAAAATCTCTTCTAAAAAGATGCCCCATATGAGCTTCCAATGGATACATGGAGAGCAACTGTTCCTTGTGTGCCCTGTGGGATAACCCAGCAAAACTGTGGGTATGAGAGATCAGGAAAGAGTTTAAGGGAAAGCACGACAGTCAACTCCCAGAGCTCAAGAAAGTGTGGTGCTCTTCCTCTTAATAAGTTACATGTTATTTTCATATAATTTTTACTTTATCTCTCAAAATGTTGTGTGCGGGGAGGGTGCAGTGGTGTTTTTGTCTTCGAGCAGCTGATCAGTTTTATGAGAATATGTTGAGAATATGAGTCAAAGTGTTCCAACAACCTCCAGATGCATCCCCAGACAGAAATCTTCATTGCACTCTATTAAACAAACAAACAAAAAACCTCAGAAACTGATATGGCTGGTGCTGAAGTCTGGTGATCTAAAACATTGTGCACATGCTCGTAGGCATTGGAAAAAGCCAAAGAAGGTGCAAGTGAGGCAATACCTGTGTATTTTAGTCAAATATATCAGGAAGCAAGAGTGCTTGTGACCAAGCCAGAAAATTGAATGCTAATAGTTGTTTGGGCTTACCAGATACAGGTCTCCTAATCTGAAATATTATGTTTTTGGATTTCAGTTTCACAATACTGTATACTTGGCTTCTCCAGTTCAAGTCCATAACAAATTATTTGCATGCTGTGCTGGGATTAAAAAAAAAAAAGTAAAAATTGAGAAACAGCTGCTGTTGGCTCTTTAGTTTGACTTCAATTTATTCTCAGACTCAGCCAACAAACACAGTCCTCCTACACTTGTAGAGCTTCTGGTTTTTCTTGGCCCATTCAGCCCTTTGTCCTCTGGCAAAATTTCACTGGAAACTTCATGCAAATACTGTTTGATCTTTACCAACTCATCTCAAGGAGGAGGACTCATGTTTTAGCTTCTTTTCCTTCTCTGTAGTGAGGAAAAGAGAAAGGTAGAAATTTTACAGGAGGAAACAACTCTGTACGGGTCTGTTCTCAAGAGTCTCACGAGTTGTTGGGCAGCTGTGACTGTGAGCTTTCCACATGTTCTTCAGGTGTTTATCAGGATAACCAGTGACTGTAATAAATGTAATCAGGTACTGCTGTACTTTCTTTCTGTATTTTGCTGCAGTGTACCCAACACTCTTACCCTCTCCGGAGTGAGAGGACTCTAAAAACCTTCTCTTTATAAAGTTCAATTCATTTTCTGATACAAATAGGAATCAGTGGGCATCTACGCAGGAAAAAAAACCTAGGGAACTATGGCACTTAGTTTTTGATCAGTGCCACCCTTGCTGATCAAATTATGCTCATGTGAGATCAAATATTCGTTCACTATTTGGAAATCCGGATCGAGCTCTCCAAACTCTGACTCCAGAATGGTTCTGAGACTAAGGAACAGAGGAAATGAATGAAAAAAATTAAAAAGGCCAAAAAGATAGGAAGTATTGATGCAGGAACACAAGTGTCTCTGACATAAAGATTAGCAGTGAGACTTGTCCTGCTGCTTCTCAGATACACACAATCATCGACTCAGTTTCTGCCTGGAGTCAGAACTGTGTGAAGTAGAAAGCAGCAGCTTTGCATGTTTGGCTCATGGTTTCCCTCTTTGCCTTCCCTCTTTTCCTACTGCACACTTTGACAACAAATTTCAATTGGCTGCAAGACTTCAGGTTACATTCTTTTGCCTGTATTCAACTGATCCATAAATATCTGCTTTCATTTGCCTCCACAGCATCCTTGTGGTCTCACAATTCTGACTTCTGCTGCTTGCTCATGCTGAAGTTTTGGATATGCCAGATTAATTATCCCTTAATCAGAGCCATCTTCATGTCTAGTCAACCTTTTATTTTTCTGATATCAATGTGGCAGAGATATTAAGCAGCAGTGTCCAGGAAGAGAAGAGGAATAGTTTGGAATAGCCGTGGAATTTTTTAATAGGAGCATGAGAGAGTGATGAGTTCATGCTGAAAGGGGTTGTGGTAACTTAACAGTTTACCTACACAGAAACAACATAAAAAATGGTTTAAATATCTTTAGTAGTAAAATTAGGATGCTGTCATCCTAATTTTCTAAAATATAGGATAATGGTACAACACAGGAACAAAAAAAACCCTGCTATTAATTATTAATACAAATGAATAAATACACAGTGAGTTCTAATTGCCAGCTCTATTCTGAACTCATCTTTGTTTAAGGTTTAGAAGGGTCTGACTCAGATACAAACTCATCTTGTTAGTAATTCAAGCTATTTTTAATAGTGCAAACTGAGTTTCTTTAAGAGATTGTTTTAAAGTTCTTCTTGATTCAAATATCTTCATATATCACACTAGATATGTATCCCAGATATCTGAGCTGTGTGGGAAATGAGCATGCTCTAACTTACACAGTGTTTTGGAAAGGCAGTCTGAAACAGGAGATGTTTCGATATCACAATGGCAACCAAAGGAGTGTGGGGAGCTGGCTAAGCAGAATTACTCCTTAGTTAGGTGGATGGGCTTAAAATGAAAAGTTGTCAGTTTTCTGGTTTAGAGGGGAAAAAAGTTATTTGCTTTTTGTTCACATACCATGGGGAAAGTGTTATAAAAAAAACCAAAAAAACAACAAACAAAAACCAGCAAACTGTAACAACAAAAGAAGCTTCGTAGCCAGTATGTGTTTTCAGATAAAATGCATTTCCCTTTAGACGTCTTGGCAAAACAGGAAATGTTCCTATAAAGTAGGAACTTCAGTTTGTTCACTGAAGTTGTCCTTTTCTTAAAATATTTTTGTAAGCAAACTAATTTGGCAGTTTGGATTCATATAGATTGGTGCGTCTTTATTCATTTTTCGGTTTTGAGGAATAATCAGATCCTTCCTTCTGAAATGCAAGAGAGAATTGTATGATTCTGGTTTTGGGCAATCCAGTCCACAGAAGGACATCAAGCATGGTTTGTTCCTTTCATAAACAAGTTACTTACTCTTCTTGTATCATTGCTGATTCATTTGGACGATTCACAGGTTTTTTAAAACTATTAAAGCCTCGCCACTCATCTTCAAAACTGCCTCTAGGCATCTTTGATTTATGTGGTCAGCATTTACTCCCTAAGGTCTTGTCGGCCTTGGCAGTGTTAGAAATCATATTTTCACATGCATGAATTACCCTTGACTAATTTCTCCGGTACGGTTTGAGCATAAATAACCTTCCTTTGGCAGTTGTGTTTTTTACTTTTCACTTGTTTATTTTTAAGAAGCATGGTGTGAATGTGTGTATGGAATATACTGCAAAGTGAATTTCTATTAAGTTTGGTTAAGAGTGCACATTATTTTTCTCCTTGAATATGTTAGTGCTAGATGGAAGAATTTTTTTTTTTATTTGAGTTTTTGTTTTCCTTATTTCCCTTTCAGAATCATACAGTTCACAGTGACTTTTGATGGTATTCTCTCCCATCATAGTTAAACATTTCTAAGAACAGAGTGAAATTAATCTTCTCATTGTGACATGGGGACATGTACTCCATGATAGCCCTCCCTATTTGATTAGCAAATATGAAAAAGGTAAAGGTTTAGAAAGATTTGGAATTTGTGAAATTTGAGTTCCAGTAAAAAGAGTGCCAGGGCTACAAACACATTGCAAGTGGCTACATCAGACAACTGGCCAGGAGAGAAATCCAAGAACAGAACTTCACTATCAGTACCTGAGCATCAAGAAAATATCTTACACTCTGTAACTGAGTGGTTTCCAGACTAGGAGCGTGGAATTTGAGCACTACACGCATTTCCCACTTTTGTTGTAGATGTAGGATGTGGTCTGGCAAGCCAAGCAGCTTGGCATCCACAGGGCAAATGAAAAAAAAGATTAGATAGTAAAATTCCTCAGTCCAAATTCAAGCTCTACAGCTTAGCCATTATGCCCTGGTGTGTAAAGGAAATCACTGTATTGGAGAATGTGTTAACTGCCATGGCATTATAAAACTCCTGTGATTTAGGTCCTTTCTGAAACATTTAACAGTGCTAGTAGAAAGCAGGTAACCCTTTAATTTACTTGATCGAGGTAAACTTACATAACTGTAAATAAAAAGAGGGTGGCAAATAGTTACTGTTGAGTCATTCAGCTCTTTGAACCCATGCCTTTTACTGGCCTGTTAGAAGTGTGATGAATAATTTGCTGGGTGTCTGGTACAATGTTTGCAGCAATCTGTAGATGCAGTGAACATTTCCTTAGTGATGCAACTACAGAAAACCTGGGTGAATGCACTGCAAGATTGTCACAGTTCATAGAGCATTAGCTGAGGTACAACCCTGTGATGTGTTTTCTACACATAATCGTGGAGTAACAATACAACTTTTCCTTCTCACTTGCAGACATGTATTTTCAGTTCCCTTTACAATGTTCTCACCAGAAATTTTCCTAACCTTCAGCCAAAATTTTTTTGACAGCAGTATGAGTTCTATTGTCTAATTCTTGAATTGTGCTTGAGATGAAAGCAACACTTTCATTTTCTGGCACCATTTTCAGAAACTGTGGCATCAGTCTGAGCACTACCTCATGCTCTGTGATGGGGCTGGCAAAGGATGCACCTCCCAGCGCTGTCGCCGGTGGTTCTCAGGGTGCTGCACTGCAGGGTTTGGGCCTTGGTGGAAAGTTTGGCCTTCCTTTGTCTGGAAGACAAACTCATCTGAGTGACTTTCTCAGTGTGGTGAACTGGCAGCTGTATAACACTGAAATGTCTCCAAGAGGTACAGAAGCCATATTTACTGTTAATGGCCTGAGTATTTCAAGCTGAAAAAATCCATGAACTGTGAGCCCTGTTCAGCTTTCATAAGAACCCTCTTTTCCCTCTTTTCCCATTCAAGATTTTTTTACAAAATATTGATGCCTTTTCCCTTAAATATTATCCTGTGGACTTTCTTCTGCATTCCTATCATCTCTGCTGATAATCTTTCAGATGTTTTACTTTGTAAAAAAAAAAAAAAAGCCTTTTCTGTGACAAACTAATATAAAGAGTAATCTACCAATGGGAACCTGGAGGCAAAATTCTCCTTAGGTTAATATGCTTGGTACAGAAATACTACTTTTTGTGAAGACTGAAGCTCTAGTTCATGGGATTGGAACCTTTAGCCTAAAGAGAAAAGTGTTCAAGCTAAGAAACAATCATTTTACTATGATTTTCACTGTGTGCAGTACACTAAGTACATAGGTTTTTTGTTTTAAAGACCTTTACCTACCATATTATAAACTCTCTCCTGTTTGTTATTTATGTTGAAGATTGCTGGAAACTCTTGAGAGTTTTCTGTATTGCCTGTGAAGTGCTGTCAGTGTGGCACACCTTTTGTTCTTTTTAGAAAAGGCATAGCATAATAGCAAGTTGGCAGTGGATAATTTTCTAATTATGTGGCATGCTCCCCATTTCACAGACTCACTGGTAGTCTCAGAGTGAGGAGAGGATAAATCATGCTGATCTTTCCCCACACAATGATATCTTTGAGGGCCTGAGAGAAATTTACAGTCAAATCCACTTACATTCAGGTAAGGATCTTATGTAACTTTTCCTTATGAAACCCTGATGAAAAGAATGTTTTGGACAGAGTAAGCAGCTTTGCTTACTGTGCTTTATTGAACAAAATATTTTTAAAACCAAGTTGTGAGCACCAGGTCAGGGTGAGAGCAGACACAGCTGCATCTCTATCTGAAAACAATTGCAAGTATTGCATGGAAGCAAAGCCTGAGGGAGGATGACCACTAGACGTTTTCAGAGACATGAAGAATTATCTCACCTTAAATAGGTTGCCTCATCAGTTGTTTTGATTCAAGCTGATGTTCTGTACTCTTTTCCTTCATTCTGTTGCTATGCCAGACTAATAATTTATTATACTATTGTCAAGGCAGACAAGGAGGCTTTTTTCTCATTTTTTAAATGTTATTTGGATTCACAGGATAATTACACAACCTTGCTTATAGGCTCAGTGTTGGAACTAATCTCACGTTGTTGTTATCACTGCCTCTGTATATTACAAAGAATTCCAACAAAAATTGTTCCATGTGGTTCAAGTACTATATATATCAGTCTCTATAGATTTGTCTTTGTCACCTTAAGATAAGAAAACATAAAATTCTGAAAGGGTTTGCAAAATGAAAAATCTGTATAAAATCTTCACCGTATTCTCTCACTTCTATATGATGTGTTATGTGTAGATTCTGCCAGAGAGTTGGAGATACATACTATAGTTACAGACTACTGATTTGAGAATTTCTGTGGGCTCATTAAGTCATGACAGTAATACTCTGATTAATAAACTATTCATTTGCAATTGTTTTGGCTAAACCAGAATTTATATGCTGCCAAAGCTAAACCAGAATCTGGATTTTTAAAAGAGCAAGTTATTGTGACATAAGGAATAACATTTCATTGGATCAAATTTATCAAATTTTATAGTTTCATCTTCATCCTGTAAGTTGTACTAGAATGATTAATTTAGATGCCAGCTTTTGGAAGTGGCCCGGAGTATTCAGAAGAGTAATTTATGGTTAATGATATTGACTTTGTTATAGTCAACAGAGAAAAGGAGCAAGGAGGCTTGGGGAAACAGTTCAGAATTCAGACCTGAACTAGAAGATCTGAAACACTCTCTGGAGGGGACTGGCTTCACAAGGTTAAACTTAACCTTTTTCTCCTACTCAGAGGTTCTGCAGAATTTCTGATCCTCTCACATGGAATCAGCACAACAATACTCAGAGCTTTGCGGAACCAAGTTCAGCCTTGGATGGCCTTCCACAGATGAGACCAACTGAGAATTTCTAGTGACTAGAAATACAAATTTCCACTGAATAATGTCAAGGGAGCATATGCAGCATTTTTGGAAACACAGATATTTACAATAGCAGAGGGCTGAGGTAGTGCTAGCTTTGATTATATGGCACTCTGGTTTCAGGGTGAGTTCTGTAGCTGTACACTTGGACTGATACTGTTGCTCATTTCTATGCTCTGAGCATTCTTAACATGCATATCCTCCTAGCCCAGGTAAGCACACAGAAGGATTGTCAAACTTTTTTACAAGTGGGAAGTCATTGCCTCAAGCTACTTAGGAAGTCATAAGATTCAAGAGACTTCCCTCTCCCATTCCATGCTCTAAATTACAGAACTATCTTTCCTCCCCCATTTTTTGTAGCTGTTCAAAGTGATCCACTAAAACAATGTACTTGATTTCACAGTGAAATAGATTTCATAGACATACAATAAAGGACATTTAACAGTCTTTCTGCAGTTACACCTAATTACTCAGGCTCTTGAATATGCATTGCAGAAGTACCTGTGAATTCATCAGTCTCACTGCTCAGCTTTAATTGCTTTACTTTTTGTTGTTTGATTAATTTGTATTGCTGTAGCATTGATGTTTTCATTGTTCTACTTAAAATAATTGAACAACGAAACCTTAACTCCTTTGCATGTGGTGCTTGTAAATTTACACCTAAAACCCCTTGAATATTATGTTCCCAAGCCACCTAAAGAGGAGCAACTCACACATGCCAGTGCAAACATCATTCTTTTACAGTGTTTATCACAATAAAACAGTGGGTTTTTTCATTGAGCTATGTGTTCTGAGCAAGATGCAGGAGAGCCTGGGGCTGTATTTGATCACAAGCTTCACACAGTCTGACTGGGTCAATGAGTTTTTCCAGCCAATTTAGACAATTTTGTGTGTGTGAACAAAATCCCTGGGTTTCTCCTTAGTGTTTATCAAGGTAAACTTCACAAAGTGTTTCAGAAATCTCTCTTTTCCTTCCTTCCTGTCTTCCTGCCTGCCTGCCTTCTACAGATGTAGGACTGATGCACACTTCTGTACATCTGCCTGAAGGTCAGCACGGCCACTGCACTTACCTTGTGTTTAACCAGAGCGGGATTAGCTGGCCACATCTGTATCTGGGCTGCCCAGGGAATCCCATGCAATCCTTGCTACACATAACTCCTCCCAGAGTGGGAACTCAGGATATGCAGAATGGTTGCCAGCCCTGTCTTCAAATAAAGCAGCAGAAGTTTTTCCAGTTGATGAAGGCAAGGTGCTACAATTAAGCCTCACAGCAAGTCAGACACTGCTGAAATGAATTTCCCTTCTTAAACTCTTTCCTCTAGAAGTTCACCATCACTGCTCCTCAATAATCCCCCCTTATGCTCCTGAAGTGTAGTTTGAATTTAGAACTTTCTAGTATTACACTTTTACACAATCCTGTGTTTCAATAGGGTTTTTTTGGGTTTTTTTTTAAGTGAATAACCTGGCCAGAATTTTTTGAAGTACTTGGCGTTTTGGTACAGAACTATTAAATGTAATGAGGTTTGAAGTACAGTTTGGAAGGCACACCATGTTTGCAGGTCTGATTTGTACACTTCATCAATTATTTGTGCATCTGAAGTGAAGCAGTACTACGTGTAGAGGTTTTGTGGGACATGGGGCTCTATCATACCATGTTTTCCCTTCCTATTTGAACAGGTTTTTTAGTTTTGGTGTTTAGGTTGCAGAGTTTCTGAGCCTAAGCCCAAGTAAAGTTTTGCTGTGATGCCACTGGATTGAATGCAATTGAAAAGCAACAAATAGGGCTTAATTTGTTGGTAGTGGAGAAATCTGCTTAATCTTAGAGTCAATGCCTGTATGGTTCATATGACAAAAGGGGAAGCAGTTAAATACTTTATGGTAGCCATGAAAACTGAAAGTGGATTGCTAGGGTATAAACTTCTGTTCTTAATTTTATCACTATTATACTGTAGGTAAAATTAGGGGAATTACTTAAGCTGTACTGGAGGTCACTGAAAATATTAAAAGGACTATTTTTAATTTTTATTTGTAGTTTCAAATACAATTAGAGAACAAGTATTTAGGGGTTAATGTTCATTAGCTTGATACATCCATATGCTGATAGACAGTTATGCATTTAATGAAAGATGGCAACAGTCTGACTGGTGGAACATTTGTGAGGGAGGGGAAAGGTTTGCACTTGTGACTTCAACACTGTCATTCCTTGCATCTTGAACTATTTAATTTGGGAGCACTATGCTCTTTGAATGAGGTAAGAATTTAGTATGCTGTGCATCTTCTCCTGATACATCTGTTGTCTATACAAAGCAAGGTGGAAAAAAGCAACAAATAAAGCCATAGAAATTGTATCAGTAGCACTTAGTTTTACATTCCATTTAGTGCAGAGACAAAGCAAATCAGCCCATAACAGAAATAACCAAAAAGAAAATGAATGGATCTAGAGAAATGGCCTATCTAAAGCACTAAGTGGGTTATAAATAAGAATTTCACTAGTTTTATAGGAGCATCCTAGAAACAGTTCTTTCCCAAGGTAGAACTAGGTGATTAGGTATATTTCCCATTAATATGAGGTATCCATGACTGAGACACAAGTATTGGAAAGTTAGATAATGGTGACAGTGTTGATCACTATTTTGCATTGTAAATAATACATAATAAGGTCATTATTTCTTCATTTTTAACCACCCTTCTTTGTGGTCAACATCTTCCTTGAAGATCTTTGGGAAAGGAGAAAAATAGTACTTTCTTTTATCTTGAGTCATTTGGCCTGCAATAAGTTTTAACAAAAAGCAAAATCATGATAAAAAAATATAATGGGTTCTCAGCAGGATCAGCCTGTAACAGGGATTTCACTGCCTGCCATGCAGAACCTAGAGCAGGTTTCCATGTTTCCACCCAACAGTTAGAGAATTCCCAGCTCAATGGATCTTACAAGGTATAATCCAGGCATTTCATCCACACCTTCTGGAAGGAGCCACTGTTTGTGAAATGAAGTCACATATGAACAGCCACATGGGCAGAAGCGTGCTGGGAAATGCCACCGTTGAGCTGCGGAAGGTTTTGAAGATGTCCATCTCCACAGGCAAATTTCTCACTTCTCGTGTGCCATCAGAGTCGTGTTTGCAGCTAACTCGGGTTTGGTGTTCTCTCTTGCAGGTTTGCCCCAGCCTTCTTGGCTTTAAGAGCCATTCAGTTCTATAAAAGTGTCTTGCTAAGTTATGCCAGGACAAATAGCAGCAGAAATGTATCCGTGCTAGGAAATTGCACCAGAGTAACTATAAACGGAGATAGTTAAATCAGCACTGTGTGTAGACATAAGTACTTTGCTGGATTTCAGTCAAAACACTTTAAAAGTAATGTTAAATTTTGTTTTTGTGCCAGCTGTGGGCCAAACTTAACCACCTGTATTCATATTCCATGCTTAGCCATAAGTACACTTCAAGTACACTCAAAATTTAAGACAAGAGAAAGTCCCACTGAAGTAATTAAAAACGTAAGGATATGCATTTGCTTACCTTCTTTTCTGACTCAGGAGGGACTTAAGCATGTACTTAGACTTATATGTTAATGTTTTCTGCTGAATAAGTACCATTATTTTTAAAAATGGCAATCAAGAAATTCTAATTTTGAATGTAATAAGAAAATTCCTAGATTCATTTGGCCAAAGATAATTGCTGTTTGGAGAGCTTTGCATGCTCACAGTAAGAAAAGTACATTTATCCAAGGGAAAACACCCTCTTTAAATTAGTACAAGCTACCACACAATATTATTTTTATTAACATGTATGCTGTAATGCTAAAAGTTGTTATATGTGTGACTCAACCCAATAATCACACAATGTAAACGATAGTCAAACAAGAGCTTGAATTAATCTTTGCATTGCAAAGAGTAATTAACCAGAAGGTTATTTCACACCATTCTTTAGGGCAAAATATATCATTTGCTCTAAGGTTACAGCCTCTTTACCTCACCAGAGAACTATAAAATAGTTTTGAAATCTCTATTTTGAGGAGCAAGGCAATAAATTATTCCCCAGGACATCTTAGGTAGTACAAATTCTGCCAGTAGAGCAACTTCCAAAGTTATGAACTGTACAGCTGACTCTTGTTGGGCCACAAGCCTTCCCAGGATTATCCATTTCAGTCAGTCCCACTTAGAGGAGAATTCTGCACATGTGCACTCAGGTGAGCTTCACTGGCCAAACCAGTCCTCCCCCAAATCTGAGAGATTTCCATCCAGTGCCAGGCCCTCAGGAATATTCCTTCTTCATCTCATGTTTTGTGTTTGAATGATTCTTCTTGAGACAATAATTAAGCTTGCAGAATCTGTTTTATGACATACCATTAAATACCTTTAACTCTTTCCATGAGATATGCTGGTATATTTTCTCTGCAACAAGGGAGTCCAACAGTCTTCGGAAGAGAGGGCTTTGTCAAATCAGCTTCTTATCAAATAATTAGATTTCATGATCCAAGCTCTTTGGTAGGCTCTTTGGAGTAATATTTGTGTTGTACCAAAGGAATTCACTTTACTGTATTTTTGTCTCTGTAGCCTTGAATATCTCAAAACTCACTTTTTTGGTGTGCTGGGTTTTGATTCATGCTACAGATCTCTGAGATTTTCCCTTTTCTATACAAAAGGCAAAACAACTTTTCAACCTCTTTTTTTTCCTTTCCCACAGCTGTTTTCTTCACTGGGAACATGATAACATATTTAAGCAATGCACAACATGGCATTTTAACATTAATCCCTAATGTTATTGAAATGTTTAAACCTGTGTATTTTTCACTGTCTCATACACCATTCTAATTTCTTTTACTCTTTTAAATTCAGACATAATTTAGGATGGGAAATTACATTTTAGAATTACACCTGCAGCGTGTAGTATTAGTATGACTTTTTCATGCCATGACAGTGATGTTTCTACAATCTATACATATTGATTTAGGCTGATAATAAACGATTTGATTAGGCTCTATCTATAGGCTGTCATTTCAATCACTGTCACTGTTCCAATAGAGTGGAAGGCAGATAGCAGACACATATGGCAAGATTTCTCAAAATAAAAACTCTGGCCTGATTAGAGCCCTAGGTTCAGTGAATTGGACAAGACAGCTCAGCTGCCAGGTTATTAACTCCCTCAGAAAATACTCTGCCTTTTCCCTGGGGCCAGCCTGAATATTCTGATCTGGATCGATAAGCAATCTCCGGTGTGTACAAAATGCCAGCTAGAATCATTTGTCTCAGTGCAGTCTCCTTACAAAGGATAAAACACCTGCAGTATATGGCCTTCTCTCCCTCCTCCCCCACCTTCCCCTTTTTAACTAATGACCCACAAAGAAGGAAGAAGTAACTGAATCTATTCCATCATCAGGAAGGCTCTCTCAGGTTTGTTTTAATGATCACAATGGCTACCTTTCAATCTTACAAAAATTATATCAGTCATGGTTTCCCTGTGGCATGTTTATGTAAGTAATGTGAACCACAATGTAATGACAAGTGTACAGATGTCATTGTAAGAGGGCCCTTGGCAAGAAGATATCTCAGAATGTCAGAATTTTAATGAACCGTGGACTGCTGGTAGGGTTCTCTTTGGTGGTTGTCTTTTATATTTGTAATGCGTGCTGTGATCTGTTGCTTGGGCCTGAGATTTTTCAAGAGTGTTTAACAACAAAGGATATTTTACAATTTATTAGAACAGAATCATTATTTTCCAGAGTGGTGGTGTTTTCCCAATCCATTACATATCTGTGGTTTTGTTTGTAGCGGTGCTGGATTGTAGCCATATAACTTGTACTTTCTTTAGATGTCAAAAAGGAATTTTTATCTGAGTGAATTCAGAACCATTCAAAGCTTTTGGGCCTTTTTCCACATGTTGACCTATTAATAACTTGACTCAAATTAAAATCAAATATCTGCAAAGCTTGAGAAAATCCACAAAGCTCCAAGTGTCTCTCCTTCATTGGTTATTTATTACACCTGGAGTCACAGAACAGAACCTGCTATTGCCTAACAAGTCTGTAGTTCATGTCCCATGTTGTCAAGAAATAAAAGCTGAGTCTCCTCAGCAATCTACATAGAATTTACTGAGCAAGTTCTGACACTAAATATGTGTTTCTGAGTATGGGTGAAGAATAAAGGCCAGTTTTGACTTACTTTTCCAGGCTATAGAACTAGCTCCTCATCCAGCTGTTAATGACAGCATCATTCTGACCTCAGTTTAGCTAACTGTTCACATCTGTATGCCTATAGAAAACTTACCTTCAGTTAATATAAACTGAAAATCCATGCCTAGTTAAAATATTAAATGTTTTTTCAATGTCATATTTGATTATGACAGTTCATAAAAAATCATTTTGTGTTTGTACTGCCATCACTTGGCAAAGGAAGGCTTCCGTTTACTCTCTGTCCCTGTTTGCTGCATGAAGTGCCTTGCCCTCGTAATATCAAGAAATGAGACTATTTCCTTCCAGACAGCTCCCTTCACATTTGCTATCCAAAACTTCAGGAACTAAAGATGTTTTTACAAAAGAACAATGGTAAGGAACAACTTTAGTGAATTGATTTCTCAATGTAGAAAACACATTTCCTATCAAGACACTTATTAGAATGTTTATCTCGGAGAAAATGCACACGGTTTATAAGAACAGCTGATGTTATGTTAATTCCTGTTATTATATACAGATGATATCGAGGAAGATGGAACAAAGTGCCTTTAAACCAAAGCTGATGACATTTTTTTTCCCGTTTGTTACAGTTTTATTGTAGTGAAATATGTTCATTTTAGCAGTGGAAAACTGCCCTAAATAGACAGCATAAGAGCAATAAGATGTCACATTGCAGAGCACAATTTAAAAATGATGTGCTCTAGAAGTAAGGCTTTTAGACATTTTGGTTTATGTATTAAAAGTTCCCACAAATTTGATTGAGAATGAGCCTTTGATGGATATTTGCTGCAGTTATGCTGCATTAGACTCGATTTATCCACCACCTCTCATTGTTGCTATTGATTGATTTTTAAATTAGATGAAGGCAATCAGTAAATACCACCCAATCAAGTCCTAAAAACATACAGGAGATTAGACAATTTAGGGTAATCAATGAAAATATTCTGTGATTTGCTACCACTCAATTTTGACCATAAATTACGACCATAACTTGCAAGTTAGTAAGCCATAAAACAAGTGGATGTGACAAGAAAAACTATAAGAAATGAATTAAGGAGATGAAGAGGAACCACTAGTGTTATAATTTAATGAGACAAAATTACTCTTTATACATATCTGGCATTTCTAGTTGAGTCTTGCCACCAGTATTGGAGTATAAGAGCACTAACACTTCTCTTATTTTTCCAGGATTTTGGTTTTGGGGTTTTTTTTGTAATATAAAAACTGTTCTTTTGTGTAACAAATGAGTTTGAGCAATAACTACTCTACCTAATTTTGTTGCAGAAAATAAATTAATGTAATTTTAGGTTTAAAGCCTGCTGCTTGCTAAAACCCCTCATCTTCATCTCAGGCACTTGCAAAGGCTAATTTTAAAGTCACAGTTCTACATGGTGTTCTATTCTACAAACTTTAAAATGTAGCAAAAATTTAATGATATAATAGACCAACACTTTGAAGAAGCTGTGACAATACATTTTCTCTGTGATACATGTCACCCATCTTCTATATTCTCACAACAGTCTCACTAGGAACTAATTCACATGCCTCTAAAAATCTCTTTTAAAGCTTATTTACTAGTTGTAAATAGGTGTCCACGTTTTTTCTATATATGAACTTCAGTATCTATTTGAAATTTCTAGGCAGTCTCTATGGAGTTCTAGGCTGAAAAGCTGCTTACAAATATAGAAACAACTATTAACAGCTATAGGCTATATTGGTGTGAATTGGTGACATAAAGCAACTATCTACCATAAATCTGCTCCATTAAAAAAATAATACAGGTGTGATACTGAGCAGCATAAAAAAATCTTCCTGGTTAACACGTTCATGATCCTCTTTAGAATAAAGAACACTTGGAAGAGGAGTCCAGAATAATTTTGGGGAGTGTCGATACTAGAAAAGGATGAAATTAAGATACTTCTGACAAGAGGAAAACTCATGTGCCTTTTTCTACATTAAAAAGAAATCTGAGAGGCCTGAAAACTGCACAGGATGCTTTGAAGGGTGATGAGATTGTAACAGAGGACAGAAGGAAAGAGCACTCTGACTGCACTCACACCCACTGAAATGCAAAAGTGACTTTGTAGAACTTGATGGTAGAGCAATTCCTTTGATAGCAGATAAATGCAAAATGCACAGGTGGAATAAGTATTGAAAATATTTGGATTTGTATTTACCATGGTTTACTTAATTCCCAGTAAAGACAGATTTCATGTTGCAGCAGAGAAAGCAAAACCCCCAGAGTCAGAAGAAAGCATTAGTGGTGTTGCAAACAAAAGATTACTCAGCAAATACTGATTCTGTATTAACAGGTGGACTCTGTGTGAGATTATCCAGAATTAGAACTTTGCAAGGATTTCATGCAGGAATTCCAAATTCTTGCTGTAGTAGACAAATGTCTGGCACTAGCAATTATCAAAAAAAAAAAAAAAAAAAAAAAAAAAAAAATTTTTCTTAGCGGGT
>VXAC01007103.1:153605-224429 GCA_013399225.1 Rhipidura dahli | reverse complement strand
TCTTTTTTAAAATATCATTGAAAGGGACTTTTCTTTAACGCCTGCATTTTATCAGTTTCTACATATACATAAGATTTTAAGAAAGAAGCAAATTCAGTGCTAATAATGCCTTTTCTTCCTTCAACATAAATTTGGTACTAGAGGAACCTTCTGTGTCTTACATCACTGTCATAATTTCTAACAAGTATGTACAATAAGACTGGAAGACACATCAGTCTCAAAAATAATATATAATATAACNTTTTTTTTTTTTTTCTTGCACATCCTTCATAACTCATGTCAAATTTACCTTTTATAATTATCCTTTTACACTTGCCATGTGTAAAGATGCAATATTTTTTTTATTCACACTGAAAACTAATACAGAGCTTAGCAGGAATAAGGGTAGAGTATTGGGAGAGGTATTTGATTTTGTTAATTTGAAGGACAACATGTTCTCACTAATCTTAAAGTGCATCATAGTTGGGATTGATTTAAAACAATGATCTTTGTAGAGTTTTCACTGAAAAAGGAAGAATAAAGACCTGTAGTGAGCATGTTGACAAAATTCAAGGAAAAGATCATAGACTTGGAATTGTTCCAAATATATATGTGCACCAAGGCCAATGTTTAGTTATACTTTAATAAACCACTGTACAAGGAGTTCTGAATGAGCTGGGAGCAAACATAAATCTACAATATTAGGAAAACCAAAGCTGAAGGTCAGCCTGCAGTTAATAACCATGCTCAGTTATATTATTTTTATGATGACACAATACCTAAGCTACAGAACTTGGCACACAAATAGCCATGCTCGTTGTACAGAGTAAGGAATATGCAATTGGTTGAGCTTGATTTGTACCTGTCTGTTTATAACATCCATGGGTTCTGGTCTACCAGAATGCAGCCTCAGCAGCCAGCCTGAATAAAGCTCACAGCCATAATTCAGATACACATAAAATAGAGCAAAAATAGGAGGTGCAGGTGCTGCTGCTTGCACATCATGAGCCAGAAACTGAGAAAGGTAAGGCACAGAGACAGATTCTCTTCTGCAGCTGCCCTGGGGCTTTAGAGGCAATGTCTGTACACAGTAAAGTCTTTGTTGCAGAACTTTAACCTCCTCTCATTGGTGTGGACAGGACTGCCAAAGTGATGAGAAAAGAGAAGACTGCACAGGCTTCTGGAGGGACTGGATTGTCCCACACTGAACATGTGCAGTGTCAGAATTTACTCCAGGAAAGAGAAAAGATGGACTTTTTGGTTTATGCCTCTGAGTGCTCCACAGAATGGTATTTAGCATTGATGTCAACCAAGCCAATTGTTTTTTTCTGCTCAAGAAGGCATTTTGGAACTACCAGATTCTGTTAATGAAAGTAATTATCAAAACCAAAGAAGGATATAGCAACACAAAAGTAATGCTGTGAACTATTGGTACCAAACTTTGTTTTCAGTATAAATTAGTTACTGGGTTTTGCTTTAACAGCTGTGAACTTACTGAATCTACACAAAAGTTTTTTCCTAGCCTTGATTTTGTCCCTACCTGAATGCTGACAGTACAATCACAAAACATTATAAAGTATCATACCCTGGTAAAATAATTCCAAACAAAACAAATGAGAAGCCATGGGGGATTATAGCATAGGATCTTGACAAGCCAAAAGAGAAAACTGTGAAGTACACCAGGTGTCATTGCAGGATTTGTGTGTGAGTGACTGTATAGAGTGCACTGACACTCCTGATGGTTAAATAAATCACATGGAGAAACTCCACCTGGTATTCTATGGGAATAAGTGAAGTTCACTCTTCAAAATTATATCAAAAGCATTTAAAAATGTAAACCATTACAACGTGATAGGATAGCAATTTATTTATGTAAATGTCACTTTCATTTCTGAACACTGTTTAACTTCCAAGCTTGTTTTGCTGTTTTCAAGTAACAAATTGACCATTTCAGATTCATAATGAGGTATGAAATAAATGAGAGGGTGCTGAGGGTGAGTCATTCATTAATCATAAGCAAAACAGGGACAAAATCAAGGACACGGGAGCACAAACTGTAAAAGTAATTGGTTGCATAATCTTTGTATTTAATATTAACTATGTTATGTTTTTCACATGAGTTCTGAGAAGCTGGTTTTTTTATGTTTACATGAAACTAATCCAAGGTAAAATTTATTTCTCAATATTATTTTATCCTAGAGGTTGCCCTGTTTTTAATAAAGTAGAAGACAACGAATTCTAGCTTATCACATTGTTATGAAGATTTAATAGAAGGGTTAGCACAAACATTGAAGCCTACTGAAACTTTTGATTTAAGATATTCCACTTTTGACTAGAATGTACCAAACCCTTCTTGTTTGTCATGGCAGATCTCCCATTAAGGATATAAATTCACCTGGAATTGGTTGTTTTGGCCAAAATAAGTTATTATTCATATTCATCTGTCAGAGGAGGACAGAACAAGAACAATTATTCAAACCATTCTGTGTCTTTATCCTTCAAGAGTTCAATCCACTGTGATTACAAAATGTGCAACAAGGTTGTTGACAGTTTGCAGGTGATGTGAACATTTAAAGAGTTGGTGTAGCTCAACTGGACATAATAAAATAATTTGTTACCCCATGTCAGATTTTAACAAAAAACCACAAAAATATACTAGGTTGTAGTAAGGCAAGGTGAACTGGTGGCATGGCAAGGAGTCAGCTCACTTCAGAATCACTGAACAGATACATCTCTCTGTTCCAGGCACATTCATCTGGATGGAGCCAGCACTGAGGTTATTACACATTCATGTGGAGTTTACTGGAATGAGAAGGAGAAAGAGAGCAGAAGAATCAGAGTGAGAACTGTACACACAACTTGCTGCTAGAACCTTTGTGTTTTGTGGCGTCCAGCATGGTGCCCAAGGCCAGCCCTGTGGGTGCTGTGTGACTCTGTGTGTGTGGAGCAGGAGTGCTGGGGGTGACCAGCAGCCCCAGGAGCCGTGTGCCGGACCCCCAGCACAGCTGCCAGCCTCACAGCACGGCTCTCACCAGGGGCTGGGTGCTCCATGCCAGGTCATCTTTCTGCACACAAAACATGGAGGTTGCCAGCAGGTCATGCCTCAGCTCAGTCCTGTTGGGATCACAGGGAGTGCTCCATGTCCAGGCACAGGAACTCTGCACTGGAGCCCGGCTCTGGGGGCATTGATGTGCCCTGGGACCCTGCCCTCTGCGGGCTCAGGGTGCAGCCTGTGTTTGCAGCAGAGTCTGGCTGTGTTCCTGGCTCCTCCAGCCAGCTGGGCTCAAGCTGTAATCCTGATGGAGGAGCTGCTCTGGAACTGCTCATTAGTGCCCTGTGCTTGTCCCCACTGCCACTGTCCCTTCAGTGAGGGACAGCCCCCCGTGAGCTGCTGCAGCCCTGGCTGGGAGGCTCTGTGACCCGGGGTCTGACTCGCAGCAGCCTCTGCTCACACTCTTGCTTAGCTGTAATTAATGCACGATGTTTCGGTGCATACCAATGTCTGACTAAGCAGTTGCCTACATTTAGACTGTAAAATAGGAATTAATACACCAGTGGTTAATATTTGGATAAAAATCATGATTCCTCAATATTTCCATTCACAATGTTTGCCACCTAAAGCAAAGTTCTGTCTGCAATTCTGTATTCAGAGGGAAAAAAATTGTCTGTTGGTTAAAAGTTCATATTCTACCAGCTATGTTGGTTTTCCATAAGCCTGGATGAAGAAAGTATCTTAATTTTTAAAACTCCCATTTAACTAATTTCCTACATTCTCTGCTCCAACATATCTACATTTTATAAATTGTATTGGTGTTAATTTCACAGTGTACTTAAGGTGTTTCTTCCTTATATGAGAAGCTATATATAAGCTGCAAGGTGTTAAAGCCAGTAATTGTTAGTGGTGTTTTTCTTTCTAAAGAAATATAAGGGGCGTGATCAATGAATAGACTGATATATTATCAAAACTGAGGAATTTGCCCAGGTCTCTGTAAAGTCATGCATTCCATTCAGACCTGTGTAAGTGGGGAGAATCTCATAATATATTTACCTTCAGTGTAGATGCAGCTGGTTTTAGTGTGGTGCTCTGGTTTAGATTCCAGAGCAAATAGGTTACCTATGATATTATCATTCCTAGGAATATATTGCCAAGCAGTGCCTTTCTCAAGCCATATAGGTAAAGGGTTCACTTTGTCCCCCGTGCTCCTCTGCTTGAATGCTTTTCCCAAGCTCCAGATCAATCTTTAACTCCTCACTTTTAAATTAAGATGAAATACTATGGAGAAGAAAGGAAACATAAATACATCCAAAATCCTAGCAAAGAGGTTTTCTCACTCTTCCCTGTCCTAAGCAAGATGCTTAAAATGATGAAGCCCATGAAGTCTCTCTGCTGGACGAGGTATTTCTAAATTTTTTGAACCAATCTTGAGTGTTTCAGCAGAATATATTTTTTTCTCCAGGAAATCCTCCAATGTTGTTACAGTCTTCAATTCAACACCAGAAACATATTGCTATGAGCCTGAGATTTCTGTCAAAGTAGAAAATTTAAAAAAAAAAAATCAGTACCACATCAGAGGAACGTTCCTTTTATAGGTACACTGCCCTGCTCTTGACATGGTGTCTTGCACAAATAAACCCTCTGAATCTGAGCTGGGCTTCCTCTGTCCCTCAAACAAAACTGCAGAGCTTCTGTTATTCTGCTTCCAGAGGCTGTTCCTGCAGCAGAGATGGAGGGTAATTTATATTCAGAAGTTAAAAGGTGTAAAGTGATTGGCTTTTGGGGAGGTGGACTTGAACTTATTTACATCTTCAGCATATTTGAAATTGTTGTTCAAATACCTGCCAACATATTCATGAAACATATCAACGTTAAAGGAATGCATTTAAGCAAATGCCCTCACAGGGTAATGATTAACACTGTGAGAATTCAGCTTGGTATTTATTGTATCATGACACAAGTAAATTGAACTCCAAGCAAGTTATTATCTGTTTGTTTTTTGTTTGGTTGTTTTTTTTTTTAAATATGCAATGCCAAATTATTAACTTTTGTCGTAGAAGGGTAGTAAAATCATGGGTCAGGCAGTACCCATGGAGTCTTGTGAGACCCATTTGTTCCCACCCACTGTAGTATATAAAGAACAGAGCTCTTATAGAAGAAGGCTTCCTGTTTCCGATGCAGCAGCTAAGTCATTATATACATTTTAATAAAGATATACCTTTCTGTCTTCATTACTGTATTAAAAAATAATCCTTGCATTCTCTATCAATTTCTCACTCTTCACCACAGCAAATTGCACCTTCTGTTCTCTGCATGTTTCAGTGGACCAGCCAGTCCATCTATTTTCCTGCCAGATTATGGTAAGATCATAAACATGTCAGCAATGTGCCTATTACAAAATCAAAATTTTCAGCCTTCTTAATTCTGTAGGAAGGGGGTTTTACTTCACTAGAAAAGTACTATTTTTTCTTGAAATGGAAATATCACCTTTTAGGAAAGGTATTGCCTGGAATATTCTGCCTGAAACATGAATTCTGCAGAAAGTTATAAACACCTAAAATTTTGAGAATTTACACTGGAAGAAAAATACTTGGACATTATTAACTATCCCATTGTTAAACCTGCATCTAGACCTTCCTGTCTGCAAAGACTTTAAGGTTCTAATTCCATTTTTCAAGTCCCAATTTTTTTCAGGTAAGCCAGCACTGTTTAAAGACTCAAAGGTGTTTCACCTAATTTTCCTTGTATCTCCAGATAGTACATGGCCAAGTTATTTAGATACAAATAAGACTTGAGAATATCACCAAATCCATTCTAATTTCATTCATGCCTTGGAGATAATAATTTAAAGAGCTAGTCACTGCTTGCAATTAAGCATGGAGAAAATAGATCCGTCCCATAATTTATGTCTGCAAAGGTTGGGCTGGATTTGTAATTAATGTTTGCTCCTTTTAATGAAATACTCCAAAGGTCTACACTTCTGTCATTCATGGAGGTAATTTTTCAATTGATTAGTAAAATAATACTTGAAAAGTAAATGCACCTGCTTTAGCACAGAAATGTCTTAGTCAAGTAGAGACAATGATTGGAGTGCTAAAAAAATATCATTTCAATACAGTAGAGACTGGAGTTTTACTCCTCCAGAATTCAGAACTCCCACTAAAGAGAAAAAAAGAAAAGGTAATTAAACCTCCAACAACTTCCTCAGCATGCTTTCATCCAGTTTAATTCCTGGGTGGTTTTCAGCATAGCTAAATACTTTTAGTTCAGGTACAAGCCTGACCTGCAAGTGAAATATGTCTGGAAAGCACATGTTACAGCAAGACATTATTTTTATATTTGTGTACCTTACTATTTTTGGAGGGCACGATCAAATCATTTGATATTGGGAATTTGTTTCCATTTTGGATAAACGCCTAAAATTTGACAGCTCATTTGGTTCATGTTTTTATTTCCTTTTCAGGATCAAACCTCTTCAATCCTGCAAAGTGGCAACACTTTTGGTTCCTGCAACTGCTTGTTTAAAATGGCTGGAAATGTCCTTTCTACAGAACATCCACTATCAAAGCAAATGAAATAAAATAACAAGCCACCTCTGATTGTTTTCAGGAAATTAATAAGGATTTCTTTGAATTAATCACTCCAAAAAACATGTTTGATGAATTCTGCTGCTTTGTTAATTTGGTCATTTTGACCCAAAGGTTTCCTATTCCTGTACTCCAGAGAGCTCACGTTTTGTAGTAGTTTATGGGAATAGGCTCTAAGTGGACCAGACAGGACGCAGAGCAGAAGCCACAGTCTGTGCCAGACTTCTTGAGGGTCACAAACATGCTGATCTGAGAGGTTTTGAACCTTGTGCCATGTGGGACAAGGATTTTGCTTTCAGAGAAAGAAGCAAGAGAAGGGAATACGTGTGGTGAAAGAAGCCCTTATCCAGTGCTCAGCCTAATGGAGCAGAGTAATCCAGATAGTGGAGCAAGGGATGAGAGTCATCAGAACATTTAGCTTTAAAGATAAAAGTTTATCGTTTTAATGCTGCAGTTTTGAGTCATCTGAAGGATGCAGCTCTTATTAAAGCATGAGCAAAGCAGCACCTAAGGACTTTTAAAAACCAGCACCTTGAACTTAGCATAACTCCCATTAAAGTCGATGGATGCTGAGTCAGACCTTAATTCTTTTTGTGTCTTAGAGATCCAAAAGGTGAAAATCCTGGCACTACTGATGTTTTGCCATTGACCTCAGAGGGTCAGGATTTCATGCTAAAAGCCATAAAATGGCACTGACATTTCATCATTGTTGTCTTGGATCAGATTCATAACAGTGACCCAGGAGAGAAAAATTTGCATAATCCATTACTACTGTGCATCTACCCAGTGCTGTCTCACCACCTTCTACCTTTTTTAAAGAGAAGGAATAATCTATAATTTTGAGCTGCTTTATTTTAACTCAAGTGAAGGAGAATGGAAAAATCCTGGTATTAATTTTTAATAATGCTATTTTAACCTTCTGAGTAAATTCTTGATTATTTAATATTTTATATTAATTTAATTACAAAATTCGCTTTTGGAAATGAAGGAGGTTTTGTTGGGTGATTTGGTTGGGTTTGTTTTTTTTCAATACCTATTCTAATAAGGCTTTGTAGTAAAACCAGAAGGCAAATTTCAGATTTATAGCATGGTTGAATGAAATGCTTATGATTAGCAGAGAGAACTATGGGTTTATGTAACTCCTTAATGATCCTTAACAAAATATTTAACTAAAGACCAGCTGGAAAGATAATCTTGGTTAATAAAAGGAAATCAGGGAATGAACTGATTTCTGTAATGGAAGAGTACTTGCAATATATGATAGATGCTACATATCGTTGGTA
Source organism: Rhipidura dahli (assembly GCA_013399225.1). Taxonomy (NCBI): domain Eukaryota; kingdom Metazoa; phylum Chordata; class Aves; order Passeriformes; family Rhipiduridae; genus Rhipidura; species Rhipidura dahli. The sequence continues at coordinate 216,585 of VXAC01007103.1, read as the reverse complement.
GTTAGATACAATTACTGAAAAAATACAAAATTATTCTGCCCTCTCCCCCATTAAATTTTCAAGATTGCAAATAAAAAATATTGGCTGTGCATACAGATGATAAAAGTAATAGATTCCAAATTCATGGATACAAATGTATTGAAAAATTTAAAATTTGGACAGGAATTAATTTTATATATAACATAGTCATTTTGGCATAGATTCATTGCATTATTTTGTGGCAGTCCCTGTGTCCAGTGCTTTCAATTATAATTCTGGTTCTTCCTTTTGGCAAAGCTTGGTCCCCTATCAGCTTTGGGTTTATAACTTTCATCATAGTGATAGAACTTGCTGCCCTACTGGAATCCGTGGGTTTGGTGTATTTTAATACAGGCATAGCTTGAACTGGGGGAGATCTGCTTTTTAAAGCAGTAGATGTTTACACTTGGAAATGAAAAAAGGCTGCTTGTATGTTTTGTGCAAACTTTGTTTTTCCTTCATTAAAACTTCTCTTTGTTAAATAAGTGCAGATCTTGAGACATTAGGGGCACTCATATTACTTAGTTTGGTATCTCTGATCTCTTTCTGAAGAAGTCTGTGGAGACTAACTTAAAAGACTCCCCTATATGCCTAGAGGAAAGTGATGTGAACATTCCTGTTTGTGTCAAACTGAACTCTGAGTGCAAGTTCTGACTTCACTGGAGCAGCCTGGGCTTCCCACCCTCAGTGAGGCCTTGGTGTCCTCTGGGTTTTATGCAGTTGAAGGTCCCAGTCAGGAATGGTATATTATTTCCAAAGAATGTGTATTTAAACATAAGTTAACTATAGGATTTTAACCATTTGCTTTCCTATTAACTTTAATGAAAACATGTGTTGCTGTGCCTTTGAAAATTAATTCCCTGGACTTCTCTAGGGATATAGTGGTTGTGTACAATGCAAGGTTTTTCCTTGTATTATTTATGAATGTAGGGGTATAATCTAGTAGCCACTCCCTTTGTCACGAATTTTTAAGCTCTTTAAGTCACTTATAGTTGCACTGAACTTTGAGATGAGAATGAAGCCCTCTTTCTCTTTATTGGGAGTTTTTCTTAGAATGTGAAACATGTTTACTTCCAGTACACTGTGTAAATATCTCTTAAAGAGGTGCTTTGCAAATAAGCTATTATGGTACTAAAGAAAACATTGATCAGTTTTAAATGGCAGTAACAATTCAAGTGTATGTAAAGACAAGTGCATTTGCTTTTGAAGTTAAGCCTCTGAATTTAATAATTGAAGGAAAAATACAATAAGGTGCAATAGAAGCAGCTTCTGTGAAGTGCATTATGCAATTATGACTGCCATAACTACAATTGCCTTACCACATTATAGCATGTTTTCTCCTCAGAGAAGACAAAACAATTTCTATTACTTTTTTATGTGGAAATATGTACTGTTTGGAAAAAGTTGTATGTTCTGTGATGATTCTGTTCATTCAGAAAACCAGTCTGTTGGTTCAGGAAATCTGAAAATTCAAGATACCACATACAGTATCCAGCTGAAGCACTCTATTTATTTTTAGCCTTATCAAAGTTGTTTTCAAATGTGTAAATTTTTAAGAGTATATCTTTGCCAGTACCCTCAATTACATTATGTTACATTTTGCTTAACATACACAAGACCAGAATTATTAGAAGAGAGATTTTGGCTGTGTATTATGCAGTTTAACTTGGTGAATTTCATAAGTCATTAACTGTCTAGATCAGAGCCTGACTGTACCATTCACAGAACCTGTGTGCTGGAAAGATTCTGTGTGAAGACTGTGCCTACATAGTCAAGTTTGTTGCAAAAGGGAATACTATAACCTCTTCTTCATCCCATAAAATAGGCCAAGAAGTCGGACTAAAATTACAGTAGCAAAATATCAGATTAGACATTAAAAAGTAGGGATATTAACTGGGAGGTTGTGCTGTGTTAGGCTCAAACCTGTGATGAGGAAAGATGGTGGGAAGGTGTTTGTCTGATGAAATTTGTTGGTGGAAATCACAGTCTGATCCATAGTTCAGGGAGTTTGGTGTAGTTCCATTAAGAAGCACATTTTAATTGTTATGGAGATAAAGTTCCCTCATATGGGAGAAGTGTCATGGTTAAAGTATGTACATGAAGTGTAATTTTAAGAATAACTTTCCACAGAGAAAGATTTCCAAGAGTCCCTTTTTGTTCCTTGTGGGGTGTAGCTTAGGAAAGTGTGGTACAGTTGTTTACAACCATTTAATTAATGTGCATCTTGGTTGCTCAAGTCATAGCTGTAACTCCTCTGTGTGTTGCAGCTCTTTGTGTTTCATATTAAATTTTCTGAAGTCTCTCAATCTGTTTTTCATGGATGCTGGTGTGTACACTTTCATCTGCAGTGATTTCTGATCTAGCATAGTTTTGTAAAGACCTCCAGCTCAGTTGCATTAAAGATGATAAATGAATATATAAATCTAAGGGGAAAGTACTAAAGTTAATAGTGAGGAGCTTTTTTTGCATAAATAACCATGGTTTCCAACATTTTACTAAGTCCCTTCTCAGCTTAATGTGTGCTGATACAGATCCATTCTATTCCAACAATTTCCCCTCATCTCACTACCCCATATCTGCAGTTTTTCCTTATGTCTGTTCCTCTTAAAACCAAATTTTCTAGTTATACTAGAATTTATTAAAAGCTTGACTGTAAGGTCTTTGTTTACCCAAAGATCTATTTTTATCATAACTGTTTATAATGATTAAACCTCAACAACTTAAACACTTTACACAAAATAATGTATTTTCAATAAATTGAAATATTAACCAATCATACGTAATGGTTCAGTTCTAGCAAATGGATTGCTAGAAATCCTTAGGGTTTCATATAAATTGAAAACTGTATTGACTGACCAGGCTGCACTCGAATTGCATTGCATTTGGATCAAAAAGCATAGAAAAAGTTCTCATTATAGTTCCCTGACATTAATTTGAGCATTTTTATATGTGTGTCCTATTAAGTACTTTAAGTGCTTTTTGATAATTGTGCTTTGTAGTTTTTACAGCACTTCAGCCTATTCCCAGTTCAATTTCCTCTTTTATCCGATGTTTGAAATATTGATTTCTGACAGATAAAAGCAAACCTTATAATCTCAGCAGCATGCAATAAGTGAGTAAGACGGGGCCACAGAATGCATCAGGGAATGGTCATATTTGAAACAGTCTTTGTTTTATTACATTTCGTCAACAGAATTTACTTACCACTTGCTGATATTTATGTAAAAGCAGGACTCCTGATAGTCCAGTGATATTACCAGTTCCTGGTATATTTTTGCATTTAGTAAGATAAAAGAAGGAACTCCCTTGGTGGTTGATGATTGCAGCTGCTTAAACTGCTGTCAACTGGCTTGAAGTAACTGTGATTTATCTTCCTCAGATTGTGCAGCGTTGTGTCCGTGAACTTCCAGAGTTTGCATTAAAAAGTGACAGAACATCAGAGTGCCAGAAGCTTCTCATATTGTGGCCCTGAAGGTAAAAGCAAAAGAAACTGTCTTGGTCTGTGTTTGGAAACCCTGTCCAAAACCTCTGCAAAGCTCTTGTGACATGAAGGAGATCTTAAAGCAATGGGTTGGGATTTTGAACCTGGACTAAATACAGTTAAGAGATGGTAAGGAGTAGCATTGGTGCTTTGCATATTTTCAGGATGTTTCATCTGCAATTTCTGAAAACTAGAAAGAGGAATTCAGTCCAATCCAATGCATAGTTAATGGTATGCTAAGAATTCAGTTTGCATTTATTTCCTTTTCATTATCCAGTGTAATCCAGTGTCTCACAAGTAAGATTGCATTAAACATCTCTACTCAGCTCTATCAGCACCCAGAGTAAAAGAGCAGAATATACAGGGAGTTAGCTGCTTCATTTCTGGCAGCATTTCTTCTGGAGCTGTGAAAATTCAGAATGCTGGTTTCGAAGGCAGAGAGTTCCTCAGGTTACACAGTAGCTTTGGCAATCAACAGTAAATCCTATCAAGGTGAGAATGGAAGAGTCACCATTGTGAGCGCCAGGTTAGGAGGAAACTGAGTATCTTTCTCTTGAGGCACACATTTTTAAGAGGGATTGATGTATCTGACAAAACAAGCAGGTGAAATAAAGGAAGGAGAAATATGATTTTTAACAACTTAGACATTTTTAAGATGAACGCAGACATTTTATTCAACCTCAATAGCAATTGTTAATTCAGAAACATTTTTTTTTGGCTCAGTCCTGGAAACACTTAAAACTACTCTCTTGCATCTAGACCTTCACACTCTTGGGTATAGAATAGTTTTTAAACTAAAGACATTTAAAAAATGCTATTTTAGTGAATTTTGATTATTATGGACTGGAGCTGGAATTCTGCCAGTCACTTAGAAGAAGTTTACTCTCCGATCAATTCAAGTTTTCATTACTAAGCAATTAGTGTTTAAAGTTTTAAGTGATAAGCACTTAACTGCATTCTGGAAAAAGTGGGTTGGTGATGGCAAAGCCTGACAGTTTTCTGAAGAATGTCAAGGCTGGAAAAATGATTTGGTTAAGGCTGTCAGGGAGAAAAGATCTTCTGAGCTCTGCAGGCTTTGATGATAGGGCTGGTGGAGCAGAGCTTGCTTGGTGGGAGGATGTGCTAGAAATGGTGCCTGTAGGGAAGAGAGAACAGAGGAGTAATTAGGAAGGTTTGTTAGCCTAGGACTTGGGTTTAACATGGTCAGAGCCAGAGCTCCAAACACAAGAGCATGGCCCAGTCAGTCCTTGCTCCATCCAGACCCCATCCTGGTGCTGACATCAGTTTGTGCCATGACATTCGTGTGTCAATGTGTAAACACAGGCAGAAAATGCTGTTACTGACAGAAAATGAGGGTGGACTGGAGCTAAGCTTTGCAGGAAGATTTATTCAGGGATGATTTGACAGTTGGGAAGCATGGGCCAGCTGAACCACAGAACTCAAATAATTAAAGGACAAAAACTGTTGGTTTAATTATATTTAACAGCAATATTATGCCATTGAGTATTGAAGTGAAAATCTATAAGATACAAATACAGCAACAAAATCTCTCCATCTGTTTTGGAATATGCTAGCTGCACCCCACCAAGATTTCTGTGTCTCAGCAGACCCACACAGAAATGTGCAATGTGCAGGTTACGTTCCCATATGTTCCCATATATACAGGGAAAGCATTAATACAGGGATTCTGCAGTGAATGATATAACTGTAGACAATCTCCATTAGAGTTTCAAAGGAGCTACTTAGCATTTTTCATGTTGGGTAAGTTATTTACAGTTCGCCATTTAAAGAAAAAAGCATTGGAAAAGGTTTATCTTCTAATGAATCAAGACCACTGTGACATCAAGTCACAAAGCCTAAAGGTATAAAGGCAATTGCAGAAGCTGTATCTTGCAAAACATCACATATACTATATTATATTGGGTAGCTGAATTAAAACTGCTTCTATGAAGAGTTATAAACAATTAGAAATGGAAAAATAAAATGTGGAAAAAATAGCACTGATGATTTTTGATTGAGGTTCTTGTGGGAATCAGGTTGGGAAACAAGTTGAATACACCAACTGATATTTTCTAGTGGCCTCTTTCAATCTGACATTGTATATAATGCTACAGGCATACACATTCTCCTATTATAGCTGATAGAACTATCTTAATGCTTTTATCTCTTAAAATTCATCTTAAAATTTAATCCTCAGTGTTGCAACTGTTGGCACTGAACATATCAAAATAATTCTGATAAAACTGAGGCGTTCAACAGCTTTGGAAGACTAAACTATAATATCCTTAACCTTGTACATGGGAAGGATTGTGTTGGCCTCAAACATCTATTTAGTTGCTTTATTTGATGGGAGACAATGTCTTTGTGTAAAACAAAGAAAATTAATCAGAGGTAATTTTTCAGACAAGCTCAGAGCAAGTTCAGGAGTACAAGTGCAAGTGCCTGTGATTAAGTGGACATGCAGCTACCTATTTAACCTAAAATAATGGAAATCTGTCTAGACTTTCTAGGACTTTTTAAAAAATAAAGTTGTTTCCAGTAATAGAAAGGAATGACAGTGCTTCACCAGGTTCTGTTTTGGTGCTAAATAAATTTCAAAAAACCCAACCCAAACCAACTAAAAGAAAACCCCAAAAAGTATTTAGTTACAAGCAGTGATATCCAAATATTGAGGTTTAGCTAGTTTTGTTGTTCCCATCTCTTTGTTTCTGTACTGAAATTTTTGAAGTGGTGCAGAAAATTTTGGAATGACATGTTGGAGAGTTTCAACTAAAATTATTGGAATCTTTTGGTGTAATGCATATACTCAGACAGTTCAAAAGGTCTGATTTTGGTCTTCTGCACATATGTTTGAAAGTTGAACAACATGTGCCATTTTTCACTGCTTACCCATTTTTTGACCATTGGAAACAGGATTTTAGCGTGAATCCCTACAGTCATTGCATCTGTCCACACAAGTGCTTATTACAACATTATAATAACTTGTGTCCTCTCTTACACAGTCAGGAGAAAGTTCTGCATCTTGTGCCCCTCAAAACCTGCACAGTGTGTACACTATAGGCATAAACTGGAATTTTTATAACTCTGTTTTGTATTTTGGCTCACTGCTGCAAAAGGTCAGAGGAAGAAATTAAGTCACCTTAATCGGTGTCTTCTCTCACCTTGGACACTCTGACCACCTGTGTTTTCTATTTCCATGTACATAATATAAGAAAACAGAGACATTCTAATGACAGTAAATATGATTTATAGTAAGTTTACTTGCTCTGATAATTTCTACTTACCTGAGGAAAACAACTTTAAAATTTTACCTGAGATTTTTGGGACATTTTTTCAATACAACTAGGGCATTTTAAAAGGACTATTTTTAGTAGGACTAAGCCTCTGGGACTCCAATAGGATACCTGAGGAATCAGTGCTTGAGGAATATGTTGCTTGTTTGCAGGTATTTTTAATATTTCTCTACAGAAGTTAAGCAAACCGATAATATTAGTATATGTTTATATAATTAAGAAAACAACTCATCTACTTGGCAAAACTCGTGTGGATTGAACCCTGTTTGCACCTCAGCCTGTGCAGCTGCCCGTTTCCCTTGGTGGCCTTTGATGTGTGCAGCTGCTGTGAGACAGCCGGGCGGGCGGTGCCTGCAGGGCAGTGCCGGAGCAGCTGCCGGGCTCCGGGGTGCCCGGGGTGTCCGTCCAGCCGGGGAACTCGGACACACACAGCCTCCAGCCCGGCCTCAGCCTGCAGCTCCCCAGCAGCTCCTGGGCTCCAGCTGATTTCCTTGCTCAACGCGGTGTCCCAGGTGTCGGGAGGGTGATACCGAGTCGTTGTGCAATGGAAGCAGATGACAATAATTCTCTCGTTTTAGCTCCTTAATATCATCTTCAGCTGAGTGGGAAGGGACACTTGTTTCAGCATCTATTATTGGGAAAAATATGGCTTTAGAAAGATGAATGTATTTCAAATGCCAAATCTCTCCCCATGCTGAGCTAAATGCTGCCTTGATGTATGCCCTGTACACCTGAAGCTGACAGATGTGAACTACAAGTAAGAGCAGAATTTGACCAGCTAAATTTAACATAATAGGATTATGAATACTGCAAGGGCAAAGGATTTTCTAAACATTGAATGCTACAGCGTGCCTGGATTCTGCTTTCAGATTTAGACCTAGATAGTCTGGTTGTGGGGCTATGCAGTAACAAAGCAGCAAAGGAATATAAATATTTTGTGGTAGGGATATAAAATGTACAGTGTTTAGACAGCTATTCAGTGATGTACTGGGAGGATTCCATGTAAGTTTACCCTTATATTTTAACCTTTTTTCCCCCCTTCCTTTCTCAAATATTTAGAAAATATTCTTATCTCATAATATATTCAGGAAAGGGTTCCTTTTTTTGCCTGAATTATTTAAAGTTATAAATGGGAGTTTTCTGCCGGTTTTCTGGGGAGGTTTATTAATGTTCATGAAACCTGTTTTTAACAGTGTTTGCAAATGCAGAGCACTTTGTTCCACTGAAACATTTGCCAGTGACTGTGGCAAAGGTTTTTCTTAGTGACCACTGTCATGGACTGGTCTTTACTGCTCTTTACTGTAGAACAATCACAGAAGGAAATGCCAGATGAGATCTTGTACACCCACGTTTTTTCAGCAGCTCCATGTAACAAAATAACTCTTTTTTTTGTTTTGCAAAACAGCCAGAGGCAGATAGGGAATCTTCCAGTGAAACAAGCTTTTCTCAGTTTCACCAATGGTGGGATTTCCAGAAAAAAGTGATAGTAAAAGACCTCTTTTGCAACAAAATAGATGTAACTTGGTAGTTAGTGCTTATCAATTGAAATCTGAGGATCCAATCAGATAAAAGATTTTTCAGAAAGGTTACAGTGTTTTAGCTGCCAGCACTGATTAACAGAGTACATCTCAGATGACTCATCTTTCATTCTTAACTTTTGACTTCACCTTCCCTTGCAAATAATTTGTGGGAATAAAAGCATATTTACATCATATATGTTGTGAAAAGTCTAAAAAGGACATCAACACAAATATGCCCAAACTCAACAGCTCTTAGGTGGTCCAGACAGTCACCTGGGATATGAGAAATGCAGACTCTGAGCATGTTTTACCAGAGCAAGAAAGGTAAGTCTGGTTTCTTTCATTACCAGTCAAATGAGAAAATTACTGGGTTGGTGGATCCTCTGAGAAGTTTTGAAGGTCATCCATCATAACCTTTCCCAAACATTCCATTCTTATTTAAATAAAAAACTTTTCATTTCCAAAAGCTATCTTTGCCCAGTGGCTCTTCTTCCAGCCCTAGAGCTCTAATCTCTTGGAAAATTTTCTTCAGGGCTATTTTGGCTAAAAGTAGCTAGGTCTTTATATATTTTGGTTGTAGATTAGCATGTTTCTGGGATTTTTCCCTTTGTCTTTTTAGAAATGGATGGATATTGGTTTAGCATCATGCTGACATCCCAGGTTTCTTGGCTGTAGACTTATAAAAGCCTATTTATGCAACACAAGTCAGTCAGAAATTTATTCCCTAAACCCCTGTTTGCCAAAGGAGGCAAAGAAATTACTGTCAAAACCAAAAGGCTCCACAAAATCAGTTACTTTCCCTAGAGCACTTTCTTCATGTGAAAGAATAAAACTGCTTTTTTCCAATTTATGCAGAATAAAATGTTTTCATTTTTCCTTCCCAGATGGCTTCTTTTGAGAATTTGTTTTTTGTGTTTACACAACTGTGGTGGCATTGATTCCCTGCCAGCACAGGCAGGACAGCAGCAATGAGAGCTGGGAGCACCTGGGAGCTCTGTGTCCTTACCTTAACTATGCAGAGCTTTGAAGAAAAACAGCAGGAATTTCAGAATTTCACCTGGGGAAGGTGCCATGTTTGAGTCTGGTTGGAATTAAAAGGCTGCAATTTGTGGTGTTTTAGGAGGGTTGTGCTCATGTGTCCTGCAGACCTCTCACTACAGAGTGGGCCACTGCTGCCACTGCTATCACTGCCTGCTGCCACCAGGAGTAAGCATAAATGTCTTCTCTTTTTGTTGGAAGAATGAAATCTGGGCTAAAGGAAACACTGCCTAGGATTAGAAGGGTATGAGATTTGTGTTGTGTGTGCTTAAGGAAATGACAGCTGCCTCCACAGCTCTTCAGGAGCAATATCTTAGTGCAGAGTGTTACTTTCATTTTATCCTCTTGATTCATGCAGAAAGCAACTATATGGTAAAAAGTGAGGTGTTTCTTCTACAGGGATATTTTATGTAGAGATTGTGCTGCCCAGGATGCAGAGAGCACTTGCTACAGCATTTCTGAGCACTGTGTATTCAGGATCTGAGAGACTGGGGAATTTGTAAGAGATTGTGTAGAAAATGCTTTCAGGGCTTTTCCCCCTCTATTTACACACTGCTTCTAATGGAAATGGCATCTTCTTCTGTGAGAAAGGGCAGTGGTTTCACCCAACTGCATGGGCACTGTACATCCCATGGGATAACTGGATTTTGCCACTGACTTACGGAGCCTTTACTTGTGCAAGTGTCTTCCCTTCTCTGACCCTTCTCATTTCTTTCCTGTAAAGCACTGTTTGTCATGATTTTGCTGTCTAAGACAAGCTTACCCAGCCTTTTCAGGAGGGCCCATTATCTATGCTTTAGGCCCCTGTTAACGTTAGTGTTTGGCTTTTTGAATGGATATAACATAGGAAATACCTGCATGGTAAAGGATTATATGGGCCTGGCTTGTGCTTTGTGGTGATACTCAGTAAGAATCACTGGTGCAACTCACTTACATGAAAATATGAGTCTTGTACCTTGAAGGACAGGTATTCCTGACAACAAAAACTGTATTTGGCTATTAATGTTCCTAATTTAAAGAGAGGAAAAAAAAGAGTTAGAAATAGGGAGAAAAAAAAAATCTAAAATAAGGTTGTCCCTGTAGTAAAAGCAGACGTTCAGCTGTTATAAATTGGTAATGACCCACTGGCTTCCAGAGAGCTATGCTGATCATGCCAGCTGAGGAACTGACCCTGAATATTATCAAAGTTTTCTTGGAGGTGGCAGGAAAATAAATCTTTTACAATTTCCTCTTTAAGAACTCAGGATTTCCGTTTTTATAACTGCAAACTTTCAGAATGAAATGTGGAGCACAGAAACAGGCAACACCAGACTGACTGTGTTTGATTAGGGTAATCCTTTTTTTCCTTCTATGTGGTTACTACAGCCAAGCAATTATTTATCATACTTTCAGTTGCTTGAAGCACTGTAGACTACAGGTTAAATATTCTCATGTCAATGTGAGCTTCTGCTCCGAGTTCTCATTGAAATCTAATGACTTTCATCTTCAAAAGAAATTTTAATGAGCTCAAAGTATCTACCCTTCTGTTTTAATTGTTATACTTTGTACACTTCACATTCTGCAGATCAAAACCTCCTATTTTTCATTCTTTTTTTTCACCTGAAAATGCTGTTGACAAGTTCTTTCCGGAGCTCTCTTCTTCTGTCCACTTTTTATTGCTCATATTCGTGTAAGATATAAATCCAGAAATATGCAACACATGCACATTTAAAACCTGTAACAGATCTAGTACTTACCCCTGAAGAATGGAACATGTGCACTGTTACTTTGATTGGCCTGAGATCAGGGATGTCTCAGATGTGGGTGCCTGTAACAGTCAAATAAACCCATTAAATCAATGGTAATAAATGTATTTGATATGAGTACCAAGGCTTTTCCTGGATTGCATGAGGAACAAAGAACAGAAAGAAGTTTTCCTGTGTTCCTGTGTATAGGCAGCTACACATGTACAGTTGTCCTCTCCTTTTCTCCCTTCATGGACCTGCTGCATCTGTCTCAGGTGCCACTTGTTCAGTCCCATGGCACCTTCACACATTCTTGTGTTTCCAAAATCCCCTTCTGTTATGAGCAATCCTGCTCTCACTCATCCTCATAAATATTAATTGCTGTGGTCTGGTTGAGATAAATACAGTTAGACAGCTTTTCAAGTGGAAAGTTATTGGGTTGTTTCTACAAAGCTGCAGTCTTGAATTCCAAGTTCTGGCCAATATTTAGCACATAAATGAAATGGGTGTGACCTCAGACTGGCTACCAGCAATTGTAGGGATTGGAGTGCTCTGAAGTATCTGGCTTTAATAGTTGAGACTCCAGTATTCTTCACAGGAGGCATTTGATTTGTTCTGTTCCTCCAACCCTATAGAGAGCATTATTTCCCATTTCATTTCTTATAAAATTCTATAATCTATAGCATTTTAGTACCTTGCATCGAAGTGTGAAACATTGCTGTGCCAGAGTGACCCTGGTAAGTCATTGGCATTGCATGCCTTGAATGGAGGGAGACTGGGTGATTCTTTGATCAGGTCTACAGATCTAGAATTCATTTTCTGCTGTGCTCCTCTGGTTGTCCAGTAGATGAGACTGTGAAGAGCTGTGCAGTGCTGCTCCAATAACAATGGCTAGCAGGCTGTTAAATTGTTGGTCTCTGTTAATTACTAAAGGTGGGCCACCATTAAATTTAGATGTAAGCTGTTATTAAATATTGCCAAAAAGTTCATTAATGTTGTCACACGGTTTTGTTACTGCATGAAACCTTTTTGGGAGAATGCAGAGGAAGAGTTTTGTGCTCGATCATGGGAAATGAGGAATGCAGCACAGAAATGTTCTACCTGCACTTCAAAGAGGGAGAAAATGCATCCATCCTGGAAGATCCAGTTGGATGTATATTGCACACAAGAATCATTCAGGCCTGTGAAGCTCCACAAACTCTGTGTGGTGTTTAGAATAAGTGTTAAATCTGTTTTCAAGAATCCTGGAGCAAAGTAGTGAGACACAGATCTAGATCAGATCTGAATCTTTGAGTATTTTTAAATTATTTTTAGCAAATAAATTGCAAGCTGATACTTGTACTCATCTCCCTCTGTAATGCTCTAGGTTTAGAACTCAGTTACTAGTTATTAAGGAATTTTCAAAATTGTTCTTTTTTTAGCTACTTAATTTACTATCAGCCATCCAAAGACAGATTGGTGGGATATAAATGAAATGCTATAATTATACAAGGGAGTGGGTCACTGACCTTTGGATTGCAATATCTTGTCTCTTTTGTCCTTTCCTTATACCACCCAGTCTACAGAATGAAATTGCATCTTTTTCTTTGGCTGTCTCAAGAATGAGGCGGCATTGGAAACTAGTGAGGCATGGCAAAATGTAGGTGTTCATAGCTTGCAATAATTTACCCATTTTCATTTTGTTTGATTTTATTAACACCTGTGTCTCCAGGGAACACAGGGAGCAGGGAGGGAAAGGAGAGAATACTTCAACAATAATCTAATGATCAGCACTTACGGTCCCCCCCAGCCCTGCTGTTATGTCAAATGTCAAGATACATCACAGCCAAGCAATTTATAATACAAAATGCATGGATATATAAAGGAAGAGGTGCAGATGGTAGGAAGCTGTGTGTCATGACTTACACACATACATGGAGGACAGCAAGGGAGTCATTAAAAATATGGATTTTTTTTTTTTTTTTTGTAATGCAGTGGCTGTTTGTCAGCTGGTGTAATTGGCATACATCAATGGAACCACTCAGAAATACACCTTCTGAGGAATTGGGGATGTAATGGAAGTTAATCAAAATTCCTTGTAGATGACTGAAAAAAAATTCTTGAACAGAATTTGGAGACAAAGGAAAAAGCACACAAGGAAATATGGGATGGCAGTCTGCTGAAGTTTCATCTGGGTATTAGTTTCTGGAGTATTTCTGTAGGTATTGGTATTCTAGGCAATAGAAGGCAAAGATTTGCTATCAAGTTAACCAAAGTATTCTGAGATTTGAGAAGTTACAGTAGTGTTATGTTAGAGACCCAATTTAAACATAATCAAATAAATTCATCAGCAAACTTCTGAAGTCAGAATCAAAAGAGGAGTTTTATTAGTGTCATTTCCTTTTCTTGTCCTTTTTAGTAGTTAGAAAAATTTTTCAGTACAGTATAAATGTAGCATTGTATTGGCTTAAGTGTCTGTATGGTATTTTTTTAATATTATAAAATGAAATAAATCTGCAAAGAGTACTATGGGACTATCCCTCTTTTGTTCATGTCTGATTATTTGACCTTGGTTATTAACAAAGCTATATCTTTCTTTGCTACTAAATAAATCACACATGAATTCTCCATATTCATGCACATGCTATACATTTAACAAAGCTTTTCCTAAAAGTCTCATTTGCTTTCCATTTCTGAATATGGTTCCCTGTATATTGTGTTTATAAGACTGGCATAGATAACATTCTGAAAAACTTCTGCCAGATGATAAATAAAATTGTTAAAAAGGCATAAAGTAGCTCAGTTTTACAGTCTCTTTTCATAAGGACTTAATATCTTCAATATCTGACTGCAGCAATCTAATTTTTGCAGTTATATGCTCTGATCTTTCAGACATTAATTTTTTGTTCACAATCTCAATGGGAGGGTTTGTTCTTTTCTTTGTTTTCCTGTGATTCATATATGTGGGAAACTGGTGAGAAGGAGGGACTGAGAGGACAGGAAGCGTAAAGTGCAAAGAAACCATGCAGGCTGTTCTTCCTCATCACCTATCTTGTCCTAGGAAAAATTGAAAGTAACACAATTTTTAAAATACTGGTATTACATGAGTTTAAAATGTGGAGGGAACAAATCAAGCCTACTGCCTAGTTCTCCTTTGTGACTCTTTATAAACATCCTCATTGATTTTTTTTTTTGTTATTGTTGTTTTTTCTCTTTGGGTACAAGATTAGAGCAGGTAACAGTGTCAAGTTTGATATTTAGCAAAACAAAAGGTTTAGTGTCTCATTGTGCAGGTACCATTTCCTAATAAAAGCCCTCAAGATGTGAATTATGACATCAATAAAAGCATATTGAAATGGAAGGTACTGAGTGGCTTCAGCGCTGAGAGAGAGCTGAATTTAAAAAAATATATGCAAATTGAAAAGCCTGTATTCTCTCTTGAATGACTTGGGGTTTGAAGTCTCAGGACTTTGTGTCTTCAGTGCAGCCCATTAGGGAGTGTTGCACTGCAAAGGACAATGATCTCTGGGTGGGATAACCCACCCCTGCAGTCAGGAGCAGGGCAGCAAGGTGGTATTGCACTTCTACTGCACCCACTGCCAGGAGTTTGTGGTGCCTGAGCTGGGGTTTGGTTGTGCTCCCACACCTGAGCTGGGGTTTGGTTGTGCTCCCACACCTGAGCTGGGGTTTCTGCTCACACACCTGCACTGTAGAGGTAGCAGCTCGTTTAGAGTTCCCACAAGCATTTATACACATGGCAGTACATCAGAGTAATCAACCTTATCAGATCTGTGGTTTAACATGCTTGTGAAACACTGGTTTCACTTAGGTGAATTTTTTAATAATTGGGGTTTTTAGTTATAATTGAACATGACTATGGTTTCAAACAAAACATTATTTAAAATTTAAAAGATCAAATGGGTGTCCCTGTGAAAATATCGCCTGGTCAGCTAAAAAACAGCTGCAGTTATTTGTGGGATTAAATTCAATCTTGTGAATTTTCTCAGCTGAGTGGGGAAGAACGGAAATAGAGAGAGAGACAAAAGGTTGTGCAGCAGCAAAAAGAAAACCACAGAACACCCATAAGTGAAAACTGGAGGCACCTGGAATGGCTGCAGGGACCTGCAGTGACTGTCAGTGCTCTGTGGCCCGGGTGAGTGTGAGGTGCTGGTTTTGAGGGGGGCAGTGGGAGCTGCAGGCTGTGACAGCCCTGCATTGCTTCAGTGCTGTAGGGCCGAGCTTGGGGCAAGGATGAAAGGTGGCGAGCAGCTGTATGAACAGGCAAACTGTGATGTTATCTTCCTCCTGTCTCGATCTCAGTCGATCATCTGTCACATGCTGTTGCTCTGTGAATGTGTGAGAGTGTAATGGAGTCAGAGGGGAGCAGCACAGCCCCTGCTCCCTGGAGAGCCACATGGTGTGCAGGTGGGCAGCAGAGCTGGCTGGGCAGTGCAGGAGGGAGAGGAGAGCATCACCACATTCAGGAACTTACACCCTCGTGTCTGTGTGCCCATGCTATTGCTTTCTGCATGTTGAGAGCTCTGTAGTGTGTTTAATTCCATCACCTCTACAGAGGGTGAAGCTGTCATCTCTTCCTGCAAGTGAGGTGAGTAATGCCACAGGTTGTGACTGTCAGGGGAGACCCACTTGAAAAGTGTTTCATGCACAGTGTTTCAGCCATCTGAGTGCTAAAATTTGGCTGAAGGGCAGTTTAAACTCTCATGCCAATTCCAGTAGAATAGTTAATTTCTTGCAAGACTTGAGGCCTGGTTCTCACTGCTGTGTTACAGGAGACATCACTACAGCATTGTAGGTAAACTGTACGATTTCAGCTCATGAAGTAATTGGTGTCTTGTATGTCTGTGTTAACCTGTTTCTCAGAAACTGATAGGGAACATATTCCAAGGAGTTTAATTGGATGCTGTTTATAAACTAACTGTACTGAATCTGGACTGATTCCAGGATTGCTATTATTATGCTAAACTGAACAATGAGAACTCAGTTTCAGTGGCAATTATGATGCTAATGCATGTGATGCACAGATAGATCTGTGTCTAAATTTCTGATCTGATGCACCCCATGAGAGGCACAGCAGTGAGGACAACCTAAGTCACCATTTGTTCTACTGTAGTGCTGTAGAAATATTCTTTGGTAGCTGATTGTAGCTCTGCAATACAGTCCCAGGGTGAACCCCTTCTTCACTCTCTCTGGGTGCTGGTTAATTTAGCCTCTCACTGCCCCAGCAGTGCTACGAGCTCTGTGCTTCATGTAAAACCACTACTGGGGGTGAGCAGAGAGTTTCACTGTCCTGTCTTCAGCAGGAGCAAGATTCAGGTGACTCTGAATGTGGTGTTCAGTCCACCCTGTTCTCATCAGAGGTGTTCCATGTGCTCTACTCAGAGGTTGTAAAGAAGGTTACCTTCTGAATTCCCTTTAGAAAGGATCTCCTTCTTTGCCTTTCCTACAGCAGACCCCCTGTTTTCTAGATTTTCGGTCTGGGTTGACCTTTCTTGAGGGTAACTGCCAGTTAATTGCTCTGCTTCTTCAAATATGTACTAATAATCCATTCTACCCAATTTTTCCCCCCACCATCTTGGAAATACAATGAAAATAGTATGAAAACCTGAAACAAACCTTTGAATTCCCAAGTCCGAAAGCTGAAATTAGTTTTAATTTTGAGTTCATAAAATGCATAAATTATCTCTCTAGTACATACTTTAATTGTAAATATGACAGACATTTTTGGCCAAAATTAGTGGTGTGCTGCTAGATAAAAATGCATCTTCTAATTACAAAGTAATAGTTTAAATGTCTTTCTCCTTAAATAGGCCTTCAGATGAAGTTACAGGTTCCTCCTCTAAAGATTCTGTGTAATAAAGCTGCTTGGTCTTTCCTTTTCCATTAGAAAATTAGAAAAAAACTGTTGAAGTGTATTCATGGTAACAGTTTCACAGAGTAAATGAACTCCTTGCTGATGGAGAAGCAACACATGAGCTTTCTTTTTGTAATCTTGAATCATAAATACCAGAAAAAAGGTGGAGGGGATTTTTTGAGGAATATTAACTGCATGACTTGATTTTTTGGGTCATATTTCAGAAACCCTTTGTCCTCAATCTCAACAAATTGACAAGCACAGATAGTATCAAAGTCTTCTTGTGAAATTATTACTGGTTTTTGAAAATGTAGGTCATATCTTTGTAGCAAATTTAAATAATCCTTCCAAACATAGACTTATCATAAAAATCCATTTATTCCATGATTCTGTCCAAATACATAAATCCACACAAATCAAAATTGTTTTAATAATTTCTTCTGAAGGAGATTTAACAAACAATTAGATTTTTCAATCCATGCAGAGTCAAGGGAAGATACGTGAAAGGCTTATTCCAATATGATTGATGGATTCATGACTGGAGAAAGTCCTGAAGAGACAAGCTAAGCATAAATTAGTTCCTGCCACTTATTCTGAGGGCCTAGAGCTGATAACTGTTCCATAATGATCACTATATTTTTATTCAGGTTTTTAAATTTTTTAAAATTTCCTTTCTTATCTTTATTTATCAGAATTAAATGCAGAAACACAGAAACTTCCTCACACTTTCTAGCATCTTTGCTAATTTGGAGACAAAAAAGGAACCTTCTAAATCTCACAGAGTGAATCAATGAGGGTTTCTGTAAAGGGTGAATATAGATGTGCTTGAGACTTCAAAATGTGAAGCTATTTATCTTCTGTAGTTATAGAGACTTATGTCCCTTGCTTACCTACTTGCTTGTAATAGCTGAACATGTTTGAGATGCCCTCAGCAAGTTTTTTGAAGGTTTGGTTGTTGAAAGGATGGAAAAAAATATTGTTATGAGTTGAATAATGCTTAAAGAACATCTTCCAGCTGCTGCCAAGAGTGGCCTTTAAACAGATGAAGTTAGTTGTTGTCTCTTTTCTTTATTTTTCATGGAGGAGGTTCACCAAAAGATTTATAACAATATCATCCCTAAAACCAAAAAACATAGTCTAAATTGCCATTCATCCCTGTGCTGAGCTACTAAGTAAGGGCAAACCATTCCCTGGCATCAGATTTGCTTTGATTGCAATTTAATGTGGTAGAGCCCTTTCAGAGCTGGAAAATAAAAGAATCAGAAGAAAAGACAACATTATAGTCAACTTTGGAAGTCTATTTGCAGAAAAGTGGTTTCTGGCAGAACAAACATTGTAAATTTCAATGTTTCGTGTAGTGATAAATTTTCCTTCTCCTGGAAACATCTCTTTCTAGGCATAATAACAGTGTGACATTTGTAGCATGATTTAATGGAGTGGTGATGCTCACCCTGAGCAGCACAGTGCAGAGCTGAGGCCCCAGAGGGAGGAGGCTCACTTGCCTGGGCAGCAGAAGGTGTGCCAGGTACACAGAAAACTGTCAAATGTATAGAAAGCTTTGAGAAAAAAGCTCCCAAGTGTAGCTTCCAAATACTGTGCACCAGACTTCCTCCTTGAGGATGAGCCTCTTGGGATGTGCAATAAGAACAGGCTGTAGTTACCTGAACAAACTGTGGGTCTCATCCAGTGTAACTGATAGCACTGGGGCCAGATTTTGAAATGAACTAATGAAGATCACTGCTAGAAACCTTCTCATCTCTGTAACCCAGTCTTTAAGAGCTCAGTGGCCAGTGCCACGAACTCCACCCTGGTGGGCACTGACCCACTGCCATGGCACAAAGCTTCTCACCAGCCTGTGTGCACACCAGGGCTCTCTAACTCTGCCAGCTGCGCTGCCTGCGTGCACGTCCCAGCCCTGCCTGAGCATGCTGAGCTCCTGATGGAACCATTCTTTCTCACAGCAAAGCAGTTTCTATTCCTCACTTCCCACTGATGCTGCATCCTGCACAGCCTCTGAGCTGCTTAAATAGCCCAGTGTCTGACAAACCATCTGTGCCCAGGGCACCGGTGCCAGGGGAGGACACATGGTGCCTCTCAAGGGAATTGAGCACAGGACCAAACACTAACACTCAACCTGTTTTAAATAAATTATCTTTCTTGCTTTAAAGAAGTTTAAGGTCTGTTCTGAAAGGCCCTTCTCTGACATGCTGAGTTGTTTTATTTCAGTGTAAGCAGGCGCCTCCTTCCCAGCAGCCAGAGGAATCAATAAACTGAATTCAGATTACTGAGAATGCTGATTTAAGTGAGTGAGAGAGAAAGGAGTGGGTTTAGTCCCATAGCATTCATGGTTTGTGTGTGTGTGTGTTGTATTTATAAACACAGATGACCTTTGCAATTTTTAGTAATACTTTTGTTCCATCTGAATATTCAACTTGCTGTCTGTCTACTCAAATCCATCATTTGGGGCATATTGCACATTAACACCAGTTCAGCTTCCCTTCTTCACCTTCATAACACCATTGAAATCACACGGATGTAAAAAGAAGTGGGGTTTGGCATCTTTCTCAGGCTCTTTTATTCACTGAGTAAAGGGTCACTTTGTCCTCCCTTGTATTCTTATTGCCAGAGTCTGACAGGTAGACTGAGTCTGTTGGCTGTGCATACCAAAAACTCATGTTAAAGCCAATGGAAAATTAAGTTTGGGGTTTTGTTTTAAATGAGGAAAATGTCATTCTCTGGATCAAAACTATTACTGGGTTCAGTGAAAAAAAAAAAAAAGGTTTAATAGTTCAAATGCAATTTGTTAGATTTCTCTTAACATGTACATAAAAGGCTGCTTTAATGCTCTGTTGGGCTGTATTTTTTAAGGCATGAAATTTGCTTAAGACAAATTGATTGAGAGAACTTGAGATAGATAAAAACACAAGTACAGTACTTAACTTTACACATAGCATTACCAACAAAGTATTCTGTAGAGACTGAGCCTGAAATGCATATGGAAGTTCTTCACATCAGCTGGGTATTGAAGGTTATGTTTTATGAATACAGTACATTAATTGATAGGTATGAGGTAGCAATCAAAATGTAAATAGAACTTGGTTTACATTAGTGCCTAAGTTTGCTGTATAGATATGTAATATATGCTTTTAGGATGCTGAACTCAATTTCAAAGCATATCTTTAATTCATGAATTGTTAAAATGAATTCCATTTGCGGCTTACAAAATATTGTGATTAAAAATGATGGGTTTTCTGAGCTGAACCAACTTCATAATTTCACATTATTCCTGTGCTCCTGAACCTCTTCTTTGTTCCACAGTCATTGCAAACCTTTTTTTAATACTATGAAATAATGTTCAGTTGACCAGTTACTTTCGCTGTGACAGCTGCACTTTTGGTAGATTCTGATAAACCCAACTCAGCTTAAAGGCAATATTTCATTACTGTTATTGATAGATGTCTCACATATTTAAGAGACCACATTCAGAGGCACATGTTGTGCTGTTCCTAGTTATGCATTTATGGTTTGTGAATGAAGTTACTCAGTGGGAGAAAACTCCTCAGCTGCTCTGCTTTCTACTAAATGAGTAGAGGAAAGGGCACATACACCAACAGGGATGGTTTAACCTTGACCCTTTTGTTCAACTATCCTAGAGATCTCATTTTTCTGGGTGTCCAAAATTAAGTCACCTTAGATGAATTTCCTCTTCCCCAGGTGCCCTGATAATAAGTGCCAAGCACTTACTCTTTGAGTTGTTGAAGAAACCCCTTGGGGAGAAGGCATTGCAGGAGTCCTGCAGGTAGAAGCAAATGAGGTATTCAGGGAAGTCTGAAGTCAGGGGAGAGTTGTCAAAGTTGGTAATTGGAAAAATTGAGCTAAGTGTCATTGAAAGTAGAAGTATTCTTTAATAGCATGTTACCAAAGCCTAGCTGCACTAGTGGGTCCCTTCCAAGCCAAAGCACCCCGTGATCCTGTGATGCCAGTGCTTGATGTGTGTGACAGAGAAGGGTGAAATGTGCTTGTTCTCCCAGCAGTGAGAGTTTAATGTGAACAGTCTCAGCACTGAGATGGCAAAGTGAGTGGCCAGTTCTCATCCCTGAAGGAAGGTGCTCTTGGGGAGAGCTTCTATGTGACAACCTACAAACCTCCAGTTCAGGAGGCAATTAGATGACTGCATTATGCCCTTTTATTCCAGGGCAGAAATCAGTTACTAACCCACCTACTGACATGTGAGAGATGCATGCTCTTTCCCCTCATTTGCAGCAGCTAATACAGGTGTTATTCAAAAAGCAAATATTTACAGTTGGATCAATGCATGTGCCTTAAATACATTGCTGGAATGTTTACCCCAGGCTGGTATTTTTTTGTTTTGTGGAAGCTAACTGACCACTACCAAAATAATTTACAGATGCTAAAATTATCTCAAAAGTCACGGGGGAAAGCTTTAAATAACAAATGCTTATTTTGTAGCTAGGCATACTGTTACTAATGGCTACATTTAGTGATGGAGACTATAAACTGTAAATCATACCAGTGTTTCCCATAGCAGAGCAAGCTGCAATTGTGATTTGACAGTGCCCTTTGACCTCTCTGAGGAAGGCATAGTGGGAAGTATGTGAGGACATTATGCTTGATTAGTCTCTCCCTAGTTTGCCTGGGTGGGAAGATAATTGAAAGCACAATGGACTTTGGAAATTGAAGGTTCTGAAATGCACTTTGCAAACACATGCAATTTTAAATCTTTAATGTGTCATCTTTATCAGCAGTGGACATTGTCTTCATTACATAAATACAATTCTTCTGCTAATACAGTGCAAATAGGGGTTAGGCAGCATCTGCAGCTATTGTAATTCACACTTCAAACAGCAGAATCCATTTTATATTCTTAAATTCCGTGAACTAAAAATGAGCTTGGAACAGAAAAACTAAATGGCTGATTGATTTCATATTTGCTGATTTATAGCATTAAAGTTGAATTTTTCCCACTAAGTGATCTTATTAAAAAAAGACAAACAAACAAAAATCCCCAGTATAACTTATACTTGAGAATCAGGTTTTGGGAACAGAAGGAATTTGGTTTGGCTATTTTAATACACTGCATCTATAAGCTAGTACCAAGACTATTATTCTGGATGTTTTCTGGTCTGTTGAGTCCTAATGTAGCTAATCTCCAACAGATAGTGCTGCCCAGGGTTCCTGTAAAATAATCATCTGCAAACATATTTATTAACCTTTGTTATTTAGTTTTCTGCAAAGTACAGGCTACCCTGCTGAACAGTCTACAGCATTTATTTACAATGCTGACTCCTATTAGATATCATTAGGTACCTAATAATTATAATAATTACGTGCATTGCTTAGGCTACCCTGCTAAATAACAGCCACTTTTATTCAGAAGTCATAATTGCAGCAGCTAGACTTAAAATAAAAACTAATTAGATTTCAGTTCACCCCCTTCCACACACAATCTATATCCACTGTATAGTGTCAAAATCTGTCCAGCAAACACTAATTCATTTAGCCTGGAAAAGTATCATCTCTATGGCCTGTCACGTAAAAGTTACCAGGGAATGTTTTGTTAAAACTAAGAGTGTTGCTGCAGTGGAACTTCAGAGATTTTGGATGACTCATTGAAGAAGGCATAAAGCTTTTTCACAGAGCTATTTCCATGGTAAGCATGCTGGGGTTCTGCAGCCATAGCTGCATTAATGAACATAGTAATTCTGTAACTTGATAGTGGGATATAACATTGAATTTAACTGTTTCCTGAGGTTTGCAAATTTGATCTGACCTTACGTGAAGCTATAGTCTTCCTTGTGGGAAATTAAGAAAGCCTGCATTCTTTTGAGCAAGGAAAGGTGGAAACACAAACTTACAAGATGAAGAAAGTACAGAAGGGAAGGGATCTTTAAAACTACATGATGATTCATTTACTAAATCTGTGTTCTTTCGAAGGAAGGAGCTGAGAATTAGCTGACACCTTCTCACCATCAACCATTTTCACTGGTACCTGGCTCCATCTGCACATACCTAAAATCCTTTTGCAGAGCAATAGCTGGCACTGGCCTTATTTAATCTATGACCATTGAGCATTTTCTCTGTAAGAAGTCTCATTAAATGATTGCAGCAAAAGTTTCAAAACTTTGAAGGGAAGGGAAGAAAAGTGAGTGGAGTGGTCAAGCATTAATGGAGAACAGATTCAGTTCTCAACAGGTAACAGGTTAAGATTTTGCAGGTCAGGATTGTCTACAAATTTTTTTTTTCCAGCAAGCATTTTGGAAAAGGGAGCAGGTTCTTTAAGGAAGGCTATAAGTGAATTTGAGTTCCCATAATCAGATTTTCAATAGCAGATTTTTTCCAGGGAGTCTAAATGTAACTGGAAATGGTCATTGGTGCAGTAAGACCTATGCTTGTGCACTGTAGACTCACTGCTTAGTAGAAAGTAGAAGTTATGCCAACTGTGGGCATTAAGCAGACAGTCTTGTAACAGGGGTAGGTGTGTTTATACCAGTCCTGAGGGTATTTCCAGTCTGAAGTCCATTTAGGGTGTTCTTCTAAGGCAGAAGGCTGGCCCATGGCAACCTCAGCATTTCCTGGAGTTCCTCAATCCCCATTCCAAAGCAGTCAGATAATTCCCAAGCACTAAACTGATTTCCCACAGCCACATCCCATCAAAACCCCTGTGCTCCCTGCCTACCTTTCTGCCAGGGATTTCCACTGACTTTGTATAACTAAGTTTGAGATTTAGAATTTGAAATCCTCTCTGGAGGCTGCCTGAATTTAGCAACTTCCAGACTCTGCAGGTGCTGTGGTGACATTTTGCAAGTGCCAGCATTTTGACTGGCCACTTTTGATTGTTGATCTGTTGTGAGCCTTGAGTATCTTTACATAGCTTCTTCTCAGTAGAGGGAAGTTGTAATTTTCCACTCCAAAACTGTTGAGGCTCATGGTTTCCTCAGTTGCCCAACACAGTGCTGATACCTGTGCTGTAGTAGCTGTTAGAGTGCTACTGCTTCAATCCTGGCATGTAACTATCAGTTCTGGGCTGTGATGTCTATACAGCCCTTATGTGGGGGTAATAACTTATCCTTCCTTCCCCATTCAGAGAGAGATACTGAAAAGGTTGCAGCTGGTCAGTCTGTGGGCAGAGTCGAGTGCACACCTCCTGGGAAAACATTGCAGTCTGTCTTTTCACTCTAACTGTGCTCTACAGTAATGATACCAGTTCTGACTTAAAGCTGCATCGTTTTCTTCCTGATAAGAATCCTACTGCAGGGATAGTGAGGTGAGTATGGCTGATCTGAAAGAAAATTACTTTATTTTTGTAGCTACAAGGAAGACAAAGGGCCACACACAAACCACATACATGTATAACATGTATCTATAAATGTGTTCTCTGAGAGACTGGTGCAGAAAGTTTTCAGCTAGAATTTTAGAAGCTTCCCCCCTGGAATGTCACTGAAACAGTGACATCAACCCACCGTGTAAGACTTCCATTTCTGTGCTTCACTCTGGTTGGCCAATCCTCCCATCCCTTAGTGATTCTGAGCATGCACAGCTATTTAATGCATGTGTACATCCCCAGGCCTTTCATTTGTCTCAGTTGTACTGATGGAGAAGTATTCATCCAGAAAAAGGTGGGTGACAGGTATTGACAGGCACAAAACATTAGGAAGGGTTCAAAAGTAAATCTCCTTCAGGAGTTTTGGAGTAATAATCAACAGACATCGAGTCCCTTGGATGTTCACCTTTTTACTGCTCTGCAGAGCAGTGCTGTGCACTGGTGTGAGTGTTGTGGACTGACATGGATCAAACTCTTGTGATACCTGTACCCATCAGCTGTGCCCACCCACATCAAAATAAGGTGAACATTTAGCTTTCAAGACCACCTGCAAATCACTGATATTGGGTTGAAATCAGTTGTTCTGAATCCTGAGTTATTTTTATCATGATCAATGGCCTTCCAGGTTACCCAGACATCTGTGCAGGTTTCCAGGGGTCAGCTGCAGAAAGATGTGGCTGTTCAGTGCTGGCAGCAGCCCTTGCCTGAGTGGGAGCTTGGAGGAGCTGACCTCCAGTGCTTCCTTCCAGCTAACACTATAGACCCATGATTGTCTGGAAAATAATGCTAATTATTTGGTGTGGAGTATAATTCCTACAACTTGACTAAAAGCTTCAAACCAGCATACAATCATTTACGTGTTTGTCATGAGTTTTATGAGCTGAATTAGTCAGAAAGAGAATGCCCAGAGAGATCTGAATTTTGGACCTGAAATATCAAAATGAGAGTTGCTGAATGACAAGAACTTTGGCAAATCTGCACTAATTACTTAACCTTAGTTGGCTTTAAATTTTAATGCTGGCCTTTCCTGGTTGTACTTGTTTGTTTGCTTGATTTGGGAACTCCCATCAAGAAAGGATCAGGACTGTATTGATTTTAATAGTACAGAGGGGTATCCTTGAAACAAGGGAATTGATTTAGGTAGAAATACACTTGAAATAAGGAATATTGTGTTCTATGGTCATTCTTAGTTTACATTCAAGTGAGTAAACTCATCATCAGAGAAACTCAACAAGTATCATACACACATTATTATGCAATATTGAATACATGGATGAGAAACAATTTTGAATTTCTAGCAAACAATTAAGGATTATAAATGCTTGTTAATAAGAAAATGGACCAAAATCTCTACCAAACCCTAATGGGAAGACTTTCATGACTGGAAAATTAGAATAGCAGATAATAACTTGTTTAGGAAAGTTTAAATGGATGAAAAGTAAAAGGATTGAAGTCAACTTTAATTCAGTGGCTTTAATTGTTTCACTCTTTTGTGATTTGAAAATGAATGGTCTCACATAGGAAAGGATCACTGCTATGGGAGACAAGCCTTCTGAGAGGTGACTTCTATAAACAGGAGAGCCAAGCAGCTGATCAAACCCCTGGTTAGACTATCTAGTCAAAATAAGCACATTATCAAGATTACAAACTGGAATGGTGAATAATAACAACAACATCAGAAATGTAAATTAGGTTAAGGTTTTCTGGTTTTAATAGAAAAATTCATAATTTGAGACTGCTTGAATTCTTTCACTAAGTTTCAAGATATCAAGAGCAACAGGGTCTTGGATGTAGTTTGCTGATGTTGTTTGGACAGAGAATGAAAATAATTGCTAAAAGAGATATATTAATATGTAACAAATTATTGTCCAGAAATAAAACTGAAGAAAGGATAGATTTCTCTTGAAGATTACAGATTAGTAACAGTAGGAATAGTTTTAATTTTTAAAATGCCATGAACAAAAGATCCTCAGTGTGTTGTTTTGCTGTCCTATCCGTAATTAATAAAATCAGATATAATTATAAATAGTGGTACAAATTTTCACTAATTTTCTGCCATTGGGAAAAGCTGTTCCATGCTTTTGTCTCATACAATACTTATAATAAATTATTACTATAGTTTACATAACAGAAATCTAGAGGACTATTTTATGTATCTGCATTAATAAAGGAATCTTCAATCAAAAAATAAATAAAAATCAAATTCATTAACTGGAATATGAGATTAGATAAGCTCAGGTGACACAAAAGGGCAAAGACTTGTGCTGTGAGGAGTTGCTCCTACAGGGATGGTTTCCAAGAGCCTCAGCCCCACTTTCCCTGGGGTGGTTGTGCCTCACTAAAGGGAAGGAGCAGTTTTGTGATTTCAGCACAAGGCTCTGCAGGCTCAGGGAGGCACCTGGACATGCCAGGGAGCAGAGCCTGCCTTTGCAGGTGGCAGCAGTCCTGAGTTACCAGTTGGAAAAGGGAGTTTAAACCCCTTTCTGTGGTTCCAAGCACACCCACCAGCCTGAGGTGGTTCTGTGGTTTGTTTGCTGTTGGGGGATTTCTGGGTAGAGCTCCCCTCCTCCTTCAACTCTCTCCAATTTTCCAGGTCCCCTGACACTTTGATGGCTAATCTTTTGGAGTGGCAGGGCTTCTGTGGCTGGTTTAAGACTCCCAGGTGGTGTCAGAGGACAGGGTGAACCTGGTGTAGCTGGCATTGGTAAATTCAGGAGGAGAGGCTGCTGATTCAGCAGGAGACAGTTACAAAAGCACGTCTGAGGGAAACCAGAGCATTAGGCAATGCTGTCAAAAACAAGAAAAAGGAAGGATGGAAACAATCTCTTAAAGTGCCTGACACTAGTCTTGTTTGAAAGTGAGTCAGGCTGCTGAAATGAGCAGAGATGATGGTGTAAATAAGGGAAGAAGCACCAGAACGTGGCACTTTCTGGAAGGAGTGCTGAACAAACAGTCCTGTGTAGTTCCACTGACAGATGTTGGAAAGGGAAGAAATTGCAAGACTGAATGTGGTTTGGTACTTTTTGATATGCTGTTTCTGCAATATGAAGCTCTCACCATGATTGGTATATATCTCAAAATAATTCAATTTTGATAAAGGAAAGTTGAGGCAAACTGTCTCAGTAATGCAAAATGTCATTACCAGAATGTGAATAAATACATGATAAGCCTGGGAGTTCAGAGGGGCAGCCCTCTCCTTCTGCTTGTTTCTAAGTCATTATCTATACAAAGGCATCAGGACTTCAGTTTTAAAATGGTAATGTTTTTAAATAAGTATATTAACAGCAGAAGCCAAATGAGGATGTTCTTAGAAATCTGTTAAACAAAAACTTTTCTAGGGTTGGTTTTTTTTTTTTTTTTTAATCAGCCCAGGGTTTTGTAGTTCACTTGCCTGTAGAGGTAACATAAATACTGGAACAGGCTCTGTCACAAAGGCCTTTATCTTGATTTTAGCAGCAGTAGAATCAGCTTGGAGTAAGCAGCTTGCAGTTCTCTAAGTTGCCTTGCCTCAGGACTGCATCAATCCAGGGAACTTATTTTAAACTATGTCTGAAATTTATTGAGTACATTTTCAAATACTCCTCTATTGAATTATATGTTTCTCCTATGAAAAGTCATAATATATAGCACTTTATATTAGTTGAATGTATAACTTGATGGCTTATGGAAAGTTTTTCCACAAATATGTTTAAAGTAGTTCTGTTAAATATTAAAAAGGCAGAGGCAAAGCATGAGTCAAACTGGGTTAAAAAGTAGATTTGACATCATCAGCACAACATACTCCTATGTAGAAATTAACAAAACATGTTCAAAAAGGAAAAAACTGATCTTGATTTTTAGAAATTAGTCACTGATATCTGGCACCGATGTATTTCACATCAGTGAAGCACATATCTTGCTCAACATATTCATAAGGTTTCTAAAAAGGTATTTTTCCTTCATCAGTGATTGTGGAAGAATATTCTGGTGGCTAGATAAATATTGGGCTTGTGATTTGTCAAATGAAAACACTACCAAACAAAATAAAAATCTTTTAATTTCTGTTTACCTCTGTATGCGCTGAGGCAAAAATAAAAGCAACTTGCCAATGCAAGTACTTGCTCAGATAGTTATAAGTTACAGTGCACCTATTAAAAAACATTGACCAAAAAATGATATTAATATTTATGCTTGCTCTGTGGCAATTCTGGTCCTCCTCATATTATTGATTAACAGCAGCCTGAGATTTTTCCTTCTTTTCTGTAGTGTGGTGTAGCGATCTCTGAGGAGTGATGCCTGCAGCAACACAGGCATCCTGTAAACCCATTTATTTTTGCAAGTGTAGGTACAGGAGATCTTATCTGCTTAAGTTTACAAACATTTTCTGAAGTTGATATAAATCATTCCACTTCAGACATTCTGAGACATATCTCTCACTTAAAACCTTTAGTGATCCACGATCCACACATGTTTTAAAACCAAACAATTATAGCATCAGGGAAATCAGATGCTTCTTCCCTTTTAAAGGTATGTAATTGATCAGTATCATTGTTTGCCACAAAAGTGACTCAGGGAGATGAAATACATCCTCCTTCTTTCCTCTTTTATATGTAGAGAATATCAGGCCTCAAGATATAACAATATTTACAAGCTCATGCTCCTGTTAAGTGGACCATGCTGCCACACAGTGGAGGTCTGATACACCCTGTCTTCACCCATTTTATTAAGTTGCATGAATATAAAGATGAAATAATGGGGCTTGTTCATTTATGTAATAATTAACGGCACATTTACACTCCCAGCATATCACTGTTGATGTTTACTATTTGATCAAGTATGATGGATGCCTTGTGGTTGCAGATTCAGATTAGCATAATTTCATCACCAAGGGACCCATGAAAAGGTTCAATTATAGAGCAATCTCATTAATACCAGGGCTTGTTAAACTAATAGAAATAGACATCCCAACAGCTCTGATATGTATACATGTGCATGGAATATAATTAATGGAAAAGCAACCCATACCTGAAACAAGCTTGAATGATACAATTACATGATGTACTGGGATGACTGAGACAAATGCTGTTTTGTTAGCTCTGCTCAGAGAAAAAATGTCAGCAAAAATATAGGCAGCCTTTCTTCCAAAATGTTAATAACAGATTTCTCCTCTAAGTGATACACACATTTTTTTTTCCTGTGCCTTTTTATGAAAAACTATTTAACTCGTGCTGTCCTTTGATAGGGCAGCATGAGAAGCAGCAGCTCCCCAGCTCCCTTTTCTCTTTAGCCTCTTCATTTTTAAGCAGCCATTTTTGTAGAACTTTGGAGAATTTATCTCCAAACAAGAACTGTGGTAAGGAAGTTTGTAGAATTTCTACTTATTGTAGCTGTGAATGTGAGTGGGCAGCCAGCTCTTTCTTTGAAGGAGCACAATTCAAATTTCTCAGAAAGGAGAATAGAAAACTACTGCAAGTGGCACCTGTCATTCATGCATGACAGGAAGGAGTTTGAAGTCCAAGCAACAATCTTAGTCTTGCAGATTTTCCAGTGACAGACAAACCCTTTCCCTCAGTTTTTTCATCAGTTAAATACTGAAGCTGCATGTAGAAACTCTTTTCCCAAAGCTAATTTTTCTTTTTCAAGAGGATTGGAGTTCTTATTTTTTTTTTTTTTTTTGCATTAAAAAAATCAGTTTGCATGATAATTGCCATGTTACCATTTACTTAGAAATACACCTCATTTGCCCTCCCTGCTATTCCCACTATATCAGACCAATGAGGATGGGCATACACTCTACTTTGAATGGTTCAGTGCATCATTTCCATGGCCAGCTGAGAACTTATCCATAGCCTGCTTCCTCTCCTGTCAACAGAGGACCTATTCTAAATATATTATATGAAATATTTCTTTGACCTTGACCAACCATAATATTCTGACAAAATATTTTCTGCAAAGTGCCCTGCTAGTACTAATAATACCTATTAATAATACCTAATGCCCTATTAATGCTGTCATACTTTAGGACAATTGTGCACAAGCAGCTGAATGGCCACTCTCATGAGCTCTGGGCTCTCCACTCTTTAGTCTGTACACAGCAGACTGTGAATTGTATGGGCAGAGAGGTCCTTCCCTTGCATGGTACTCACCAGCAGCAGCAGAGGGGTTATGCACTAGGAAAGGTTGTTAAAATTATTTGGGACAGGCTGGTTGTGATTGTCTTTTTCATAGCATCACACTAGAAGATCCCTCATCCCATAATCACTCAGAGACTTGGAAACAGTGAAGGGCATCTGGAACCAGCTTCACAGTCACCTCTTGCTCCCTTTTGCAGGAAGCAATACGGGATGTCCAACCATTTGATGTCCCATTGACATCAAATGTTTGAGAAATGGTGAATTTCTCACTGGCTGACATCTACTGTATTCTGGGAAGGTTTGTTCAGAATTCACTAAAGTGTAAATTTGTTAGTTCCATCCAAAGAAGCCCCATGAGCCCATTCTTATTTGACTTAGTTATACTGCTTACTAAGGACTTTCAAAAAAACCATGAAAAGCCACTCTCAAGCAAGAATAAGAGTGTCAACACAATCATGCATCTGAGAAAACTTTCTCTTTCAGGCAAAGTCTTGTGACACAAGAATTTTGGCTCTCTATGGAGGAAAAACTTCCAGATTTTGACACAATCCTTCCCATTATTTCTCCAAATGGCTTTAATTCAGCCTTGCTAAAAAGCCAAAACTGATTTCTGCCCAAGAGAACCATGACTAAATGTCATTCAGTTTGAACCTGTGTGAAAAGCACTGTTGGATGGTCACCACAAACACAAGGTTGTGAGCTCAGAGCTCTGCCACGGCTCTTCATGTGCTTTGTGTGAAGCTTGGTTTATTTTTCCTGTCTCCCAGTGAGGTTGGTGATTCAGGTCCTTGCACTGAAGTCACTCCTCATGTTATATAGTGTGTTTAGGCACCATTTAAAATGAACAAACCAAAAAACCATGCACACACACAAAAAACCCCAAACCCACACCAGAAAAAGAAACAAAATCCCTATGTTAATCTTGGAATATGGTTTCACATGAGGAGTAGTGTGAATAGTCTGTGTCCTAGGCAGTAGTGGGACTGACTCTTTTCAGTTGGATTTATTTCTTCACTGGCCTCACCAATGGAATTTGGTCTTGTCCTTTGAATGGTGTCTGATGTCCCTATGATCAAGCTCTTAATCATTTAGTGCTCATAAAAATCTTGCATGTCTGCAGAATGCTGTAGAAATGGTAAACTGCAGCAGAGTATGGAAATAAGTATTGTAAGCACGGACAGCATCTGAGGCAAGAACTTTTTGGCAACCATGACTAGCTCCAGTAAAATGGGTCCTGTTCAGAATACAATAACTCTCTAACAATTCATTGTTGAATCCCTCGCTTCCTTTGTAGACCTAATTTTTGCTTAAATTAATTTTTATGCTGATGTGTATATGCTCTGCTTCCACCACGTGATCTTATTAAATCTACAATGGTGCGTTTTTTATCACTTCTGCTAGTCGATTTTTCTGCAATTTTAAGTAAAATAACACAATTCCAAAAATACTTGAAAGCTCATGAATGACTCATACTGTAGTTCATTGAATACCATAAAATATTCAGTGACTCAGAGTCCTAGCACAAACCAAAGGTCCAAAAAAGACTCTATTGTTCCCAATACAGAGGTACAAAATCTGAAGACTTTTAAATCAGGCATTAGCAGCTATTTCTGCTTTTGGGGTTGACACTTGTCAAAATTCTAGCTAATCCCTGTGTGGATTTTAAAAACAGTGTAATGGAACCTAATAATTTTTTAATGAGGAATAGTGTGTTTGCTAGATTAATTTCAATTTGTAATGTTGATTAGTTTCATGTGAGAGTGTAATGATCTAGAGGAATATATGACACTGGAACACTGGAAACAGTTTTCAAAGCATAAAGCAGCTGTGTTACATGGCTCCTCTACTCAGAATCACAATAGCAGGGTAGCTCACTTTGTGAATGATTCAGCTTTTGTGTTTTGAACACCAAAACCATTTATTCTCTAGGGCAAACTGATCCTTACAGAGTCCAATGATCTTGTCTCTGGCTGAGTGGATTAAATAGGAAATGACTTAGAACACCCTGATCCAGAACTGAGAATATTTGAGGAATGAAGTTCTCTCAAGCTTGTTTCCCATCTGAAAACAACACTTCTCTATGGATTATGCACCCTGTCAGTTACATATATGGGTATCTTTATTCGATTTCATCATTCCTGATCTTCTCATCCAATAGCATTTTGCACTAGCATACATCTACTGATGTGACCACACCAACAGCCACACAAAGATGTCATAAAGCAAAGGAGAATCAGTGTGTCATCTCTATAAATGATTATTTACTTTTGAACACAATGGTGTTTTGAAGTGTGGCCATTCATACACACAGCTCTGATGGGTAATACACTTTCTGAAATAACATTAGAACGCTGCTTAGTCAGTCCAGAGGCAGTTTAGGTGGTGATAACATTTGGTTTGAGCAGAGGTTTTGATAATGAAACAAAAATGCCATTGAGAATCATGTGGCTTCCTTGGAAGTATGTCTGGAGAAGAGCAGGTGAAGCAAAGTGCCTTTTCAAGAGGACTGAGCATAACAGGGATGTGAAGATTTCATTGGAAGACTCAGGTTCTGTTTAAATGTAGTCTCTGGAGCAGATAGAAAATGGTAGATACGAGACTAAGTGGGTATCACAGGAAATCATAGAACTGTAATGCTGTGTTACTGCACCCAGTAGAGTTAGAAACGTCATTCCGACAGAGCAGTCGTATTTCTCATGTGGAGATTTTTAAAATAAAAAATCAGCAGCCTTCTGCAGATGACTTTTAAATGAATCCATAAGCATTGATACATTCCCTTGCCAAGGTGCAATATCATTGATCACAACTGGGACTCATTGTTATTAAGGTTTCAACAACATTTGTATTAACAAGTCACCTTTGTATCGTAAAAAGGGAGAGGGTTGATAGGCATTAGGAAAACAGCTGCATCGTAGCAAGCAGCCAAGAGCACAATGGGTGTCAATAGGAGGTAAAACTACTCCCGCTGAGACAAGTGAAGAAGAAAAATGAAACAGGAGGATTTGTTCCAGCAGCCCTGTCTAATTGTTTATTCCTTTCTCATTCCAGCCAAGTCACTCAAGGGCTATGGCTTCTGTCATGTAAAAGGAAAAATCAAACCTTGGGCTGCTTGGGGTTTCTCTCACTGTAAATGAGTGGAATTTGGGTGCTGGGAAGCTGTGGGCAGGGTGATGGCATGTTACCTTTTCCTGATTAGCTACAAGGCATTTACTTCAGATAAGTGCTGTGTGAGCATATGACCTCATAAGTGGCCCCAACCAAACACTAATAGTCTACTTTAGAGAGGAGATTAGGTTCCACTAATGGTGTCACAGCATGAAATAAGATGCAACATATTAACTGGGGGAGAAGGAGCAGGAGCGGAGGGGGGGAAGCTTGGAGTAGAAAAGGACAGCTTAAAGGTAGAAGGAACCCAGGGCTAGCATAGGGTATCTGTATCTCCTGAAGGTAAGCAGATTTTGCAGGCTTTTTGTGTGGAAAGGTGATTTAAAACAACACAGGTACTGCCTTCACTGTACCTGGCACCCAAAGGTTTGGCTCTCCTCGGTGGGTTGGCCAGGGCAGGGAGCCCAGTGCCCACCTCTGCCAAGCTGGGCTCCCAGAGTGATTTTTTGTGATTTCAGCACAAGGCTCTGCAGGCTCAGGGAGGCACCTGGACATGCCAGGGAGCAGGGTCTGACTTTGCAGGTGGCAGCATTCCTCAGTCACCAGTTGGAAAAGGGAGTTTAAACCCCTTTCTGTGGTTCCCTCCACACCCACCAAGCTGAGGTGGTTCTATGGTTTGTTTGCTGTTGGGGGGTTTCTGGGTAGAGGTGGCAGAGGTGGCTCCCAGAGTGGGGCAGAGGTTGCCCCCAGCAGCAGGTCTCTGCTGGGAGTTTCATTCAGCACAAGTTGACTTGGTCCTACTCCCCTCAGAGGCCTCTGTCTCTCTTCTATGGTTATACTACAAGCTGTAAAAATGCAAGTTTTTTCATCACTGGTAGCTGTGAAGCTGCTGTGCTTCCCAGGAAGAACAAATCAGGCATTTGCCATAATCTGCAGAGAGATATCTTATAACTCTGAGATTAATTTAATAAATAAGGCAAATAAAACAATTGAACTCAAAAGTTTGCTGTCAGGTGAAAGATACCTGGCAAATTATATTATCACTGTTATTTTATCCACCTAAGCTGAAGGAGCAGGTGCAACTTTTAACAAATCACCCAAGCTTTTTTTTTTTTTTTTTTTTTTTTGTTCAAAGTGTCTTTTTTGGTTCTAACACTAGTAAAATTTGGCAGAAGAATTTCTGCTCTAATTTATAGGATTTCTACATTTTTGAAGCTTATCCCATTTGTGCTGACCACATTCCCCAACAGGCTGAAGTTAAATGGTTGGCTCATGCATGTGAAAAGTGTTTTGGCCCTTTTCATTTCTCAGATTTTGCCATGTTTATCAAATGGGTTTTCCAAATGGGCACAGTGAAACAGTACCTATTTGGACAGGGATACCTATGGTATACATGCTCACTTTCAAGTCCCTGATACTCCCATTAGAATCTCCATTTACATGCTAGGAATCAAGCAGTAAACTCTATATTGCATTTTCTATGTGCCAGCTGTCTTAACCTTACATGCAAATCCAGTGGGAAATAAATACTTGAATTAGAACTTGATTTATTACCAAGAAATCTTAAAACATTGTAAGGAATTTTTCAGCTTATGCAATGTGTATATGGTTTTGCAGTCCAAGCACAATTTAAACTCCACACATAGTTTAAGAGGCTAGCATGACAGAATCTTTTCCTGAAGGCTGTCTACTGATTTTACTGTTGTTTACAAGCTGAGAGCATGTGATTAACAACACTCTGGCTTTGAATAACAGGGCACTGGACTTCTCACTAGGAGACAAGTTCATCTACTGAAGCACTGAGGTGTAACGGTGCAGTGTTGCTGCTGATGTGGAGAAAGATCCAGGAGTGATCTCCTCCTTCAGCAACTTGGATTTTCAGGGAGGTGAAAAGTACAGGTGCTGAACTAAAGCACAGCTGTTAATTTCTGTTCTCTTTTCACACACACACATATATATCTGTATGGATGTATATAAACATATATGTAACTATACATACATGCTTACACACACGTCTATGAAAATGTAAAGTGACAGTTGTGTAACAGGGTTTTTTTGAAAGAGCACCTCAAAAGCACTTACTAATTTCAGGGACCTAAGTGCATCCCATGCCAACATGCATCTGGTGAAAACATTCATCTTTAATAGTTCAATTGTGGCTCTTTGCATGGCAACAAGATTAATTTTGAATATACCCTCTCTGGAGATGATACCAGCGACCCAGATTTGTTATCCCAGGGAATTCACTGTCAATTGAAGCTATCAGACTATTTTCATTAGATAAGTGCCTCCTTCTGCAGGATTACACACCCATTCATTTCCACCTCAGTTAAAGAATCTTTGCTTTGCTGTAGCTAATACTATTGAGAAGTTGGATGTTTTTAAAGCTGTGCCTGATTGCTGCTAGTGGGACACTGGGCAGTTTCACATGCCTACAACTGCCACCCTGGCAAAGCTATGTGTTTAATGTATCTCATACCCACACCTGGTAGGGTTCAGGGACCAGGCACCCATAGGCTCAAATTCCCTGAGGAGCACATGTTGGTAGCTGTGCTCAGAGGGCAGAAATAAATGCAGGGCTTCAGTTTCTTCTGTCCTGTCACACAGGTCATAACGTGTGAGCAAGAAGGAGAATGATCCAATATTTGTGGTACGAGTGCTGTTGGGAGACAGGAAGCTCTGGATTTGCAGAGTCTGGTCCTGCTACCTAGGGACTTGATACACTGCATCTCAGTGGGAAAAGAAAGGGAAAAACAAGGAGCCCACATAGCTCTTGCTGTCTGGTAGCCTCCAAGGGACACTGAACATCCTCAGGCCAAGGTGGGAAACATCAGATTCTGTGACTCCAAATGCTCCAGCTACTGAGCAGGAACAGAGTCAGGAGCACCAGGTACTCTTGCAGCTGTGCTTGCAGAAGTTGCATTCCACTCTATTCATGATGTTGACTTTGTGAGAGAGAGAGGGGCTTTCAAATATGTCTTCCTCATGTCCCCAGGGGGCTTGGTGGCCTGCAGCTCAGGCACTCAGTGTGCTCTGGGCACTCAAGTGTGTCAAAGCAGTCAGGCTCTTGGGGCAGTTTTAGAAGGCATCTGCTACTCAGCACCATTTCTCCTCAGAGATTTTTATGTTGGTTCTGGCTGCTTCCACAGGAAAGG
This sequence comes from Rhipidura dahli, assembly GCA_013399225.1. Classification (NCBI taxonomy): domain Eukaryota; kingdom Metazoa; phylum Chordata; class Aves; order Passeriformes; family Rhipiduridae; genus Rhipidura; species Rhipidura dahli. The sequence goes on along the minus strand of VXAC01007103.1, from coordinate 179,945 downwards.
ATGTTTGTCACAAGTCCTCTGCTACCCTGTATTGCAGTCTAGGCACCAAATCCAGCTGTCTCCTCTGCTGCAGTACCAGTGGTCCTGTACCAGCCTTTTTAACGTGGTAGCAGAGCATACCTAAAGGGGAGACTGGGGCTGGGGGTGAAAAACCAACTCATATTTTATTATATGAAATACAGCATAGACAGTACATTTTCCACATAATATTCACATTAGTGAAAGACAGTGCAAGAGCAGTGTGTGGAAACCCACACCCTACTGCTATACATGTTTCTCACTTTTGCCTTTCTTTGAGTAACTTGAAAACTCTGTCTTGATATCGTTAAAATACTTATTTGTCTTCTAATTTTCTTCTCAGCAAAACTGCTAAACAAATAAATAAACCAGAGGCATGAGATCTGCTGTTCTAACTTCTGTGCTAGATGAACACAGAGGGCTCTCCATGCAATTTGTAAGGTTCATGTATTTCTGTGATTGCACCCAACTTCCACAAAGCAACAGGATTAGAGCATCATTCCTGCAGGACACACTCCTTACTGAAACTCCATTCAATGCCTCTGCTGCAGGTTAAGAGCTGATCACTGCTCCCAAGGCTACTTGAAACACTCTGGCCACTGACCTCAGTTGTTACCACCCTCATTTCCCAATATGCCACAGATTTGTACTTACACTCTCTGTGGGAGCTGTTGAAGCTGCAGGGGGCTGGATGTGACATTGGCTCTGATCCCAGTGCCCTCATTCATGACCCCAATCAGCTTCGCTACAATTCTCATGATACCCACAGGGTTTCCAGATGGAAAGAGAAAAATAAATGTTATCAGCACAATCCAAATGGAAAAGGGTTATTTTTTTTTCATAGACAATCTCTGATGCTGATACACAGGAGTTATTAATTCATCTTTTTGTATAAGAATGGTTTCATTTGTTAGAACAAGGGAAATATAACAGGCTTACTTTGATTGTCAGGTTCCTTTTTTTTCCTTTTAAAATGGGAAATAATGCTAAAAGAAATTATCCTTTAATGCATTTTCTATCCCTCATCAAATCTCACAGTCTATGATATAGAAAGAATTGGTCTTTAAATCTATAGCTAACTTGCACCCAATAATGAATATTAGTTGCAGCTACACTGAAATGAGAGTTGCATCTATTGACTCCAAGTCACAAGTCAAGTAATAACCAGCAATATTTCTCTCTGAAAACAGCTAAATGAGGCTATAGAGGCACCCTTTAAAAACACAGGAAAAGACATTTCACAGTGGTTTTAACTGCTTTGCAATGTATTTTTGAATACTTTGGAAATAAAACTGCGGAAATCAATTAGACATATTCTGCATTTGTATTGGTGCTCGTGAGTTCTCATCCCACCTTCAGGGTGTAAATGTGCCTGGATTTATCCTGTAATCTCCCATGACTAAAAGAAAGTTTTGAATAAGTCTGTGAAAAACTATATGTTTGACTGTTTTCTCCCTAAATGAGGAAATAATTTTTAGAGCTTTTGAGAAATTTTGATTTCTACCTTTTTCTATCTCTAGAGATAGAAGAGAACAAAAGGAAAACATAATTAAATTTATTTCTCATAATTCAACTTTTCTGTCTCTTTTGACTTGAAATACTTATCACTGTAGTTTGAAATACTTATCACTGTAGTTTTGATATTATTTTAAAATAGGCATTTGAAGAAATAATATCATGTGATGTGTCACACATGTGGCTTACCTGCAATTAATACATTTTTCCAATGTCTTCATCTCATTGAAGCCTAGAATAAAGTAATTTATGCAGTTCAAAAAAAGTGATTTTACCCTATCTCTTTTCCCCTGTAAAGGTCTAAATATTGTGGTATCAGATTAAAAGATGAACACTGATTTATGTCAAACAGGTTGGGGAAAATAAAACCAGTATCACCTCACATTGTTAGGAATAAGTGAACAGAGTTGAACTTCACACCTGCACTCAGAAAAAGTGTTTGTGTCATGACAGGCTGAAATATTTAGCTAGTGCTCAACATTTATATGCCCCAGTCTGGTCCTTGGCAGGACAGACTTCCCATAGGCACAGGTCCCATCCCTGATGTGCTGGGTCTCATTTAAGGGCTTGATCAGGATGTCTTTCCTCCATACCAGTTCAGTATGTGCTGGGATTACCCAGAATGGCATGAATTAATAACATCTGTCATAAATTGTTAATTTAACTAACTACAATTTTTAATCAGCTGAGCTAGCTATCAGCAAGCATGTTTTACAAATATACTAACAACACCTCCAGAAAAAAAAAATGGTTTATGGTTTGCAATTAAAATAAATATTTAATCTGTCATTGCACAAAGAGCGGTTGGCTGGGCATAATATAATTATATTATAATCTCCAAACCAGGATGTAAGTAACTAATCAGCTCAAAACCAAAAGCTGCTTTGGCTTCCCTGTAAATTATGTAGAAGCAATTTCACTGACGTCTTTCCAGATTACTTTCTGTCTTAGTAAATGTTGTGGACACCACAAGAGATTCACCTTTCAGGATCCTGAGTAGAGCAGGAACAGGTGAAGTTTTTGTTTCATTCACTGCTTTCAGAGTCCCCTTAGAGCCACTGAGTGTTGGAGCTGGGAAAGGAGCAGTGCCTCTGGATAGTCACTCAGTTTGTTGTGCTCAGTCTTGGTGGGATAAGCAAATAAGGTGGGCAGTAACTGGAGGAAAAAGCTGCTGTATCTCTTCCTTGGCATGACTCAGCATCTTTATTTCCATTTCTTTTCTTGTTATACAAATCCATTTGTGCCAGATCTTGAAGTTTTGGCTGTTTCTTCATTAAATTAATCTCTGCTAAGGAATCTTTCTTGCTTGTAGGAATTTTCAGTGCAGTTTAGAGGTGCAGCTATGCTATACTGAGTCAAAGCTCTTTGCCAGGCAGTTCACTGAGTAAATATTTAGTGCCAGAGTTCACACATAGCTGTGCACATGTGTAATTCATTCATGCAAGTTCTTTTGTTAGGTAAGACGAAGTTTTGAAAATTTCCAGAATCAGAGCCTGAAATGAATGTTTCTGCCCTGCTCCTACTGCTCTGGCCCCAAACCAGTGCTCCAAAAAATAAGCAACATGCTGAACTGTGGAAAACTCTCATCATCAGCTCACTTTGTATTTAATAGCAACCAGATATTTTTACTGCCAGATACATGCTGAGGTTTTGACGACAGGCATATGACATACAATGGCCAGTAAAGTTAATCTCAGATCCATATTTTTAAAAGATGTCCATGAGGATGGACTTCTGCACCTGCTGTCAATGTAAAGATGGCTTTCCCAACTGCAACTCACCTCACGGCATGTTCTTGAAAACCTTTCACTTTTAATGTATCTGCCTAATAAAAATGCTTCCACTGACAGTGAAAAATGGAACCTATCAATGTGTTACCAGCCCACATTTCCATTGCTGCCATCTAAACTTCAGAGAGCCACTGCCCTAAGAGAGAGGCAATGATGCTGTTACAGCCTGACAAGGGCATATTGAGATACTCGGGCATAGATTGCACAAATGCTCTTATAATTTTATCTTTTAGAATGGGCCTTGCAGTAGAGATCATTAAAAAGTGCTGGCTGACAGGGCTCAGTCTGAGAGCTCAGAGACTGAACAGAAATTATGAGTGACCCAAAGGTAAATGTGTGTGTACATTCCCATTAAGGGTAAAAGAAGCAACAAGTAAATCCACTACCAAAACCAAACAGATTACAGTTCAGGCTGTGTTTCTAAAAGATGAAGAAAGGTAAATCGATCTCACCCTCAGATGCAGCAACTTCTAATAGCTCTGCCAGGGATGTCAGCAGTGCTTCTATCTGGCTGCATTGTAGCTCATTTCAAACACTGCAAGCTGTGAACTGTCCTAGCAAAAACCTCAACAACTGCAATCAAACAATTTAAAAGTCCTAAGTCATAAAGAATAGATGAATAGCTTCCCTTTCGTGTCCTGCTTAAGTGGGAGCTGTCTGGTCACCCCTGCAGAAAGAAACAGTGCTCTTGCAGAGGACACCTTTGGACACTTTTACAGGGAAGCACCCCAGGCTCCTTCATGCTTGTTCATTAGAGATTCAATGTGTTAAGGTGTCCCTAATGATACTTGCATGGATGAAAGCACTGGATTTAGTCCCTAGGCACCAGCAGAAGCCCCAGTAAGACAAAGGTATCTTCTTGTCTTACTCTCTCAAAAGGGATATTACTTTCTCCAGTCTAAATTTCAAACAATCAATTTTGGGAAATCTTTTGGAGGAAAGATGCTTTTGTTTTAGTGAAGAATGGGACAGGGAGTAAGGAAGTGTAAAGTTTTGAGAACCTACTACTGATTACTGATTACCACTCTAAACTGACAGCTAAATTACATGCAGAAGAGGCAAATTCAAAATTTAGCAATACAGAGAACTACTACTGGATCTCCAAATCCGTGAACATTTTTTTAGATCACCAGTCTTGGCTGTGGTGGTATAGCCTGACTCTCCTTGTGCCCCAGGAATCAGAATATCCATCCTTGGCCAGCAGCAGCTCAGAACCCAGGCCTTGCTGCACAGACCTGGTGATGGGGATTGGTGTGCATGGTCCCAGCCACATGACCCAGGATTCAAAAGCTCCATGGCCTGAAGCACCTGGCCCCAGCACAAAGTAACCTCTGCTCTCACTGCATAGTCTAAATTATTATCCAGCCCACAGTAAGCTATAATATAGCAGCGATATATTCAGAGCTGGCCTGGCCTTTTGAAATGCAAATTAACAGTCGAATAATAACTAGGTGCTTTTGACCCTGAGAAAAGCCAAATGTTGAGCCTGTTTTTGCAAAGCTGGAGATGTGCTGTGTACATTACAGCACAGTTTAGCAGCACACACAGCCATCCAGCCCAGCCAGCACCAGCTCCCAGTCCCTGGTGCCACCAGGCTGCGCTTCCTTTCTCAGGGCTCTCTTGCTTTGAAGTTGAGCTGCAGCATGTTCAGCTGTGCTCAGCAGGAGGGCCAAAGGTTTGAATATTCAGATTTTATCTCTGTTTATACAGTGGGCTTTTGAGATGTAGGAATTCAGTTACATTTCCCAGTGTCTGGGGGAAGGGCTGCTGAGGTTGTTAATGGGTGCCGGGGAGCTCCATCCCTTACACAAACCACTCTAGTCCCCTCCTGCTGGTTCCAGTCATTAATGGCAACATGGACCTAGTGCACAATATCAGGTACCTTTGACAGAGCTTTTTAATTGTGTCCCTGTTGTTATTTCTGCTTGTTTCATACTGTCTGCATGCTGCAGCAGACAGTATTTAGTCTATTCCTATTAACTAGTGCTGCTTTAAAGTTGATTTTGATGCATTATTGCTTTCTGCAGCAGCTGACTCACACACACATGAAGTTTCCTTGGTTTCCATAAGGAAAAAAATATGAAATTTGATAATATAACATGGAAGCCATGGATTTTCTAAAGCCCCATGTTCTGCTTCAGTGTATGCAATACTCTCTTGTAGACATGCACATAACAGCCCAAGTAATGAGTGGGTGCCCAGGAAGGGCATCCAGAAGAGTATTTGCTTGCTTTGTCCTCTCATTCCAAATCCAGACAAACAGAGAAGTGTTATGATATTCCTACCAAACAAGTTGGGAAGAACGTGTTTGTTTCACAAAGCAGGACTCTGGAAACTTCTGTTTTCCGAGGCAGCTCCTGCACCACACCACGAGATTATAGGATGGATGGTATGATAGGACTGAGGCTGCTGCCTCTGATAGAAATGTGGTGTGGCTGCACTACAACAAAGTATGCTGGGATAAAGGAATGGATCCCTGTCCTGTTTGTTTCATGGGGACCTTTTCTCCCATTACAGAAAAATTGGCAGCTCCAGCTGTGCAGAGCTGTGGGCACAGCCAGGGAAGGGGCAGGCTTGCCAAGGGGTTTGTTGGCTGTCAACAGAGAATGGCACTTTGTGGAGTGTGGCTGGGGTGGACCTGTGACTCCTCTCTGCTGCCAGTCCTTATTACCGGCCACAATCCTCTCCAAAGTTATTCCTGCCCTTTGTCTTTCTCTTGTGGGCAGATGTTCCCTATTCTTTATCAAGCATTGATAAATGAGTGAGTAGGAACAGAAATATTGAACTGGATGAGCTGTTTCAGCACTGGGTAATTCTGTGGTCCATGCAGCATAATTAAAGGTCAGCGTGCTCCTTCCTACTTAAGGTCACTTTGTGTATTTGAAGTTTTACCTTAGACTTAAGACTTTCCCTGCACAGGAGGAAGTGTTATAAATGAATGAACTGGCCTACTTTACCTCTTCCTACACTCTGGAAAACCACTTTTTTCTGTAAATTGTGGGCACTACCCATTGGGAAGTGCTGCACAGGGCTGCATACAGTTACAGTGCTATATATGGAGCAATTTAATAGGGTATATGCTGGTCTCTGTGCCTTTTTTTACCTTTTCTGGATTATCCTATACAAAATAATTAAGCAGCCTAATGGAGAAAGCACAAGAGAAGTGCCATTTTCTGAACATTGCAGTGATGTAGCTCCAGTGTCTGGCAGAGGGGCTCATATTGAGCCATATCAAGCACCTGCTATTAAAAGTAACACACTGAAGCAGGATTCCATCAATTTGCTATTTGGGTTTTTTAATATTCATAAAAGTATATTTCTTGAGGCAGCAGGGATAGCAATGAAAGGAAGGACAGCTAACATCCGCATCTTCTCCATGTGATTAGAGTATTTGCATCAAATACTTTATTATGAAGGCTGGAGAACAAGAAAAGCACATTCAGCATCATATGTTATGGCACAATCCCTCTCTGGTAGAGCAAACAATGGGACCATTATACAAGCTGACATATTTTTTGTTTCTAATATATTCTGCTTCTTTGTGTCTGTGTGTGCTTAAATAGCAGGCACAGATGTACTGTTTCCAAAGGTCTTTGACTTGTCATGAGAATACTGTCTTTACCAGTAAAATAAATTGATTACTAGTGACAATGTTAACTATTGTACAAAGAACACAGCTCTGGTGGGCTTTGTTAGATTTTAAAGAAAAGGTGATTATTTCTTCTTTATGACAGTTTGAAAGGTTTGCCATGTGGATATGGAAAGATTTTGCTCATGAATATGCAGAGGAATGGCACCAGGCCGGGGAGCCAGATCTTTGCATTGACCGCTGGCTGTGATTGAGATGGAAGAAGAAATAAAACACGAGACAAACACAAAATGTACAAAACCAGCATGGGAGGTGGTTATTAGAATAGCCAAGTGTGAGGATATTGTCCAATATGGTATTTGGGGTATAATACCAAATTGATGATAGTTACAGAGGAAACAGTGCCGATGGGATGATGCACAGGGCACAGGTTCACCGTAAGGCCACCAAATTCTTGAATATGGCTAGGGATTACTACTCGATGCTGTGATCAAGTGTCCTCTGGGCAGTGACATCAGGAAACTGGCCTATGACACAAGGCAGTACACCTTTCTTGTCAAGATGTGTTGCAATTTTTCTGGGAAGCATTCTAATTTGCTGAAGAAAAAACAAACAACAACTCATTCAGGTACTTCAGTGTGCTATAGAGCAGAGAAATAATGAAGGAACAGACTAGAAAACACAGCCACAAAACACCTACTTGTTATATTACAATGGCTTTTCAGAGATTTTTCATTTTATAATGTGAAAAATTATAAAAGGCACACTTAGATTAAGTCTTTTACCAGAACCTTTACATTTGTGCAGGTTTTTGCACTAAAACATATTCAAAAAGTTCCCCTTCTACAGATCTCATGCTAAAATAATTTGGGATCTTTTCCAGTCTAATTGAAGATGCTACAAATATTTTGTGTAATGAGATAGGAAATTACCCATTTGCTCCCCCTAGAAAAGGCTACAAGTTCTCCCTTGATTGCAGTTCAGATCATGCTGCTAAACACCAATTTAGAACACAAATCAGGCTCCTTGTTGATTGCAGTTCAGTTCATGCTGCTAAATACCAGTTCTCTGATCAAGATGCTGCTCTGTGGGCTGTGACCTGGGCCTCCCAAAGCCATGGATGCTCAATTTTTACATAGGTTGCATTACTAAAATGAGGTTTATCCTATCCAATCATAATTAAGGACACAGTTCTTACCTGATCCTACAGCAAGTCTTCCCTTTTATATTCAAATGTTTTTTAGTGACTCATCTAGAATTAGTGACAACTGTGCATTCCTCTGGCACATGAAATCCTTTAAATCATTGACTCTCGTTCAAATATCTATGACATCCTTAATGCATTTAATCTTCCTGTTTAGAAGACTTTCTCTTAGATTAATTCTTTCTCAGGTTACTGAACATTTTTTGATTTTCCTTACTGGTCAGAATGCTGGTGGTTTTCACAACTGGTCTTCAGGTCAGAGTGAAAAAAATGTAAGACTCCTAAAACCTAGACTGCATGGCAATATCTTGCTGATGATGCATCTTTTTCCTGTTCTTGACTGTTAAATCCTTCTTGGTGTTGCATAGCTACTGTTACCCCATTTCACATCATTTGATTCCTGCCCCAGTGCTGTTTTTCCTTGCCTTGTGTCCTGTACAGCCCCTCCAGCTCCAGCATCTCTGCAGACTGGAAGCAGCGTGCTGTGTAAGTGCTCTGTAACCCCTCTTTATGACAGATTCACTTCTGAAAACGAGCTCATCAGTGAATTCAGCCCCTGTTCCACCACAGAAGTCTCTAGGAGAGAGCATGAGATGTTCCATTTGTTCTGTGATCAATGGTGCAATGCAGTGTAAGCCAGAAACTGCTGTTTGTGGTGGGTTTCTTCTTATCAGGTGGACTTTGTGCATGTTCACACTTCCCAGCCCCCACTTCCATATTGCTTTTAAATCTTCAGGTGAATTCTATTGCATTTTTATGGGCCATAGAGCTGCCTCAATATGCTTAGGGAGACTTGGCTTCTGTACTTCTCATCCTCTGCTTCATCGTGCTGTTCTATTGTACCTGTCCAGTCTTCCTTACATGTCCCTCAGCCTGGTTCTCTCTGATCTTCTCACTTAAAGCAGCTAAACTCCAGCCCCTGCTTCTGCCTTATTCCTAATATGACTTCATGTCTGTGTCCATTCTGCCTCTGATGACTAATGTTCTCAAAAATACAGAACATGTCACAAAGAACAGCATTGTAAAACAAACAGGTTCCAGGCACAGCAAGGAGGTACAAAAACTATCTGGTCCTTTTTGCAACCTTTCTACATTACTGTTCTGGTCAATAAACCTGCTTTACTCTGTTTGTTTTCAATTTGCTAAGAATTTACTATGCAGCATGTAAAAAAAAAAAATTCTTACTGAAATCCTGCAGAGACTTGGATGGGACAGACCCTAAACTGAATGAAAGATGGAATATGATAATGAGGGAGACTGAAACCAAGTTTGCTTTTTCATAGCAATTTCTAATCAATCCTGATGTTTCATGTGGTCATATTTGTAATGAAAATATTCTCATTAAATAAGAAAGAGCATGAAGTGTCCATTCAAAAGCACCTACTAGCTGCATATACTGCATTAATAGAAAGACTGATATACCTAATCAGAGGTTCACATTTCAAACCAGGAGGCCTAACAGCTTCTGAGATATAAGTAAATGAAAATTCATGATTCTGAATTGTGCCCAAGAGCCAACTTTACTGCTATTGCCATATAATTATTTATGGCTGCAAACTATCAAATGGAATTGCTTACCACCACCTTACTACATGTGGTAATTGATGTGAAGTGAGGCATTGAGTCCCCAGCTGACCCCGGCATCCTGAAAGTCAGATGGATTTTATCTAACTCAATTATGATTGATATCATCAAAATCTGTGAAGCACGACACGGTGTAAGGAGCTTTCTAAGTGTATCTATTGATTGTTTCTCTGTGTCTGTGTGTGTGTGTGCATGTGTTTCTCAAGGCTGTGGCAATGGAGCTGTGTCTGGGGAAAAGAAGAGCAGCATTACTAACAATTTCCACGTGTAAACATATATTTCTGATGGCTTTACTTGCCCTCATTGCCTCATAGGTATTGCTGGAACCTGCACTACAGAACCCCAGGTGCACTGGCAAAGAATTTTGCTACAGTAAGAAAATTTGCTAGTGTGACTGGGGGGGTTGAAAAGCAAAATGTTCTGTGATCTGCTTAGCTGTGACTAGAGCAGGACAAGAAGTCCTGTGTTCCCGTTCTGGGCCATCCCTTCACTCCACTGGAGCACAGCAGTGGCTGTGCTCTGGGCAGGCAGCAGCCCTACACACTGGCTCCTGCAGATGGTTGCAAAAACAGGCATAAGGCTGGAGCAATGAAATGAAGATTTCCCCATGGCAGTCTCACTGTTTCCAGCAATCTGGAGTCCAGGGACTCCTGTTTTGATCTGCATCATTGTGTTTAATAATCTCTGATGGACATTTCTTGTCTGAATTCTCTCCAGTCACCTTCTGAACTCACACACAATTTTAACATCCAAATTTAGTACAGAAGTCTGTTTTGATAAAATAGAAAACATGTAAAGTAATATGTATTTCTATATGCCTGGTGTTTTGTAATTTCCCAGATTGCTCCCTTACTGATGTAGTATTGTGAGAAATGGTGACCATTTATTCCCAAATCACCTTTTCCATGTTAAGGAGTGTTTTTATAGCCTCCTCACAAAACCTTCCTCAAGATTTCCTGTCCTAATCAAAGGAATTGTATCTAATTAATTTTTAAAAAACCTTTCCAATATGTAATTGTCATTATTATTTTCCTCTATGTTATTCTGTAATACAATGTTTGAAATCAAACACTGAGAAATATTCATGAATCAGGGGTGCTTTGTATAAATAATGTTTTTTCCATTCCTCACCTAAGCATTGAGTTAATGTTTACTGTCCATAATTACTCTCCCACTTTGCTAAGTGATAATAAATTATTTAGGGTGGCATACTGTGTTTCTGGTCTGGGGTATTGTTTTCTTTTCCCTTCCCCCACCTGTGTAATGTTTGCTTTTGTCAGCATCTTGTCTCTTCAGCCATTTTATCACCAAGTTGCTCAGAGATTCTTTGCCAAGCATCAGTCAGTGTATGTTTTCATTGTCCTGGTAATGTTCTACTAGACATTAAATTGCCACAGGATATGCACTCCTCCATTTTTCTAAGTCAGTTATGAATGTGCTACAGCACAGGTCCCACTGCAGAACTCTGTAGGAAGGTGCATGCCCTTCACAATGAAAAATCAATTATTTAGTCATCATTTAGTTACCAACATGTAGGATGGATGAATTTGTATGCTGGAGAAGAAGTTTCATTGCTCTGCCTGCCCTCTCTTTGATTTAGTTTTTAAGTTCTGTGGTGGCCCACATAGCTCACTTGATAACAAATTTGGGAATTCAACAAGGTATCTCCCTGACCTGTTCTGGGGACTCATTTTGCAAGGGATGTTCAAAGAGTCAATTCTTGCAGCATTATGAAGTTACAAGTGACAGTCCAATTGCTGTGCAGCTGGAAAGGTTGAAATGGGTTGTCCTCCAGGGATTTGTCAGCTGATAGGAATATGTTGTAAAAAGTTTTTTGTGAGGTTACAATGGGCAGTCTGGATGGCTTCTTAGGAAATAAATTATAAGGTCAGGTATTGACATTTCGGAGTTTTTCATTCACCTAAGTAAAAGTTCTAGTTATTCTTATTAGCAAAGTAGACTTTTACTTTCTCTACAGAGTTTCTATTGTGTTCTCTCTCTTTTTCATAGCCCCTTGGGACTTTCCCAGTACTGCACAAAGCAGCCATAGGGCTGACCTAACTGCCCTGTTCTTTGCCTAAAGACAAGGAAGTTAGTTTAGGAATGTTATCCTCTTCCCTGCAGGAATATAGTCAGGAGATTGCAAATGCATCCATAGTCCAGTTCTTGCCAGCTGTCAGACAGCCCCTTTGAGTCCTGAGTCACCTGTAGCTGTTACAAAATTAAAGGAATTTGCTCCTCCCTCCTACCAGAGCAGTCACACACCAGATCTCTTGAACAGATGAGTCATGCCATCCTTTAACTAACACCTATGTGGGAAAATGAAAAATGAAAAAGAGTTGAAGATGGTGCACTGTAAACAATGCCTTCTCTTTTTATAGCCACCAACTTTTAGTGAACCAAAGAAATAAGCATCATTATTAGAAGATTCAATATCCATTTCACAACAAGAAATTCACAGGGATGTGAAGTTTCTTGCTAGCTGTTCATTCTTAGAGAGATGTACATTTTCCTGATGCATCTGGAAATGTAAAAGAATACCCACAAGAACACCTATAATGCACTACCCAAGACATGTTGACAGCATGCTTATTTTAAATTTCTCTCTTCAGAAAAGCAATATACTGTTAATTCTATTGCTGCTGCTTTAAACCCAAGGGGATAGTATTTATTTGGGCTGTATCCTCGATATCTTCCAAATTTGCTTATCTACTCTATCAAAAGTTATGCATTTTCCTTTTGCAACATTTATATCTTAATAAAAATTCTCTTGCTCGTTTTTGTTTCTTTTTTTAATCTTAGAGAATACTGCCTAACATAGGAAATGGATGAAGTTGGACCTCCTGACTTTGGTCATTCAGAGGAAACCAGTGAGCCAGCAAAGGCAAGGTGTTTATATCACACCTTAATTTTGGTTCTGAGTGTCAGCCAGCAAGTAGGCACCTGGCCATGGGATTCTCCAGCACTTTAGCCCAGGTAACTTTCATGCTTCTACAGCATCTGACATGGAGTTCACCTGCTAGTGACTGACCCAGTGTTTAACAGCGATTCACCACTGGAAATAGTCTTTGAAATTCATAAATTCAAGGCAAGCCTGGTTTATGGGGACTGATAATGCTGTATTAGTTGCTGGAAGTTAATGAGGTCCTGTGTTTGAGTACAACCAGATTAAAATGAAAAACGAACCACATTACATTCTGTTTCGACAATTATTATCAGTTGGTTGTAATATAAATATGCAAATTTCTCAGCTTGAACTTTAACATCCTCTGTAGAGACCATTCATCTCTTTAAAGTATTAATTTAAGTTGTAAAAGGATCCATACATCATTGCATGTCATTTTGAAAACAAATATTAATCAATTTTACACTCTGAATTGCCACTGTGCAAGTGTAATGTCCATTATTTTGGAGCAAGTCAGTGGCAAGAAATTTACATATTCATTCTTGGCTTAAGAAATCATATGATAATACAAGTACAACACAAGAAATTCAAAAGACTTAAGACCTTATCATCATCTATTCAATGGCAAAAAGCCTGCCTTTGCATTCTCAATGCATTGGTATGCAGATTAGGAATATGTTTCTCATTCCTATCAGTATAACCTTGAAAGCTGGTGACAGCTGAAGTGTAGTCATAAGTTTTCTCTTTCAACAGAAAAAAAACAGAAAGAAAAAGAAGCAACAAAATGAGTGTAAAGGATACAGCAATTTCAAATTTTATGATAAGATTTTTGATAGTGTATCTGACTACTTAGACTGTACTATGTGGATATGTAACTTGAAAGTGTGTTCTGTCTAGATTTAGCTAGAATTGTAATTGCAGGTACATCTCTGCTACTAAACTAAAGTTGATATTCCTGATATGAGGGTTAAACCTGTTTTTTATTAGCTAACACTATAGAAAATAGTTGAAGGTGTTTGCATGTTAAATATTGTCAAGGACACCAATTTTTGTACCAACTGTCTCCCGAAGAAAGGAGGAAGTTTCCAGCTGGAAGGCAAGCAGTGCCAGGCCATCACTGTGCTGGAAGCCTTGTCCTACTGAAACAGACAGGCAGCAAAGTCTGCAATCCAGGCAGCTTGCCTATTTCTTCTGTGGGAATCATAGCCACAGAATTCTTGTTTTGCTGTCAGAATTGAAACAGGTAAGGACAGAGGATAGGTTAAATGAAACTTTGCTAATGCTTTAAGTCCTCTCTCAGCAGTGGCTGCTCTTTCTCAGGTTCAAGTGTGTCAGTGATGGTGAACACCAGCCAATACCAGCGAGAATGCTGCTTCCATTTGAGAAAAGCTAATTGCTCTTCTGGATAGGACTGGAGACTCCAAAAATGCCATTCCTGAGCTCCAGGATGACACGTGGAGAAAAGAACAGCAGTGCAGGTATCCCCCTTATAACTACCTCATCTTTGTTAATTATGCAAAATCAGGTTCTGAGATAATTGGCCTGGCAGAGGTTATACATAAGCTCCCTCTAGTGGATTATTAAGCAGAAATTTATAAAAGTACGTATTTTCTCTGACCATTTTCTGTCATTCCATGCGCACATGAGGCTACTATAGGCACCATGCTGTTCCATAGGGCAAGCTGTTGTTGTCTGTCCCTGCTTGCTGCCTCAGGAAAGTCTGTGAGAAAATGCTGCCCATAAACCTGCAGTTATAACATGAGATGACTGCAGCCCTTTTTAGCTGGGCTTGCTGTTCTTCACTCCTTGGCAGGGTCAGTTTGATTGCTGCTTCAGAATACTGATGTTTCTTAATCATCTGCCTTTGTTTTCTGGTTAAGTGAATGGGTGAGGACTTTGCCACACGTTCTCTGTCAATCCAACACGTTGGGAAAGGACAGTTGAGGCAATACACACTCTTTTAGTTTCATAAATTTGTCATTATAGCATAATCAGGTCATTTGCACTCACCCTGGTGTTGCACAGGCTAATTCTATATTCCTGAAAAAAGTACACTTGGTTACAGTGCTCTGCCTCTCTGTCCCCCTGGGTGTTTACCCAGACCAAAACTGCAGAGGCAATATGCAAGACACTCGTGTTCCTTGTTTGCACAGTTCATGCGGGTCAGAGGAAAATCATAAAGAGGACACGTGCAAGTGGCCAGATTAAAATGCAACAGTGCATCAGATATGTCAACTGGATTTAGGATTATAACAGACATGTAAGCAATTAGGGTATTTGCTAGTTCAAAATACTCACATGAATGAACCCACATTATCTTCTGAAAAGCATAATAATATGTAATTGCAGTAACAATTCCTCTTCCATTATGTCCTAGACATCAACATTCTATAATATCCCGCACAATTGATTGCAGGCAAAGCCTCGGTAAGAGAAATACTCCCAGATGGGGTAATGTCCCAACACTGCGGCTGCTACCTAATATTAAAGAATTACAGTAGAAATGTTTCAATAAGAAAGTAGAAGCATTTCAGTTTTTATGTGGCATAGATTGCCATAGACACTGCCAAGCAGCTTTATAGAGTTCTAAATCTTCATTCAATGCCCCTTTACATCATTTGAATGAAGATTTAAGCCTCAATAAAACTTTCTGAGTGCTTGTGGCCATCTTTGCTGTATAGTAATCAAAGTGGGGTACAAACAGACGAATGCACTGTAGTGCTCCTAATGATCAACACTATATCTAGTCACATTTTCCTTTGTAAGATGAGTTGTCTTAAAGGCTGTTTTCATGGATGGTGCAGCAGTACACATAGAAACTGGCATTTATATCCAGTTTTTATTCAATCCTTTAAAAGATTGCTTTTGGGCGTTGTGGGGATTTTTGTTGCTTCATCCCCCCGTCCCCCACCATGTAATGCTTATTTCCTCTATAGTTATTTTGAATTAATTTATTATATGAAAGATATTTGGGAAAAAACAACAAAAAGTAAATGAAAGCTAATACTTAAAGGGTAACTTTCCACAACACTACAGCTGCATTCCTTGTTTACTTATCAGTCTCCAACTGTAATTAAGATATTGCAGTGCAATGAGTTGTGGCATTGAATTAGAAGCCCAAATGAACATAAGCTTCTAGTTAAGATATTAGCTGGGAAATTCAACATATGCTGGTGCATATGCTCAAACACAAGGTATGACCGATTGGAATTTGAAAGAAACTTTACTGTGAGAAGATGCTGTTGTTAGAGTACATTTTGTTTCAAAAAATAAGGACACTCATTCACTCACTCTTAAAAAAAAAAATAGCCAGTCAGTTAATTGTGGAGAGTATCTGGTGTTTGGATCCTGCTGCAGAGGAAGCTGTGAGACCTGTGAGGATCTGAGCATCCACAGATTTCCACAAATGGAAAGAAAAGTACAACTTCCCTCTTGAAGTTTAGACTCCCACCACAAGGCGTTATTTTCCATTATGTTTTACTTTACATCAGAGTTTTCTGTTAATGATTAAACTCTGAAATTGCTCCCCTCGAGCAGTTACCTTCAAAGAGGAATCTGTCTGGACCCATATAGCTCTGTATTAGAAATTTGTTGTAGAACTTTCTCTGTTACGTGCTTTTCCAGGATACTTTGGCAACATCATTCTTTCTATTAAAAAATAGTGAAATGCAAATCTTTTTTGGTAGGTCTACTAAGAACACAGTGTGGCAACTACTGTCTGTGAATTATACAATGGTTTCTGTGGAATCCTTAAAAGACACAAAATAAAAAATATGAGAGGTATATCATACTTAGAGTAACTGAAGCTGCCAGCACTCTGCAAAAGCAGCAGTACCAGTGTGAAAATCAAGCTCCGATTGTTTCCCCTCATTTTTTAATGGGAATTTTAAAGAAGATCAAATGTGGAAATTGCTCAGCCCCTCTCCTCGTGGGAGCCAGGCTGTTTCTGGTTTTGAAAAAGGCAGCAGCTGACCTGCAAGGGGAATGCTCTGGTTACCAAGGCACTCAAAAATGGGCCTCTCACATGCTCATGACGGAGCTCTTCCAGGTTCTGTAAAAAGATTTCAGGTTTTACTAAATCAAACTGAGAGAAACTGATTCTTTGGCCTTGTTTTGGGCGAAATTGTCTCATTTCCAGTTTCTTTGTCAAGAGGTGCAAAACGGGAGGCACTCCATAGAAGAAAGACCCTCCTCAGAGCACCAGGGTGGGTGCTCCACTTGGACAAGAAGGGCCAGCAGTAGCCCGTCCTTCCCCTTGCTGATTTCTGGCTCAAAAGGTTCGACCTGAACCCAAACTTACTGTTTCAAGTTAAGTTAACTATAGTTTTCAGCACATAAAATATGCAGGATCTGAACTGTAAGGGCAAATGATGGCCTTGTTCTCCAAAATATCATTGCCTTATCAAAATTTGCAGTGTTATCTCAAGTTCCACCCTCAGAAAACCAGGCCTGAGGGCTCAGGCTAGAGATTTGCAGCTGAAGGATCAGAGTAAAACTCAGAAAAAAGGTATATTTCCCTTTTGGATTCAAAATGAGAGCTGAATTTAACATAATTTCCAAATGATTGATCCCAAGCAGTAGGTTGGGAGGGGGATGTTTTGAGCAATATTGTCCCTTCCTTTCCCTTGTATTTCTTTGTAAATAACATATTACCTATATTAAGGTAAACTGAATCTGTTAGACAATTACCTAAGGGGATTGTGAAACTGGGGTCTGCATTATAAAGCAAGTGAAGTTATGACAGCTGTGACCCCAGAGGAATCAAGGCTGAATAAAGACTGTCTCCATTGCAGACAAATGATGATAAAGTGATCCTTTTAGCCAGCAGTCAATGGAACCTGACAAGGCCAAACCTCCAACTAATGAACAGCCCAACCTTTGCTACCACAGAGATGTACTGAAAGTTTAATCTCAATAAGCATCAAAATACATTTGGCCAAACATTTTTAACAAAAGAGTGGCACACATCATTAAATGTCCCTGAAGTTAGATGAGTGAGGAGGAAAATAGGAGCATGGGGGGGTTGTGTTCTTACTGTATCACAGGTGCACAAAATTGCCTTGATAGAACAATATCTTATTTTTCTTCTAAAATTGAATTTCAGATGGTACCTACGTCACACAGACCTAATAATACAGAAAGCAATTGTCTCAATGATTCCTATTAAATCTGTGCATTTCCAGATCCTTATAGAGTAATGTCAGTTACAGAACAATGTCAGGCTGACGGACGCAGCACAGCGTTAAAGAAAAAAAATCATGCACACAATAGGCCAGCTGCACATTAATAAATATGTAATGTTTGATTAAAAATATGGATCGTATTTTTCCCCCCAATTGCTGACTACCCCTAAGGCAGAAGATGTGATCTGGCTCCCACTGACGGGTTTATTTCTTGCTTGCTTTGAAAATACAAACTAAAATGTTTTCCTGTCCCAGCTGTTTCCCATTGTTCATGTTTATCAGCTCAAAGGGTGAACGGAGGAATAAAAAATACGCTCGCATTTCAAATGTGCCAGTCAGTCAATCTATTGTTAAAAGAAGAAAGCCTAATTGTCTGTGCTGGCAAACTTCTTTTTGGTGAATGTCCAGTTTTTAAGAAAAGCTATTCAGCTGTGCCATTTGTTTAATACATGCATAAAAAAGCACATAAAATCACAAGTTTTCTGTGGGATGGGGGGTGGGGAAAATCACATTTCTAAGTTATATCCTTGAAACACTCAAGTAGTAGCCTAAGCAGTAGTCCATGGATTACTTTTCTGGTTATTTATTGATCTGAATTAGTGGCTAGAAGGAATTTTCATGGAATAAGAGCTAATGTCCTAAAACTGAAATTGGCCTCCCTCTCCAAATCTTACATTTTACTTCTTTAAGAAGCAGCACTTCTTCCAGATAGTTTCACCAATGCATGGGTGAAAGTCTCCCAGTTATATTCACAAGAGTTTTATGTTTCAATTTCAGCTACTACTATTCTTCATTTCTTCAGACCTTCATACTAACACAAAATGGGAATCTGGATGGGGAGAGAGCAGGAACTACTTTCCTGCACAGGAGAATCTTCTGTTTCTCTCCAACTCTTGTGTTAATTACGCAGCTCTGTCCTGTCTTTGACTTGCTCTCCAGCTTGTGCTGGCAGTGCTGCTCTTCCAGCTTTCAAACCAAGCCCAGTTAATTAGACCTGACACTCATTTTATGCCATGCAAATGAGCAAACCTTTAACTCACAGACTACTATATTGACCAGGACAGTGCTAGCCCATCTTCCTGTGGCTAGTGCAGTTTTTCTTTGAAAGCCTTTTGAGGAAAGGGTCATCTTTAGTTCCTCAGTTGTACAGCACCAAGTGCAAAACATTCTTGCAGTTTGAAATATTGAAAAACCATCATTAATATAACAAATTAATATGGTACTTTTCTAGGAACTTTCCTGTTTTTCTAGGTTTTTCTTCTTTTTGATGGGGGGAAGAAACAAGTAAGTGGCATTATCATCCAGCTATCACCTCCTTGTGACACTGAGATGTCACTCACAGCAACTTGTACAGATCTTTCTTACACGAGGAGTTCAATAACTCCTCATGACCTCTAAATTACCATTCCTGGGTGTCAGGGTTAACACCTCATTGGACTGAATAAAGCAATAAGGTAATTGTCCCAAGTGCTCTGCACACCCAAGTATCTGCTTTGGCCATCCTGGGTTCATGTTTGCCAGCAAGTATGAGAGACAAATACTTCCTAAAATTGGAAATTGGGCATCTGGGGATGAGCTACTTTACTAAGGTGAGCACTTGGGATTTTTCTAAATCTGCCTTTATTAAAAGTTACTGGCACATATGAAGGTACTTTGTACTGGAAAGCACAGTGAGCCCCACCCTCACCAACGCGCCATGACCAGCCATTTCAGAAACTTCATTGACTATTAATTCATTGATTTGGCAGAATAAAAATTATACAGAATTATTCCAGAGACAGTAAAACCAAAAAGGAGAATTACTAAATGAAACAATTAACATGCAGCAGGTGGAAGGGAGGCAGTCAGGGAGAAATGACATGTGGCTGAATTGTAGCAATTTGTTTGGAAGATTTTTGTCATTGTCTTAGGGACTTCTTAAGCAAAATAGCAGGTACCTCTGGAAGGATGGTGCACCCTGTGACAGCAGGCATCAGGTGAAGACCCCCCAAGGGACACCTTGGTAGCCAGAGAAGCAAACAGATGGGAAGGGGTGCAAGAGGGGCCTGCAAACTCTCCTGGGGGAGCACAGGCCCTCTGCAGTTCCCCAGGAGCTCCAGTGCTGGAGCTGCTGTAAACAGATTCAGCCTCTTTCTGTTTGTAAAAATTATGGAGAACAGTGTTCTCTTCTGTTAACCATTCATACTGCCACAGCTGGACAACAAGCAACACTGAATTCTGGAGATACACAGGGCCAGTTCTTTAAACCCACTATTAATATTCTGTAGCTCAACTATTAAAGTGTAGCAGACTTCTCCATTAAGGATGAAGAAATATTTTGGTTTAAATTTGATAATTAATGATCTGCTTTGAAGGTTTCACTTAGCAGATTATGAACTGTTCATCACATCAAATCTACTGCATCTTGGCTGATTTTTTTTTTTTTTTTTTTTCCAGAAAAGAAAATGGATTTAAAAAATGGCAGCCTGGAGTCCTGAGACTCTGAATTGACACTTAGGGCCTGATCCAATCTCTGCTTACTAGGATTTCTCTGCAATGATACAGTGGCATAACATTAGGAAATTTCTTAAGATCTGATAAAGCACAAAGCAGCGGCTTTCCTGAAAACACAAGCTCATAGTTACACTGATTTATACAAACTGAAACTCTGGGTGTTGCTGGCTGGTGATGTTCCAGCAACAGAGCCCCAGGACAGATGTCCATTGTCCTGTGATTTGTGTAATCACTTGCCCCAGTCAGAGCAGACATAAAACAAGCACAGATCAAAGTGGAACAGGGCTCTTCACGCGTGTTTGGGTCCAGGTCAGAGACGAGCACCTTGTGGCTCACGTGTCAGTCAGTGCCACAAATGTCAATGTGCCTTCCCACGTCCAGCAGAGACCTCCTGTCTTGTCACATGCAGTGGCAAGTCCATCAGCTCAGCAAGGGCTGGAAATTGCCACTTCTGCAGCACCATTCTGGCATGGGTTCTGCAGGCAGAGATTCATGGTGAGCCTACATCATGGGCCACTTAGGAATTCGCTGACCTTCCAAAGCAGAGAGGAATTTGGTATTAGTTCCTATTTATTAAGTAATCTTTAGCTATTTTAAAGACTTGAGTGGTCCAAAACTGATCCACAGGTGAAAGTCCAACTCCTGCTAGGAACACTCCAGGATAAATCCCTGCCTGAGTAACCTTATTTTAGCCAGACACCAACTGTTTTCCAGTAGGAGAAAAGAATTCTTTTTCTTCTGATCCTTCCTTGGTTTAAAAGAATATTTATTCACAATAGTTCTTCCTTTTTTCTTTTTTTTTTTTTTTTTTTAAATATAAAAATATGTAATTTTCTCAGTATGAAGCTTTTCTGTATTCTTTGTCCTTCGGGAGACAAAATAAGTGGCAAGACTTGGCAGAATTAGTAATATTCTTGAACTTGTAATTGTCTAATGTCTTAATGTTCTAGATGAAAAATCAATACGTTATGATGTGTCCCAAACCAAATTAATATAATGTTAAATATGGTGGTTTGAAACTGTTGAAATGCCTGTTTGAAATCCTGCATATCTATATCTAGTGATTCAGAAACTTGTAGCAGAGAGAAGTTGGGTGCTGTATCTCCCTGGATAAATCTGTCTCTTCCTGGATATTTGCTGTTTTAACTCTGTCAGGCAGGCAAAAAACTTCTGCAGTGACTGATTTTCCTTCAGTGGCCCAGATATTTTCCAAGAATTCTGAAGGAGACAAGAAAACACCTTGCACTGATTATCAGATCACATTTAATATACCTTTTTAAAATTATNATATGTATATATATATTATATATACATTCTTCATTACAGCATCCATGTTATCCACTGTACAACCATTTTACACAACAAAAATTACACCCTAGACCAAAACTTTGAATTTCATTGTAACATACTATAAATAAAACACTGACACTTCTTTTTAAAATTTAAAATATGAAGTGCAGCACAGCATGGGACTTTCAAATTAGCACTAACGTAGCTCTCTTTCAAATCAAGAAATCTGTTTTCCTATGGTTCTGTGTCATCCCTGGTTTGGAAGACAAATTCAAAGACTTTCATAGAATGCAGCAAATGAAGCCTATGTCGTGCTTTTTATAATTTCCCTACTGCCATCAGGAAGTACAGTTTTCTTATAGGCTTGTGGACCATCTGTTAGATATGAAATGCACTGAGGGCTAAAAAATCACTGCTTTTCTTGGCTTCTGTGCTGCTTTCCTTGTAGATACCAGGCACTGGTTTTTTTTATGCAATATGCTATAGCATTTTGCAGTAAGCAGAACAATTAATTCCCTTTGAAATCGTGGTCATGCACCCAAAGCAAAGACTTGTGACATTCCATAATAAGTGTTATGTATAGTGGGTGTCAAGAGTTGCCTAGATATGCTGATAATGAGCCATACTTTTGAGGAGTCATAATCAATCATTCTTCATTTAGAAAGTCAGATCCATCAGCCTGTCATCAAAATGTCATAACCCATTGATCTCACATTGCAATCAAGGAATCTTGACTCTTATTAATGGCATTCAGTTACGCCAGTAATATCAGCAATCATTTTATCATTTATGATAATTTTATCATTTTAGTGGTATCATTTCAAACACTGAAGTTAGTGACTAAATCCATCTGTCCTTTTCTTAATCCATATTAATATTTACTATTAATTCTAACACAGCTGTTTTAAAACTTAAAAAAAATTTAGATCCAACATGATCTGTGTATGGAAATAAATAAGAAAAAAACACCAGTGAGCCAGAAAGACCCAAGCAGATTGGATTCCCTTCTGGGGGTCATTCTACCTCTGCTCTCATAGTTGGTGATGTCAACACAATCTTTTAAAGAAGTTACTTCCTGTTATCTCAGTGCTGCCCATCTGTTATTCCTGTATCTCCCGATGACATGTCACCAGTGGTAGTGACAATTTCTTATCCACTGCTGTCAGAAAAAGAATAGCTTAGGAGCTTGGAAACAAATTTCAAACTAAAAGTTGCTTTGAAGTTTGATCTGCTATTCAGTGAGGCACACTGTAGAAGAAATAGTAAACATGTCAAGATAAAGGGAGGAAAAAAGGGAGTGAGAACAGTGGAGCAGGATAGAGATGAGCTGCATTTGCATACATTTCCAATGTGCCTTTCAGGCACAGATACTTAAGAGATGCATAGCCCTACTGCCGTGTGGGATTTTAATCTGTGCTTTAGGAGTAGGGAACATACATTGTCTGGTTGAAGTAACTGTTGGAGACAGAGACTAATCTTTTTATTAGTGGGACTTTTCTGCAATACAGGATTTTACAACAAAACCCTTCCAATACATGGGAACAGTCAGGACTCCTCTCTTAATGCTAAAAGGATTTTTTCCCATTTTCACTTTAAATTTTACAAATCTAAAATTACAATATGATTCTGGAAAAAAAAATGGTAGCAGTAGAACACTATACAGAAACAAGATTATTTTCAAACACATTATTTTTAATAAAATCAAACATCCCCATGAAAAGTTTCATGCTTGATAAACAGTTATTTCCTAGTAGGAGAGTATCCAAATGGAAATTTTTACCTGGTCTAATAATTGCAAATTAACTGGGATCAGGTTTGCCAGGTCCTAGGAGCCCACTCGTGGCAGCCAGCTCCCTGCAAGCCTCTCTGTCACAGCAACAAGTTTGTGGAATCAAGCCCTTTGTTTGGATCAGTGCTCATCCCTTCAGGCAGAGCTAATTGGCTAATTCAATCACACTGGCTATTTAATTAATAAGGAAGCCCAAAATTCCACATGAGATGAAAGGATGAAGAGCCCAGGAATGACCCTTGATAATAATAAAAGATAATTACAACCAAGAATTGCATTATTCAGACTTTGTTATTGACATGATAAGCACTGCCATATGCCGTGCAAGCTGTGATAATGCACCCTACTGCTCAGAGGTGCAGCAAAGCTCTGAGGTGTCACTGCTCGCTGCGTTTCCATGCAAATGTGGCTTCAGGTGAAGAACTGAACACTGTGAAATCAGAAAAAAACAAAACTTCCCAGCAGTAATGACGGGAAAGCAGCCTGGCCACTTTGTTACCTGCGCTCAGGTAGAGCAGTAGCTCTTGTAAAATTCATTTTTCTGCTCAGAAAGACCAGAGATGTGAAATATCAGAACCATCTTGAGGGCATCAGGGTGCTGCATGGGGAAAAAACCCCAAAACTGCCATACTATTATGTGTATTAGGAAAACTAGGTTCCTTGTGAAAAAATGACAGGTGTTTTTGCAGTATCTACTGGGAAAGGGATGGGGAACTACAGTGAAAAGCAGATTCCCAAAAGCAGTTTCTGCCAGAATGAAAAATTTCCACAGAAATTTGGTCCTATTTTATTTACACAATGCAAAGAAGTGTCTGCTGATCTCAGTATGTAGGGGGTGCCAGAAAGACACTGGGCATTAAGGAAAATAACAAAACTACATCACCTGCAGTGTCACTTTCCTCCCAAATCATTCTGTGTGCTAGCTCCTAAAGACTACCAAGTTCTTGGGAACTAGAATTAGAAAATGGAGATAAGATATGGGGTTAATTTCTGGCTCAGCCTTTCAGTCCTTGTGGACCTGGGGCACACAGAATGCTGCAGTGGGTCCAGTTCTTTTCCCTGTGATTTGTCTCTTCAGACTGTGCATTCCTAACATAGAGACCGTGTCCTGGTCAGGGTATAGCATAAAAAGTCCCCAATCTGATTAGGGTTTCTTAGTCAAAGTTAAAAGTTTTATAAAATCTTCCCCAATCCTTAAAAGGTTCTGGAGTTTTATTGCTCATTAAAAGTCTGAATCCGAGAAGCAAAACGTATTTGATTTGCAATGAATGTAACCCTTCAGTAGGATCACAGCTGCAATGTTACAGAATCAGTCATGTAAAGAACAGTCACTGCAAAGAAAACCTGCCTTCTTTTTTTTTTTTTCTCTTTAACCTCAATAGAGCGGTTCTTTTGTTAATTACAGTTACTGCACACTGTGATATTGAAGTGCTCTGTTCTCAAACATATTCTTATTTATTTTAGTCCTTTTTTTCCCAGGTAATGAAATGTCAGAACCCTACTTTTTCTGGTTTTGTAGTATGTTGATCAAAGTGACCTTTGCCTTGTGGCAGACACAAATCAATATAGCGCTCTGCGGTATTTGACAGATAAAGGTGCAACATATAATAAATGGCAATCACTGACGAGGAGAGCAAGAAAATACCTGCCAACTTCAGTTCATACCGGCAATTTTCAGACAATGCCACATGTTATGTTCAAAGTAAAATTCATTCGTCCATCTAATAACAGAGGTGGGGGATATTAAAGGACTCAGTTTTGTTAAAGAAATGTTTCAGCTCACAGTAATAATTCAGAGTCCAGTCCAGGTCTACAGTGGTTGGTTGCAAGTAAAGTTATTACATTTTGAAGACAGGTTAGAAGAGCAATTTTCCGTGCCATAAAGGAAAGGACACACACACACACACAGAGAGAGAGAGATTTTACCCAATAAATGAAATAGTCATTATATTATATACACCCATACAAACACAGTCTCTTATTCTTTCTCCACACACACATACAGACACACACAAATTGCCTTAATATTCTAAAGCAGCTCTCCAGTGCAGTGTTTCACAGCTGAGCGTTTGATTTTCTCGTATTCTTCCTAACCTGCTGATAATTTATACACAAATGGAACCAATTTCTATTTAAATGCTTAATTGCAAGTAGTGTCAGCAAAGTATCTGCCAGAGATTTGAAGTCAAGAAAGTGTCTGTATTTTATTCTCCTCATAGGAAACTATTTGTATATTGTGACTGAAAGGCCCCTTTATTTTTCTGTTGTTCATAATACAAGTAAGTTTACAACTCACATTTAATGTTTATATTCACAAGTGCTTTGCATGGTGCTGCTGACACACTTAAGGCAAAAAAAGGTCAATTCACAACATATTTGTGGCTGCTCAGAGCCGTTCGATGTGGTTCAGTGAAGACACACCTAATTTATGAAGCCCAGCAAGTCCATGCAAGTGCACTGTGTGCCCACTGGTGCATCACACTTTACCTGTGCAAAACCTGGGATTGAGACGCTGTGTTAACTTCTGATTAATATTGTCAGGATGTGACCATTTATTAGTGCTAATGGTCAAATTCAGCTTTCAAGCTTGCAGCTGAGCCTGAAATGTAATCCAGCTGATGTTCCAAAAGCAGAGCAGCCTGCAAGGAAGGGGATTGCAAACACAGGGTCAGTTCAGTGGGTGACCAGAACAGAGCATCTTGTATCAACATAGAAAGGCCAGTTCAAGGGAATGAGTAAAGCAGCCCAAAACATTGCAGGAGTCTTTTTGATCTGCTCCAGATTATTTTTAATTTAGTGAACCTTTCATCACTTATCCTAGTCTTTTTCAATAGAAATATTATATTACATTACTTATATTTTTCTGTGATTATACTATAAAAATGAGAATTCCTCTCCATCTGGTTACTACTGTGCCATTTTTAACTATTTTCTCACCCTTTCTTTGTGAAAATGGAGTTAAACTTTGTTCTTTTTTTTT
>VXAC01007103.1:112808-153592 GCA_013399225.1 Rhipidura dahli | reverse complement strand
ATATAAATGTATTTTCACTTTGTTTTTTTTTTTTTTTTGTTTTTTTTGACAAACTATTGAACAGGGAGCAGGTGTTTTTTGTCATTTGTCTGCAATAATACCAGACCTTTTCCTAAGCTGCTGAATGCATGATTAACTTTAAACTGCTCCTGCTTCTGTGTATCATTTTCCCTATATCCTGTTATGTTAAACTGTACCCATCATTACCTGGGATGCATCATATACCCTAGTTCATACTAACCCATTCTGAATTTCTCACACTCTCAAACTTGTGCAAAGCAGTTATTTCTATTATCATTATACATTTTGCCACAGGATATATTTACTGAAATCAGTCACTTAGTGCTGGTCTGTAAGGAACTATTAATAATACCTGACCTCTCCAGCCTGGGAAATGTAGTTACATAGTGCAGCAAAACTTTTTCCTCAGAGAACATCCTTGTTATTTCAAATGATAATTCCATACTAAGTTATCAGAGTCTGGCATGTTGTCAGGTAATTGACAGCTATGAAAAGACCACATTCATTCCCCCCAAAGTTGCATGCAGTTGGTCTGCTGCTGTAAAGTGTGGGTTTAACAAGAAAGGAGTCTCTAAATGTCATAACCTTGCTGAGGGGGTTGTTACCCCAACTGGCAAATGCTCAACTGTGAGCAACAGATTTATTACCTGACATAATTAATGGCCTAGATAGTGACATTTCCCATATTATAGACAATCATGAATTATGAGCCCAGCTGCTAGCCTTCTCATTCACTGTAATCGGTTGATAAATATGTTTATTCGAGGTCAGCTTGGCCTCATCCATTAGAAATATTGTTTTTCTAAACATTACATTGATTTAATTTAACTCTAATCAATTTTAAATGGTTCTGACAATTAACAAAAGCTTCAAATATGACCTTAAAGTAATAGGATTCATTAGCTATGTTTAGGATTAAACTTATCCTAATAGGGCTATTTTTCTTCTGAGGGCATGTAGTAGGCCGACTGGTGGTCAGTCAAAATGAAATCAATTATTATAAATTATACAGTTTGGGTTGATTATGTCGTGCCTGCTAATTTGTATAAATAAGGACTTCAAACAATAGAAGCCATTTATTAATAACTATCTGTGTCCCAACCTGTATCACACTTTATGCTACAGCTGCAGGATCATCTGTTACCCATGAAGTATTATATTCTCTACTGCTAGGCATATATGCTAATTAAACCCATAATTAATTGTAACAGTTATAGTTAAAGTCAAAATGCTGACAGCCTTTTTGGCCTATTATTCATGGTAATCAACTGATTCAAAAGGCAACGTAATCAACGATTCCTGCACTAGCCAGGGGATCATAATACAATAGCAGCACCAGTGACAGCTGGCACCCACAGGTCTTTGGGTACAATAGGAAATACAAACCTCTAGAACTGAAATGCCTTGGTATGAACAGTGCCCATTGTTTTCTGAGGGAAAATAGAAGTGGAAGTCATATTTAAGAACTGCCTCCCCAGTGCAATGGTTAACAGAAGGGCACAAGAGCTCAGTGAGCCCACCCAGCCTTCCTGGGGCCCCAGCAGCACTCGGGGCTTGGCTCCCTCCCTTCAAGGTCCTCTGGCTGTAACCCCTCACCAAACCCATCACCTGCAGCAGGGATGGCTTAGATTAGGGATGGGGGTTCTGGAGAGTGATTTGGAATATCAAAAAGAGGTTTTATTGTCTCTGTTCTCATTGAACTTGTGCCTGCTGGACAGAGGGCAATGCCCAAAAGGTGTGTGCTGTCCTTGGGAGTGTTACCTGCAGAAAGAGAGAATGTTCTCTCAGCCTGAGCAGGGTACATCTCCTTCCCCACATACATCTGTGTATCAGCCTTTGGACCTGTGGGAAATGCCTTTGATTGTGTTCCCAGGCTGTGGATTCCAGCAGCCCTGAGAGGACAGGGTGGAAAGAGGAAGGAGAAGGGGACAATCTGACTGTGGTCAGCAGAGATCCACAAACTCTCTTCTAAGAATTGCTCTGGAGCAAGTGTTCTGTGAGGGTACAAATTAGGGTGCCTCCAGTGACCTGAGCTCTTCAGGAGGCCACCAAGGGTGAAGAGGGAGTAAAGGCCAAATTAGTAGCCACTTTTAGCAGTGTGACTGCAGCCCAGACGAGGGGCAGTGCTGGATGGGCCATCTGAACCTGTTGCACCCACAAGGTACCTGTCTCTGTGGAGATCTTGCCTCATTCTCCTCCTCAATTTAAAGCCAGTCGAGTTACCCATCCCTGCACGAGGCTTCAGACCACAATCTCTTTCTGAGTCATTCCTGCCATGGTCAGAGCCCATAGCACTGCCAGGCCAGCAAGTTTATACATACACATCTCGAGATGTGCTGTTGCTTAAACAAGGTTAGCAGAGCCTCATTACTAAGATTTACACTGTCAGTTACAGAGATGCCCATCCAATCCTATAACGCATAAATTTATGGGCATCACAGGGAATTTTTTATTGTTAGAGCTCATATACAATGTGTGCCCTTAGTGACACATTTTTAAATAAAATATATTGTACTAGTGATTTCTAATGCTTAAAATAAAATAAAATAATAATCAACTTTTAGCTACAGTTTCCCCCTGGTTATTGAGCTGAACTTAATGACTGGCTGAAAAGTATTTGTCAACACAACAGCTGGAGAGCAACACTTTCTTGTGGCTTTATGTCACAGCATATGCCAGCCACTCAGAACATGTGATAATTCAACTGGAGCTGGTACTACAATAGCAGATGGGTTGAAGCATTGTTATTCTCACTCTAGCTCCCAGCCCTTGAGGGATCACTAAATAAAATCAAAGCAGATGGACCATTACAAGCTCATTTGTGTTCACTACAAGCACCTCAACCTCCAGTTGTGATATACTGCACCTTTGTATAAAATGACATGTATGGTAACATGGCCTAATGAAAATAGCATCAGACTTGGCAAGTGAGGAATGAGACTGGGAAATATGCACAGATCTATTTATCACTGAGTTCTTACCTTGCAGAAAGGGTCCTTTCCTGTCCCTCTCTCCCCGCCCCCCTGCCCCCAGTATTTAGCATAGTATTTTTCTCCATGTTTATAATTTAATTTCCTCACACTTGTCACAAGAACTAAGAGGTGGCTGTTGGTTCTAGCTGTAGGAGCCAAGCAAGGCAGGATGAATGCTACTAACCAGGAGTGCAAAACGCACTCCTGCACACCCTTGATGAATATGCTAATCCAGGTGGCCCTCAAGGTTCAAGGGTTGAGCACCTACTGGCACCTTTTTGCAGCTGCAGGGACCAGGACACCATGTACATTTCTCAGCCTTCTCTTGCTTCTCTTGCAGAGGTGTTCCACAACTCTGCACTGTTGAGCTTACGGGGGACTTAGTGCATAGAATCAACTGCTCCACTAAATTCCAACATTTTCTGTCTGTGAGGTCCCAGTCCACATTTCTGAGTGAACTCCCAGGGCATGGGAGGCATTTGCTTCCCCAGGATTAAAGATATTAAAACTGTCAGTTTCCAGAGGAGGATCCTTTGGGGTCTGCTAACAAAGTCAGAGTTTAAACCGAAAAATTCCTCTTGCCATCCTCAGCAGCCCAACATAAAATCAAAAGCACATCCAGTGCCTGCTTAAAAAATATCTTCTGAGTACCTTGTACAGCAATGCACCAACAATGTCATCTGAAGGCTTCATCCTGCAGTTCCCATCCCGATCATCCTGCTCCAGGGAGCTCCAGCAAGGTGAAATACAGGAAAGGTCTTGCTTCCCTTTATGACAACTGTGCTTCTCAACCACACAGACACAAGCACACACATGTGTGTGCAGTTAGTGACAATTCCCAAACTCAACTCCTCTCAAATGTGAGCTTTTTATATCTGCATGTATCTTTTCTTTCTGCCCAGTTTCAAACAGTTTCTCTGCCCTACTGCAGAAACAGCTGCATTCAGTGCTAAGTAGAATAAATATATTGTGAACTTATTCAAGGCTTTGAGAGTTCTATTTTTTCCTGCATAAATAGGAAAAGTGGGAGTACATAGTGTTTGGGGAGAGTTAAATGCTTTTGGTTTTGTCTGCAGGCAAGACCCATATAAGACTATGGACTTTTAGCAAAATCTCCATTTGTCACCTGACTGCCATATACAGCTGGGCTTCAAAGAGCCAGAGAGGTGCAGCAATGGAAAGCCAAAGAAATCACTTCACTGGGGTTGATAAATACAGTTGAACTTCAGTGACTGAAATACGCAGTTGAAAAACTTGTCAGCTTTTTCTGTGAAACAGCCTCTTCCTGAATGTCTGACTTGCATAAAATGATGAATGGATCAGATAATGTTTCTCACCTTACCCAGAAACTGCAGGGCAGCTGGACAGTGTCAAGGACAGTGCTTCCAGAGAGCATACTTCGTGCAGCTTGTGGCCACATCCTGCTTTGTTTGTTCTTCCTGAGCACTTTCTGCTCAGTGTAGTGACTCATCCTCAACTGCGAATTGGTGAAACTCTGTCAGAGGCATGTGCAGGTCAGGTCAGGCATCAGCACTGCCCCTTATCTGCTGGCCAGCTTTCTTATCAGCCAAGCTAATTTGCTAAGATAATTCTGTTTTCTGTCATCTATTACAATAAATCAACCCCTGTAGCTTCATTGAATTCTCTGCCAACTGCTGGCCTTGAAATTCTCAAACCATTTGAGGGGCTGGGAGGGAAACCCGTACTCTTCTAAATATAAGAAAAATTTAGATAAAAAACTCGATATTCTGGACAATGCTGTACCTCCTCAACCCCACATTAATGGTGTGCCAGAGTCAGCTCAGACTGAGGCAAACCCCAATGCATCAGCCATTCCTTTGAAAACAAGTTTTTTGAATAATGTGATCTCGGGTGGTAAAGGACTTGCACAAACTCAGCAAGTGGCACAGAGAGACAGGGAACACAAGCAAACATTCAGGAAAGAGCCAGAGCAAAATGACAAGGGATTCACTGTTGAAGAAAGACATAAAAGTGTGCCAATGAAACAGTAACTCACTGACAATTAATTTTGAAGAGGAAAAAAAACATACTGAGGATAGGTGGGAACTGAAGAAACATGAAGCATCCCCGAGCATGCCTATTACAGCAACAAGACTTCAGGGGCAAAACTGTATTCTGCTTTTCCTTATAGCAATATCAAATACTGAGAGCAGCAGTGATATTACAATTCACAGCCATATTTCAAATTAGAAGATACACTAGTTTATACCCTTGTATAGTTTTGTTTAGATTAAATGTTTAATAATGCCAATTGGTTGGGGGTTTTTTTAAGGGACCTCTATCCTTCATGAAATTTCAGCATTTTCTTTTGAATTATCCAGACGATCAACGTTGGTTTTGTAATAGCTCTGCTGGGATAAAACTCAGCTTGTACCAGTTAGGTTGATGAAGGGAGTCAACTCCTTCCTCAGCAACAGGGTTGGGTTCGTTCAGTCAATCATTTGGCAGAAGGATGTTTAAGCATAATTGCATATCCCCTCCCTGTCTTTAAATATTCAGAGGAAAAGTCACAGAAGAACCGATAAAGTAACAATAATAATGGGGCTGATGAACAGTATTATAGTGTGAACTCATATATCCCTTGGTTTCATTTACATGTTTAACAGCTGTTTGTTTCTGCATTATAGAAAGATCATTACCTGACTTGTAAGGAGAGAGGGGGAGTCTGTTCACCTTTGGGCAACTAGCTCTGCATTTATTAATAGTTGCTGCCCATCTCATTATACCTTTAATTGCTGCATTATAATTTATTTATTTATTCATTGATTTATTGTAATAGATGAGTAGAAACAAAATTACCTTTGCAAATTACTTTGATAGGTGGGAAGTTTGCATGGTTAAAAATACCCCAACATGCAGTGTGGAATGTGAGATGTTACCCAGTGAATAACATCTTCACACAAAAGCACTAGCAGAGTCAAACTGGTCTCATTACAAAGCGAAGGCAAATTCAGCCAATTTATATACTGTTTAAAAAGAAATTACTATGTAACTTGTGTACAATTATCCTTACATTCCCAGGTGTCTCTTTGCTTCATGGAACAGGGAATCAGCTGAAAAATGAAGGACAGGGAGGATGGAAAGCAAAGACTCGTCAAATATTATAAAGCTAAAGGTGTAGGAAGTTTGCAGAGCATGTGATGAGGCCAGGCCTGCCTTGCTGTCAGTGTGGGTGGGCAGCTCCTGCTGGGGCAGCTCAGCCCCACAGCCCCAGCACAGCACCAGCATCCAAATGGTGCCACAGAGTCAGGCAGAGCCAGGCATAGAAAATACACACATAATTATTTCTAGTTTCGGTTATTAATGAATATAGGGAATAGTTAGACCCAGAAAAACTCCTTTTCTTCTTTTTTTTTCAATTCAATAAAATTAATTATTTGATAAAAGTTATTAATGAATAACAACATCCACCATCAAATTTCTGTATACACATATCAACCAGCTGCAAAACTTGTCAGTTAGGGCCACAAAATGCAGGTTGGTTTTTGGTGGGGGTGGTGCTTTGGTTTTTGTCTTTAAAACCTGGAGCGTGCACCAGGTCCCAGGGGCGGTGTGACCCCTTCAGGGCACGGCTCCTGAGCTGGCTGGGAGCAGGCTGCTGCTGGAGAGCCTGGAGGGGAGCCAGGGGCTCAGGGGCAGCCACACCACCCGGCTCAGCTCTCCTGGCTGGACCTCTTCTCATGGAGTGCCTGGGCTCTCTTCTGTGACACTTCATTTTGCATGGAAGTTTTTGGAGTGAAAATTCATGTTGTTGATATAGTTTTCATCAGCTTCCACCGAGTGCTGCAATTGCTCTCAGATTTCCTTGGCATTTTGCATCTCCCAGGCTGCTTTCATCGCTCAGCCGCAGGCACCATTCGGATGCCGTTTCCCAGCGGTGGTGCAGCGGGACCTGGCCAGCGTGCCTGGCCTCGGGCTGTGGGTCACGCCGCCAGCCCAGCACCGTGGGCTGGAGCAGGACGGAGCTGCAGCCCTGCCTCACGCCGGGGTTGCTGCTCGGTGCGCGGCCCTGGGCGGCTTTCTCCGCCGCTCTCCGGCCGAGGCCGCAGCGNAGGCACGGCCCCGGCGCGGCCCCGGCACGGCTCGCACACAGCCCCAGCCAGCATCGGCGCACTGCTGGGAAAAGCTCCGCTTAGACAACAAACAGACCCTTTACCGTAGCTACTTCCTAAATGTAGCTCTGGCGGCTTTTTGTACAAGTGTTTAAGAACTTTCAGTAAGATAAAAATTTTGAAATGACTTAAATTGACGGCATTCCTTTTGCATGCCCAGGTAGGGCTTTATTCACTATTCTTATCTATTATTTATTTATTATTACTAAAATACTCAGGAAAATAAATAAATAAAAAGGTAAAGCTAGAAGTACTGGATAGGAGTTAGTATTTCTCTTGACAGAAAACACATATGAAGTGGGAGCTACACCATTATTCCAGGAGGAGCTGCTCACTAGGGTTAATAAGGTGGTGTACTAAGCATTTAAAAATAAAATCATTTTCCCCCCAGGAAAACTCCAGGTAGCTATAGCCACTTTTTGGTGGTTTTCCATAACAGCACCAGGTGCTAACTGGTAAAACACAAGTAGTATTCTTAGACTTGATTTTATACAGTACAATTCCTAAGTTTCCTAGAAATATTGAAGGAACAACTAACAGAAATGTATAAACATAAATCCTCCTGTAAGTACACAAAACAAGCTAGTTCACCTTGTATTCATACTTTCTAATGAAACTCCCAGATTTCCAAGCCCCAAAGAAATGAATAGAGCCATAAGAATAATCTTTTTAATTAATACAGAAAGAGCACATAGTACATTCCAGCAGCAGCTCATTCAGCCCCATCATTGGAAAAAAAAAATTAATTAAGGCTAGTTGAGGGCAACCTGATCCAATGGTTTGTTTCCCTAATGCCTTCTTGGAGACAGCCTTGCAAGTTTAAGAGACTATTTGTGCACAAAACATGGGATGTTTATTTAGCAAAACATCAAGAACAGATAAAAACATGCTTTGTTACAGTGGTAAAAACACACAGAGCTTTCAAGCTGCTTTTTACACCAGCTCAGTTGGGAAACCACACCAGGCTGGTGTGCAGCACAGTGGTGCCATGGTATTGTATGGAACAGGCAATTGTCAGGGATCGTGGGGACCACGCTCAGCTGCTCAGTGGAGTATAAAGTGCACGAGAAAAATAAGTGCATTGAAATGAACCATTTATGATCAGGAGCAATTCTTGTTACACAGAGTACTTGCTCAAAATGGGAATCGCACAGGCTGTTCAGTACAACACAGTACTACAATTTTCAAGAGCACAGAATCAGTATCACATAGTAGAAAGACCTTTACTGAACAGAGATATTTCTGTATTTTTTCCTCCAATTATCTCCCCCGCCCCCAAAGACAAGCCTGATGTAACTTACAGTAGGTTTGGTTGGGGTTTTCTTGAAGGATTTTGTTTGCTTGAGTAAATCTGTAAGGCATCACCATTAATTAATACCTTCTCTTTACCCTCTATGTTCAAAATAAGCAAGGATTTAGTGGCACAGTGATTTGTTCCATTTTGAACCCCTAGTTCTAAAAATGTTTAGCAGAGCAGGCAAGTTATTTGGGGTGAAGGTATTTTCCCAGTTACAAAAGTTTATGTCCTATGAAACTTTACATTTTTACAGGCTGTCAGGAGCCATGGTGCCGATGTATTTTCCTACTCACATGTTAAGGCCATTGTTAGCAGTACTTAAGAGCCAAACCATGAAGCAATGATCTAAATGCTATTAATGTGGGGGGACATTTGCCATATTAAAACAAAGAGAGAGAGAAGAACTGATTGGGAGGTTTCCAAATGCATTAAACAACATAAATGTTAGGTGCTTAGTCACTGGAATCTTTGGGCATTACAGTTAACAGCAGTAAATGCTTAAAATGCAGGCTTCAAAATAGCTTATTCAAATCCCCACAAATATATGCTGAAGGCTAAAATAAAACCACAAAAAATCCTGCCTTTTTTGCCCTTGCATATAAGTTATTTTACAAGTTTCCTTTCACAGTGAAATCACTTTTCTGTTTGTATACTCGTTTCTGAGAAAGGAAGTAGAATTGGGGTTATTTCGATAGCATTTCATTTACATTGCCAGATCACCTCCAATGGAGTGCAGTACAGCACATAGCAATACATTTTAGATTAAAAGAAGACTCCTTGATTGCCAAAACTAATTTTTTTTTGCATGCTATAAAAGACATCTCTGCCCTCTTCACCAGTTAATAACAAACTAACCATGTAATCATACACTGCTTGCAACACTATTTTGCAGTAATCTATAGTACAAAATGCAGGCTGTAAAGTACTGCCTGTCCTTCCAAATACAGTATTTGTCACCAAGAAGTGTGCACAGTAAAGAATATTCCCTACATGTCCCACAGGAAGAATCCACACTCCTTTTCCTTTTTCATTGAAAGGCCAGAAGATTGGAGGCAAGAAGCCAAGCAGCTCATTCACAGCCATCTGTATCAATTCATTTCGGCTAATAGAGTATGGATCCTGAAAAGCTGGATACTTTCCAGTAAAAAAGAGTGGATATTTTGCTACAAGATTATTCACCTAGGAAACTTTAATATGGCTGCCAATTCCAATTCTCTCCTCTGGCCACTGCAGGTCCAAGGCTGTTCTCCAAGCTCAGGCAGCAAGAGGTAACTGTATGTAATGAGGCTGGGAGGGTTGGAAAGATGACACCAGTGGAAGACATATGAAATTAATGCATTGCATTAATGCATTGAGGAAAGTTAAAAATAAACCTAGGGCTAGAGAAGAGAAAAAATCCACACATTCAGACTGGTCTCATGGGTACATATTTGTGCTCGGGCCTTTGTTTGCTCCTTGTTTAAAGGGCACACTACTTGCACCTTCTTCCAGGTTGAGACACAGTGGGCCTGGGCCTAAAAGGATCAAACCTTGCAGAGCAAGCTGAGTCTGTTCTATTACTGTTCTGTTGTCTTTCTTGGCAAGGCCCCTCAGCATTTACTTTGCAAACAGGGCTCTAAAAACATCACTTGAGGAACATGGATGCTGCAGCTAAGCCTCCTCTTCAATACACAGCCAAGGGTGGGCTACCAAACCTGCTGCTCAGACTGCCCAGTGGGCTCTGGCCCGTGGGAAGGAACACAAGCTGCCCCTACTGTTGTTACCTAGGAGATGCTTTGGTGGCTTTTTTGTCAACACAGCTGAGCTGCTGTCCCAGAGCAGGGTGGATGCAGCTAAGGAAGTGCCCATGGACAATAACCCATCCATTGACAGATGGTTATAGAATCTATCACCTAAAACCTTACTGAATTTTTTCAGGAGAGAAAGAGGTCAAGAGCTCATGGTAGTACTGAAACAAAAGAGTTTTGCCAAGGAACACAGAATAGATAATAAGGCAAGGGGACATGAAGGCCAGGGGACTCTTGGAGGCAAAAGCAACAGTGACACTTCTAATAACCTTGTTGCTCTTTAAAGATTAGAGCACACTTCATGCAAAGGCTAATGGAACAGATGAACCCCCTCAGCACCCCCTGCTTTACACGTATTAGTCCTTCAAGCAGTTTTCAAACCTCTCTCTACTACCATTCTGTGGCAGAGTATGTCCCAAAGAAAGATTCTAGGTTTTCCAAGAAAAACAAAGTAACCACATTTTCTACAATAAGGGATCAGTCTCCATTGCCTTCTAAACAGTGACTTTTTCAATGTGGCTTTTCCTCTGTTATATTTTGTTACCTCTTCCCTTCTATTGACTTGATCCCAAAAAGGAAGTTTCCATATAAAACATTTTAAGAGTTGAAAATGTACAGTTCATATATATGCAATTTGTACGACCAGATGTTACTGTATATATATAGTTGCATGTTTGCTAGTCAGTGTAGACAGAAGTAGCTAAAAGGCAACTAGAACAACAGTATTTCATAGCAAACAGGAACCAACAGACTTCAAAGTATAATATTTTACATTAACACAGGTTTTGCAGCTTTTCAAGTTAAGTTTTTATCAGGTACTTGGTGTACAGTAAAACTCTGATCTACCTTTATTTATAGTTTCATCTTTCCAGGCAGAGATTTTTAATATTCTCTTTTTAATATTACTAATCCTGAAATGAAGTCAGATGTATAACATATTCCCAGGCAGTAGCTTAATGTACTATAGAAAAGTCAGTTTTGTTTACCAAGGACTAGAATTCACTTCAGTAACATTCCCTGAGGCAATCCATGATTTTATTGTTTTGTCCTGGAATCATTTGTGTACAGTTGCTGTTCTGTTCCAGACTGCTTTGTTTCTTTAAAAATAGACACTTAGAAAAAGACATCTGTTAACTTTCATTGCTAATTTTATATTTTAGCAATTATGTGTCCCCTTAATACCCTCTTCCTCTCTTTCCCCTCCAAGAATTGTAAGTTAACAACACAGCAAGTCTGTGTGCTTGATTTTTGCAAGCCAGGGATTCAGATCTTTAAATGAATGTTAATTTTTGGAACTGAAAAGAATGTAGTAGATAACATAATATGCAAAGAGCAGTCTAAAATTTATCTTACTAGAACTGAAGTTATTCTCTCTTTGAGAGAGAATCTACAGTGCCAAAAAGATCAAGGGTGAGGAGACAGGGTGGGGGTAGAGAAACACATGAGAATCGTCATCCCTGTCCACAGAAAAGCACTGAACTAGAATACTGTATTCTCACATTCCCAACGGATAAGGAGATTTCTCCTGATATAATTTCACCTTTAACATGTCAAAAATGCCTGTGTATCATCAATGCACTTAAAGCTTTTTAGTAACTTAACTTTGTTTATAAAACAAACACACACAAGCACACTTCCTAGAGTGCAAAATGCTTAAATACTTCAGTGATAGAACTCCATATGTAGTTTTTGGAACAGTAAATCCTCTTGATGTCATAGTCAACTTCTTCCATTGCCAGCAACGGTTGCATTGAACTACCTAAAACTGCAGCAAACCCAAGAGTGGGTAACTCTGAGCAGTCTCTTCAGCTCTGCAGAGATCCTGGTTCATTTGTATAAACTCATCGTCGGACTTTGATACATGCACATGTAAGCATCACAAAGCAGTCTTCGTGCACAACCTTGGATTTTTCTGGAATCCAGTGAGTGCAATTCTTCTAGAGACATCTTCAGGTATTCACCAACTTCTGGACATGGGGTAACTTGTGGAATGTTAAAGCCATTCTGACCTCCTTTTAAACCATAAGGAAAGAAGGAGAAAGAGATTAGGAGACCATCTACATGTATTTGCTCTTTAGAATGTACTTTCATTGTGACAGCATCACCAGTTCTTGAAAACGCCTTCTAAAAAACCTAAATATGCCACACTGGACTGCTGCAGGGTAAACATCTGTGAAATGTGTATTGTTCAAGAAATCACAAAGAGAGTCAGAATAGTGTAGTATTTACCAACAAACCACACCCACACAAACACCACACAAAGCCAGGGAGTACTTGGGGTTTTCATTAACACTGAAAATTCTGTATGAATATAGGAGAGTGACCTGAATACATAAACCACCTCACATGTGCTGAATTTGTTCTTAACAAGACAATTGGTAGCAGCTGATGAATTTACAAACCATGTCTGCACCTGACTTGCAAGCCTAAAGCAGGGTTTGCTCCTGGCCATTTTCCACATAAAAATGAGCAAATTCAGACAACACAAGTATGGAAATCCTGCTTGGACCGAGCAGATATTTTTAGCTTATGAAGAAAAGCTGAAGAAAAATATTTGCAATACAAAAAAAACCCCCTAAGATTTGCAGGAGATATTTCCAGCATCTCACGTGATCTAAATTCCTGAAATAAAGTGGTTCTTTACAAACTTCAGTCACATATTTCAAGCAGTCTGAAACAAAGCTTGATTGTCTTCTGGCTGTTCTAAGAAAGTGACTTTAATTCTTGTAGCAGTTTCATTTTCAAAAGGAGGCAAGATTCTTCCCTCCCTTCCAACTCACACTGTAACATTAGGGGCTCAAGAATACTTCATGCAAAAATTGTTACCACGTATCTTACAATTCATCTAGTACTGCCTTTCTCAGGCACCAGAATTGAGAGTCCATACTTAAATGGGCTCTGTTTAAATAGAAGTATATAAGAAAACATTTGTTTTTATGACATTTGTCTTATTACAAGGTAACAATTTTCCACTGATAACTCTAAATGGATTCAAAGGAATAGCATAGATGTTGTAATGTGGGACTATTTCCTTTATTGCAAAAGCATTTACCATAAATCATTTAAGAAAAAGCAATAAAAAAACTTGCAGACTAACTGATAATCATGTACATCCTGTTAAACACAAATTGAAAGTAAATTCCTGAACTTGATTATTTAAAATTAATTCTCTCTGC
The DNA here is from genome assembly GCA_013399225.1 of Rhipidura dahli. Lineage (NCBI taxonomy): Eukaryota > Metazoa > Chordata > Aves > Passeriformes > Rhipiduridae > Rhipidura > Rhipidura dahli. The sequence goes on along the minus strand of VXAC01007103.1, from coordinate 140,206 downwards.
CAAATTTGCAAAGCATGGAAAAATATATAAGCAGTCCTGGAAGAAAACTTCTGTGGTTACTTCTATACCATCTGCTTACTAAGGTATCCAATTTAGGTGAAATTCAGAATATGCAAATCAGCAGCTGCCATGAAATCAATGTGCTGAGGTAAGGCTGAGTCAAGATCTGTATCCCAGCATCACGTCCATCAAGTTCAACGATATTAATAACCCAAACCTTTAAGAAACAGTCACTGAAATCTAAAACACATGTCCAAACAAGTAAGATAAAATGAAGAGACTAAAGGAGAGGTTACCATCCCGATCTGCCATGCTGTCGAAGAAAAGCCAGGCAGAGTCGTCCCTGCCGTACTTCACAAAGGCTACGTAGTGGCTGGTCTCGATGCAGAGAACCGCAAACAGCTCCATCTTCTGCGAGGGGATGCAGCCGTGCCGCCAGTCCCAGTCTGGCAGATCCTTAGGAAGTGACAGTGGATTGAATTTATGACTCTGTCTCTTGGGATGAAGATGAACCTACAATTGAAGTGATATTTCAGAAAAGAAAAAACACGCCATAAGATTATTTGTTTCACTGGCAGACAAAGCCAGAAAAAACATTACTGCTGAACAGAAGATTACTGGCATTAGAGAAGAAACTGCAATAACAGTAGCTGACTAAACGTTTCTTCTATTTTTCCCCACCAGTGTAGTTCAATATTGCCCAAAAATTTCAAATTTAACATTAGAAGGGAGGCCAGGTTTAATGCAACGATTTTCTACGAAGCTCAGATTGGAAAACAAGCCATAACTGACATCTTCATGCAATTTCCAAACAGCAAAATTAAGCACTTCTGTCATGAATTTATCAACTCTAACAAGATAGCATGTACATAAAATTGGGATTTAAAGCACACGATTAGTATTTCTCCACTGTGTCCAGTCCTGGATTTGGCAGCTGCCATGTTGATACACAGGCAGGAGTTCCTGATCTGTCACCAAAGGAGACATTTTACTTGGTGGGTGGCAGCTGGTGAGGAAGTCTCACTATGCTCTTCTGCCTTTCTTTCAGTTGTCACAGCATTAACCATTTGGTTTAAACCCATGAGATAACAAAGACAAGCACTTACTTGTGTATTGCATGTTTTGCAGAACTGCTTGATTTTGCCAGCAGAAATATCGGTGTCCTCATAACACTCTCTGCACTCGTACATAGCGAGCCCTCCGCAGATGCGGCACTGCCTGGGAGCTGCATTTGCAAGAAAGGAATTAGTCTCCAGGCTGGGGAGGCTTTTTTTTTTTAAGAAAATGAATATGAAAATGAAGGAGAACTATTATTTTAAATAGAGAAAGACACTACATTTAAAAAAAATTAAAATGAGATTGCTAATCAAAGCACTCTATTTCTTTGGTGTAATGTGCATTAAGGGAAAAACATTTAACACTGCTAAGTAGAAAAACAAGATGATAAAACTCAAGTGCATGAAGCAAAACCAGGCTTTTAAGTCATGTTAGCTCTCTCTCATCATATTGGTAGAGCTAGCTTAGCCCCTATGGCTATCAACACCACCAAAACAAAAAAAACAAAAAAAAAAATAAAGAAAAAAGCATAAGCTGATGGCCAAGATCAGAAAGAAAAGGCCATGACAACTTCAGAGATTATTATTTGAATGAATTTTGGCAGCTTTATTAATTCTTATCTCAAATTTAAAACCAGGTGTCCTTCCTTAGGTAATGCAATTAAAAATTCAGTGGATGACCAATGTCAGAGATTTAGGTCACAAAAAGAACTGATATAATAATGGTTGAAAAATGAACAGTCACAATATGCCACAAGAGCATGTCCTCATCTCAGGTTCTCTTCTAGTCTGATGACCTAATGAACAGCCATACTAATGAACTGCTTTGCTGCTAGTAACTTGATTTTAAAAACACCCTCCTGAAATAAGTTCAGTTGTACAGGTACTCAAGACTTAAATAAACATAATCAAGGAAATTGTATTCTATACATTCTTCTGTATTAGAGCTTCTAGTTAACATAAGAAAAAAAAGCCTTCTACCCAGTAAACTTTCATTTCTCCTCACCCTGAGCATCTCACACTATCTTGGTAAATATCTAACAGAAAAAAAACCCAAACCCACCAGAAGTACCATTAGTATTTCACTGTGTTAGTCACTCTCAGCAACTCTATTTAATTATACAATGCAATGTTACATACTTACTGTCTTCAAGCAAGTCTGTTATATTTAATTCCAAGGATGGAAAAATTTTATTGAACATTTTGAAGTCTTTTCCAAACCGGGGCATCTGGATAATCAGGCAAGAGGGTGCCTAGGTGAAATGCCAGAATATAACCTAATGAACTTGAGATAAATAATTATCTAACTTCATAGACATTCTTCTAATCCTATAAATATATTCATGTTATTTAAACTCACAGCCCACTGACAGAGGTATCTTGAAGTATTAGTCCTTAAAACAACTTATTGGCAGCAGCTAAGAAGTTTTGTTTTAGTAATTCTTTACCTAAATCACTTTCATCTGTTCAGCCAAAGAATACATGCCATTAAGTGAACCTTAAAATATTTTTGCTATGTAGGCATCCAGACCACTGACACAATATTCCAAATTCCACCATGTCTGCATGTTTTTACACCAAATCCTACTTTTGTCCCATTACTGAATGGACAGATATTTAGGTATGATCACTTCTAACAAGGCAACAGCTGTCACCAACCTCTGCAAACTTCAAGTTGCTGTTGATGAAGGACCACTCTAGTAACTGCTGAATTGTCGGGACTCCAACTTTCTCATTTTTGTCCATAAAAATTTGATAGAAGTAACAGTCTTGTACTTTCTGACCTGCTGATCTAAAAACAGATTTAAAGGAAAAAAAAAAACCAACAGATTCTGAAGCTCTACTGTAATGACGACTGTATCTTACTAGGAAAATAACATCTACGTGAAAATAGTCTACAGAACATCCTCTCTTCATTGAAATATATTGTGCTTTAAAAAACCCCAAACAAACAACAAATCCAAACAAAACACAACCTCCTGCCCCCAACAACAAAGTACCAGGCAGTCAAGTATTCAGTGTGGACTGATTATGGAAAAATTTAAAGAAAAAAATCAGTGTGAATTTCAGAGTATGTTTTAAAAACATATGGCTATGCATGGCTGAATTACCAACTGACAAATACTTCCTAAGCATCTGCATCAAAACCTCCAACACAATAAAGCAGCTTTCATTGGAGAGACAATTAGGAGTTTCAGTAATAAAATATCAAATGAAACAACAATAATTATCTTCAGTATGATGGGTTTAATGAAACATTTCCTCTAAATCAGGACGATATTTACACTGCTTCCTGCAGTGGAAGTCTCACACAGATGGCTGATGTTTCTAGACTTGCTCTATAGTTAGCAGAGAACTCTCCAAAAGGAAAATTCAGATTCAAGGGTGCTCCAGCTCTAATTGTTAATACTCCTTCCACACCTAGGCAAAGTCTGAGGCAGGTTACCACATAAACTGCCAATGCAAGCTATAGTAAATAGCCTGAAGAAACTTCTTCATCCTCACCAGAAGAAAAACAAAAAACCCAAAACAATACCAAAAAAACCCACCCAGCCAAAACCAAAAAACCACCAGCAAAAAAACCCACCAAAAAACCCACTCATTCCACTAAACACACACATCCCTACCACAAACCAATTATCACCTTCAAAAAACAAGAACCACAAAATCACAACACATTTTGTATGGGCAGGGAGAGGGACACAGGATTAAGCTACCAATTTAAGTATGTTTTGAGGTCAGATGTTCAAAACACAGTCAAGTATCAAATACCAATATTTTCAGATAATATTTCTGTTAAATAAACATAAATCTGATATATTTGGGAGGAGATCTTCAGATGAGCAATTCAACCTGCTCTGGAAGTACAAAAGAAAGGATATAGAAGACTGTGCTCAGGTTGAATAAATGTTTTTTCTACTACAGAGAAAAAGCATATGGGACTATCTAGCCTCTAATAGCAAAAGAAAATAGTTAGGTAGGAGATGTTTCGTCTCAGCATCAAAAGTTCCTGGGATGAAATTCCTGGGAACTTTGCTAGAAACTGTAACCTCCTCCCATCCCAGTCAGCATTTAACCCAATGTTGCTATTTAGAGTACTCAGGTGTTGAAAGGAATTTTAAGAGCATGATACTCAGTGTTACCATTACTAAACTTAAGCCTTCTTTCTAAGAAGAAAGGAGACCTCTGAATTTTCCTTAATGAGTTCAGGTTTGTGCACAATACACACAAACTCTGGTGCTAAAAGCTGAATGGTGGAAGATAAGTCTTGTTCTCTGTATGGCACAGACATGACAAAACCCTTAAAGGCCAAAGAAAAAAGATTCACCTTATTTTCAACAGTGGCTCAACTCTCAGGATATGGTGAAATAAAATATTCAAAAATTCTTCTGGATCTGGAGGGAGGAGAGAAAAAAAGTTTTGTTAACATGCAAAACCAGATACATTATTCAAGGTTCGTTTAAAGTGAAGGTTTTCAAAATTTTCATAGAATAAAAGTAACAGTTAATTTTTACAGCTTTATTACCACAATAAGATTATGACAAACCTGTATTTATTCTTTTAGTGCTAAATGGCCCTAATAACAAGTACAGTCTCAACAGAGTAACAAAGCTTTCTAGTAAAGTCAAAAAAGATGTATTTCAGAGGAATCATCCAGCACCACACAACCTTTCCAGGAGAAATAAAAAGTTTCAAAAGGAAACAGTGAATCTGCAGAGAGCCAGTGAGGAGCAGTGACAGTAACACAAAAACTACACAATAGCCCCGAGTTCATCTGAACTAGACACTGAGTCCTCTACCCAAGAATGCAGCCAACAGCAGCTTCCCAGAGGGCTGATCTCCCCCATCACAGCTTGCTCCTGGTACTAAATGCAGTAAATACTGGCTCCAGCATTCAGTATTTACAAAGAAAGTAGTATTCTCCTGAATAAAGGCAAAACAGCTACATAATACAATGCTATATAATCAATATATGCAGCAGAAGATCAAAAAGTTTGGAACTGATTTTTCTAAAATGATTTGAACATTTTATTTCTTAAAATACTATATAACCACTGTAACAATGAAATGTTGTAATGCAGAAGTTTATTCCTCAGGAATCAAAGTGACATAGTGAAAGAGGACAAACATCACAGCCTTATCACAGCCTTCTCCACTAACTGCTAAAAGGGAGTTACAGAGGCACAGGAAGGCACTAAAAGAAATTCAGGCAGTGGAAGACTGCAGAAAATGTTCAGCTAGGGTTCCTTACATACCCGAGGAAGCAGGAAAGACCCTTCTAGGGGCCAATGGTCCCTCAGATCTGTAGTACAGACACCACTGCCAAAGCAAAATATTTGGGTGTTTTGTTCTGGTATAATTACATAGCAAGGTTCCTCAGTTCCTTCATATTAGAGTCTTTTAAGTCTCAAAGAAAGGCAAGCCTCCCCCATTACCTTTTTCCTCTGAAGTGAATCCTGATGCAGCCTCAACTTTTTCAAGTATTTTCCTCAGTTTCATTATTTTTGTAGCACATACATATCCATATCTAAGATAAATGGGTTTAATAAGCTATTAGCTAGTTTGCGGTCAAGTCAGAGAAGTACAAAAAAACCCAAAACCAACCAACCACTTAAATACTGAAATACAGGTTCTCAAATATTTCTTTAACTGCATACAGTATTTCTTCAAACCTACATACTGATTTCTCATATTTAATCTGACTCCCAGTCTTCTTAATGTAGTATAAATTTAATGCAGTGCTCCATGTTATTTTATGACTATTGAGAGCATTTTTAATCATCAACTTACCAGGATAACTGTTTTCGGATTTGTCAGTCAATTACTTTTGATTTGTTTTCATTCTAATTTGCACCTCTTAATACATCATTTCAAAATGTCACATAATAACAGCACTGTGGGAGTTGTTAACAAAAAAAAATTCAATATTTGAGAAAAAGTCACAGAGCTGTAGTGCTGACCTAAGAAGCTGAGGCTTTGTGTATTTAATCTTTTCCTCTGAAGTTTTAAGCATGGTAAAAGAACAGTCAGGCATTCAGCCATCTCAGGCACCTGAAAGTTCTGCTACTCAGCATGTATCCTGCTATCCTACCTATTCCACACACCCTGGAACACACCAGGCAAAGCACACACATTCCCTGACAAGAGCAAGGCTTCAGAGGCCAACATTTTATTCCAGGAATCAAATAAAACCTTTGTCATAAATTTTTCAGTGACCACCCACAAAATGTTCAAACTTCAACTGTATTATTCACTTGTTTGAAAAAAATTAAGCTTAAGAACAATAACTTTTCATGGAGATTTTTGTTGCATCTCCTTTGCTCGTTGTGCCTAAGAAATTACAAAGGTCATATTAAGTTCTTTTATTAAAAGCATTTTGGCCACTTGCAGACCACATGAAACTTCTAAAATGCTGCTAAATTTATCGAACTGTGAAACTCCATATAAGATAACCCAAATAATTTTCTTGTCAAGTACACCACCATTAAAAATATGTAAATATGAATGCTGTGAGCAAACATAACTTGTATTTATCAATACTTTTGTATTCATACTTGGGCGAATTTTACAATGGCTTTGTGCTGATCCATTTGCAAATAAGAAACTAGCGAAAATATTTTATCACTAAACAACGAGTACCTATTTCCAATTATCACTGAATAAATTTGCCATGAAGGAAAAGTAAAAATACTAAAAAAAGTACACTGAGTAGCAGCAGATAGCCAAATGTCTCAGATTTGCAGTAGGAATGCAAACACTGCAGGATCTCTCTAATTCATATTGGACTAGAGACCAGTTCTTGTCTTTACTTACATTCTCAGAGGATTTACAATCTCTGTCCGCAGCAGCTCCTGAGTCTCACTATAATACTCTACATCGTTCATTTCTTTAGGTCTGAGTAGCACAGTGTCCAAAACAGAGCTAAAAGAAAACAGGCTACAAAGAAAAAATGGAAAGCAAGGTTGTTTTGACCATATAGATGCCTGAGCAACGTAAGACAAACCAAGCAAAGCCACAGAAGAATTAACTAAACAAACTCAAAAGGAGGCAATTATGGACAGGGGACACAGCTGCACTAAACAGCAAAGTCCACTCCAACCCCGTATCCTTTCTGCAGCAAAGTACAGAACCAGTTGCCCAGGCAAGGTTCTGCAAAGAAGCTGTAAGAGGCATTTCCCTCCCTCCACCTCCTGGCCTGTGTTCTCCTTGTTATTCAACCATTTACAGGCCAGGGACTCCCTCAGCCTAAACAAGCAGATCCATAAGGGCCAGTCCAGTTTGGACATGAGCAGCACTTCATTGCTCACACTGGGACAGCACAGGGACTGCAGCACAGGACACTGGGAGCTGCACAGTAATACACACAGACAGTCACTCAAGCAAAGATCACAGATTCTGCATTTCTAGCATGGGGTGCCACTATACAAATTATGAACTTACCAGAATAAGGTGGAGTCTAAGTAACAGGAGTTGTAATGACCCTGGATACCTTTCTTCTTTCCAATCATTGTCTCTAAACCTTCTTTTTCCATTTTTGGAGGAGTGTTTTCTTCTACCACTTCACTTAAGTAACCTCCAAAGGCTGAAATTTTTTTTTTCAAAAGACACTTTAAAGCCTCAAATTTTATTCCTCTTGATATTTTCCTACTAATGTTTTACAGGTAAGCTGCTGCCTTAGTGTAAGCATTCCTTCTCTGGACTAGAATAGCATTTTATTGTAGCTGAGACTTACTGTCTTCCAGAGAGTGAACAAGGCCTTACATTCCACACTGGAGTGCTTCAGAAAGCCTGCAGCACTGAATTAATTTTATCCAGTAGGAAAAGTTCTCTTTTCATTACAAATGCCCTGTTCAAACTATCTTAAAAAGTATCAGACACTTTTTTTTGCGGTTGTCCCAGGCAATACAACATGACCCAAGAATCTAAAATACTCGAAGTTAGGGAAAAAAAGTTTTTCACCACTAACTTCCATTGTAAAAATACATGCTTTTCTTTGTTAATATTTAGAGAATAAAATAATTTGATGTTATAGATTATAGAAAAATAACTGCCCTTATTTCTGATAATGCAATCATACAATGCTAGCGTTGCAAATACCATTTCCAGCAAGATTGTTTTATAACTTCTAAAGTAAAAAGTGTACAGCATAAAAAAATCCCATAATTTTATGACATTTCTTTTAATATATAAACATTTTCTTGGTTTAAAGCATAAAAGAATAATTCAAGAATCACTGTATTCTGTACAGGCTAATCATTAATTCACTAATCTCAATTAAGTAATACTTGTACAGATTTCCAAGTGTTCAATACAAAGAACTTATTGCAGGAATGAATGAAACCAAAGCTTTGGCCAGTTCCCAGCTGATAAACAAGAAATAGGCAGAAGGTCAGTACCTAGAGAGTTGCAGCGCTCGATCTGGTTGGAAACAGGCTGGAGAGAGGCAAACCTGGAGTCTGGCCTGCAGCTTTTGAGTTTAACAAAAAGAGCTTTCTTTGGAGCACAAGTGAAGTATCGAGTTCCTTTAAATGTTCCATCTGTACAGCCTGCACATTCATCTTCCTGAAAATTCAAGTGAGAATTCACTGTTTTTCTTATTTCTACAATTCAGCAGTAAGACATTTGATAAAATATCTACTCACAAGTCACGTTTCTACTACTCTGAAGCGTGATACACACTCTTTCTGCAATTTAGTATCCAAAACCTCAACTGAGGTGTTGTTTAACTGGATTTATTGAGGAAAATTAAGAGATGTGGGTTTCTTTCTTCATGGTTAAACTTTCACTCCCAAAATAAAGCAAGAATTCCATCAGTAGCAGTGTGGGAGAGGTGGTAGGGGAGACTGAATTTAACCTAGTCCAGATTCCTCCTCTAGTTAGAAAGAGCACTTTTTACAACTTAATTAAAATCACTGAGCATGGGGTAGTGTGAACAATTTCAGTGTGACTTGGCTGCACAAGAAAAATGCCTGCTTCAAAACACACAAAACGCACATCAAGGAGACACAACACAAACTCAGACTGAACAACAACAAGCTGTTCTCTTTGAGAACAGGATTTAAGGTATAATGCCTGTGTACTAACAATGGCCAGTCTTTAATGCAGAAATGAAGGAGTGACACCCAGGTTAATGCATGACCCCTTAAGGAGCAGTCTCAGAATGCCTGTGGCTTCAACTTCACCCAAAACACCCACAAGGATCACGACTTTTTTATAACAGCTGGAATTCCAGTCACATTCTCACAGACTTTGCTTGTGTTTTACATAGTTTTACACTGTTTTATGTAGAAATTTATTGGGCATTATCCCAAAATAAAGACCCCCATCTCCCTAATTGTGTACACATTAATTTAACCAATACCCCATCACAACCTTGGCAGCAGCTGCCACAGAGGAAATGTCAGTACACAACAGCAATTCATGTTTGAGGCAACTGGGCCATTTTTTTTTTTAAAAAGGGCCCACAGAAACACATAAAGCATGTGGCTGTCAAATCAACAGAATCACTACTGTCAATTATCAAAACCAGTCCTGTGGCTCTGACAGTCATCACTCTTGACTGCCTGTTTGCCTATATGCAAACAACAACAACCAAAAAAATTATTTAACAAAGACTACTACAGCTAGAGAGTTTTATATAAATTTCCATTTCAAAGGACCTTTAAAAATTTCATTTTTCAATTACAATCTCCATAATGCGAGCAAAGGACACTCCTTTAAAGCAAGGAAGTGAACAGTCCTACATATTGCATTGCCCACTGTGATACAAAGACATCTCAGAGCCAATTAACAAGGGAGGGTGTAGGGCACCCACCAAAGTCAGACCTTATCAAAGACTTTAGCTCTAAGGAGATCACCTGTTTGGGCAAATCCCCCAGACTGGCGGCTTTTGCAGCATATACAGGTCCCAGCTCTGAGAAACAAAACTAGTAATTAACATTAATATGAGCTAGAATTGTATTTACCAGTTCCAGTCCAGCTAATACTTCATTTACTCCAGGGGGCTGGCCAATCCAGCGGATAACTCCATAGAAAGGAGGATTTTCTTTAACTTCTGCCAAGGAACCTGCTTCAAGACCATGTGAGTTTCCAATTGGGCTTGCTGTTGATGGACTCTCCTGGGTAGCTGTAGTATTCACATCACCCATGACTGACTGAACAGATAAAGAGAGAGGACTGTGTCCCATAGTACCATTAGTACTTGTTGTTTTTGTCAAGCTAAAGGGGAGGGAGTGAAATCTGTTTTCTGTAGATACAGAGTTTGTTACAGGTGGCTGCAGTGGTGGTGAAGAATGCCCAAATCCAGAAGATGAATCAGTAAGTGATTTTGAAGGGTCTTCAGCAGCTGTTAAAATCAAAACCAAGATGTTAGTAAGTATTAGGGGTTTTTTTCCCTCTATTAAAAAAGGAAAGACTTGGCTGTCAAACCAGCCACTACTGACTTAACAGGTGGGAAGCACTAACAGCTGGGGACATTTAGGAACACTTTTGTCACTTGGTAACACTGGAGACACAGAACTGACTGAGCAGACACTGCTCAGTCCCATCACTTTTACCACAAGCAACACTAACGAACAGCACAGAGAAAGGAGATGTTAGAAACTACAGGAAGGTTTAGACTGAAATATTTTTTTTTCCTCCTCACATGAGACTTTCTTTGAACATGAGTTAACAGCTCCAAGGATTATGACTGTAAGGGACAAAACTAGGAAGAGCTCATTGGTCACTGTGACTGAGGAAATTATTTGGTTCACAGCTTATAGAGACACAAATAATTGCTTGCAAATACAATTTGCAAATGGAAAAGTGCTTGCTCTCCTGACTCTATCACACCTGCTTTGGTTTTAATACAAGGAATCCATCAGTATCTGTAAAGAATAAACGATTAAATATGTCATGACCAATGCAGTACCTGATAAAACAGATCACAACTCTGTGTAACAGCACAAGCACTCTGTCTTATCTCTCTACATAGTCATAGAATACCCTGAGTTGGAAGGGTCTCTAATACATAATTCATATTCACAGAACAAAAGCATCTTCATCTTCACCTCCTCTCCCCATGCTGTTTCATTAAATGAAGTTAATGGCTTAACAAATGTTTAAAAAAAAAAAAAGACGTGTTACACAACCAAGAATAATTTTAACCCATTTTCTTTTGTGGTTCAAGGAATTCAGGGGTTACTGCTGCTAAAGGTTTCCATTGCAAATTGACATTATTAGTTTAGTATTTACCCCTTCAGTCACTAAGCCAGTTAGCCACATTTTTCTGAAGTTTACCAGGAAAGAAAAAAAATAGGTCTGAAGGCAACTCAAGATACATTCATCCTTTAAGTACATGCACTCATACTTTTAAAAACCAAGAGAGAGATTTTACAGAAATAACTTTTAACAAATACAGAAAAAATGCTATGTATGCTTAGATAATTTCCCTGCTCCCACTTCCAGACTGATTAGTTGGCATGGCAGAACATTACAGCTCCCTTGGATCTGCAACATTAGCAACAAAGACAGGCAAAATACAATTACTCTGTATACTTGGCTACAAGGAATATCTTCGTGTCTTCCATCCCAGCCTTAGCTTTTATTCTGCCTGCGAGACGTGCATTCCCACAGAGCTGCACTTGAGTTGCCAAGAACGTGACCTCCTACATGCAGGATAAAACCACAGCTCACACTGAGACAGAATACATTTTCACAGGGCTTTCAAGGTGCTTTTTATGATGGAGTATGTATTCCACTAAGCCAACACAGTCCAACTGTTTTACATTTAATCTCATCCTTGTTTTATTTGAAGAACATAATACACTCTAGCTTTGTTTTGTGGGTTTAAAAATAAATATATAAAAAATATTCTCTCTACCTTCATCAATATACCATGGGGGTTTGGTTTTTGTTTGAGGCTGAGAGTCAACTGATGAGCCATTTAATGTGTAGAAGACTTCAGATCTGCTTCTATTTCCAGGTTCAGAGGTAGATCCTAGAAAACAACATATTTTATTAAAGAGATTAATCTCTATTTACAAAAGGTCACCTACATTCATTTCACAGTATAAATTTGTTTCAAGACACAAGTACCTTTCCACAAAGGAGCAAACTCTCCCATCAAGGCTAACACAGTTCTAAACTTACAACAAGGTAGAAGTCTACACCAAACCAACATACACTCTAAGCTGAAATTTTAAGTCACCAAGCTGAAAAGAAGGCAGAAGATACCTCTCAAGAGCAAATTTGTCATGACTATAAATTATTGATAAAAGTTACAGCAGGTGGGTTTTGGTTTTAAGGCACTAAAATTTCACAGTAGGCAAATAAATTACTGATCCAATTCTATAACTTGTGCCAACATATAACCACAGTTACCACAGTAAAGATCATCTCTGCCAGCATCCAATGCCAGATAAAATAACAACATACAGAATATACTGTCATGAGTGTTCTACTACCCAATGTAGACACAGAATTTTTTGTCTTAAAAAAAAAAAAAAAAGGATAAATTGCTTCTCTTTCAATTTTGTTGTTTTTGTTTTTGCTTTTTTTTTTCCTGGGAGGATTTTTAGAGCTGGACAAAAACCGAGTCAAGGAAGTTTATATCTGGGGAATTCAATCCTGGTTTTGAATCACAGAAAAATTAATACAGTCACTATTAAAAAGATCTGCTCCTGGACTAAAAATTTTTAAGTTTCTAGTTCTTCAAGAAGACAACAGCAAATTGTATTTATTAAAAAACAAAACAAAATGAAACAATAAACATACACCACACTTCCAGAGAAACGGAAGGCAGCCCTGACCTGGTGATAATAGACAACTAGGTAACATGGTCTTGAAATTTTGCTAAACCTCAAACTCTTTTTCATGAAAATGAAGGCAGTTTGAGAAATCTTAACTTCAACCGTCTATCATCTTTATAATGATTAAATAAATTCATACTAATACTCTGCTTCACAGAAATTCAACTTTTAACTGCAGTTGGACTTGATCTTGACAGTCTCTGCCCACCTTGATGATTCTGTGAACTTGACACATAACTGAAATAATAAATCAACTGATAAAAAGACAATTCTTTTTTGCAAGCAACAAAATTTTGTAATCTTACATAACTAAAGAAAATCCCTTGCCATACATACCTATAGCCTTTGGCTTACTATGATTGAACGAGCTTTTGTCACCACTTCTTGAGGTATAGGCAAGCTTGGGAGGTCTCCTGTCCTGCGACACAGTCTCTAAGACATGGTACATGAAGAGAGTATTAGCTTACTTTTTCTAAATTCACCTCAAAATGTAACTGAACAAAGGTCTGCCATCACAAGCTTTAAAACTGAGTGGAACTAAGCCTTGTTTGGCACATAATCAACATTTTATGTGTATACAATTTGCTTTTATCACATCAGCAATTGCTTACTCTGAAATCTATCATTACTTCTTAAACATATCAAACAGGTTGACTTTACATTCTCCAACGTATGTATCTATTCCCATTATGGGAAACAGATGTAAGAAACTTTAAAGTTTTTATTCTACCAACTCATCTACAATAAATGCTGTTTTCAAAAAATGGAGAAGTCCTCATGAATTCTCCAGAGAAAAGCAGAAACTTTGTGCAAAAACACGCATCTCAACTAAACCAGCAACTAGGAGGCAGACAGGAAAAGTCAGACTGAAGAGTGAGAACAACAGTTACAGACTACAGACTCAGTAGAACCTGCCTAGAGACAGAGCCCAAACAAAAGTCTCATATAAACGTTTTTTTCTCCAGAAAAGGAATCAGGGTACTGTAGCTATTACAAATTAACACTATTCAGTGAATTACTGCAGTAAATTTTTCCACAGTCTTCACAGGCATTTTCAAGTATTTATTCACAGAATGCATACCTAATACTGTCAACACCTTTCAAGCATAGAAAGAACAGTTTTCTGATCAAGACATTTGAACTCCTGAAGTAAACTGAACAACAGTCCATAGAAAAGATTCCCACTGCAGACACATATTCATGAATATTATACTCTCCGTAGTACTATGATTACTATACAATTTGACAGGAATTGTGTTCAGTATTAAAGCTTTTTTACTAGTGAGACTGTAACTCAAAGGAGGGCAAAACTGAAGAGAAGTATAACACAAAAGGTAATTCAAGTGAATTTAGGATATAAATTCTGAAGTATTGTTTTAATCATATAACTGTGCCTAGGCGGAGGATGTCCTCGATCTTATCAAAGTCTGCCTTCTAGCTAAGAAAGCAGGGCATACCTGGAATAACATCATTGATATGCAAAAGAAGTGTACTTTCAACACTTGCAAAACTGCACAGCTGTATTCCATTATATCTTCCATCCCAGTTTCCAATCGGATTATCCTAAAAATAGAAAAACACATTACATGTATCCCAAAAGAAGATTTACATCATACTGAGTACACACATATGTCTTTAGGAATATAAAAAGTAGGAAAATGAAAGATTTGGCAACATCTACCTCTTTCTGAAACAAATGTTCTATTTAGAATAGGCAAACATTACAGTCTTTAAAGACAAAAGCTTAAAACCAGCTCTCTTGAAAATTAGTTCCTACTTTAACAAGCATTTCTCTTCTAAAAAACATTACTGATAAGCAAGCTAGAACAACTCCAGTGCATCGTTATGGAACAGCTACTGCAACCAAGAAAATGGAAGTATCTAACCTATAAAACCAGAACAGTCTTGAACTACCGAAAATTTAAAAGCTGCTTATTTAAAAAAATTCATGTTGCTAGAAATAATTTTTAACGACAAGCTTCACATTTGCTTGAGAGATCAACTTTTGTACTTGAAACATACTTTTAAGGTAGAACAAAGTCGAACAGAACAGTTACATGAAAAAAAGCTTTTTAAAATGGCTAACAAAAGAAGTAGACATCCAGCCTACTATTTTAACAGGCAGAACAAAGCCAGTCTCACAAGACGAACACTCAACTCCATGACTTCAAGACTGACACCTAACATGGCAAGTAGCTCAGTGGAGGCTCCTCAGAGTAAGCAGAGTTATTTCGCCTGAACTGTTTAGCATCAAATAGGACACCATTTACCTGATGTCAAGAAACAATTACCACCAAGGGGCATCTTTGAACACAGTGTTTATTTCCCATTTTAGGTCAGCCTCCACTGAAGTAGCTTGTGGATAATGTTTCTTCTTCTAAGTGCATGTCATTCACTAGCTAACACACATGCAGAAGTTATTAAAGTCAGATTATTTTCTTACCATGTCCACTCCAACAACGTATCCTAAACTTTCGTTTCCTGGTAAGACATCACAGAATATAACTGTCCCATACTCTATACTCTCTCCTATCTTCAGAGAAACCCTGGAGTTGATCTCCAGAGGAGGAAGTTCTACCTGCATTGCGTCAACTGGAGCTGCATAGTCACTTTCCAGTTCATTGTCATCATCTTCCACCAGCTCCAGTTTGTCCAAAGCAACAAAAACCCCACAATCCTCATCGCATCTGAAAAGCTGCTTGCCTTGGTACTGTCCATCAGTAAAGCCCTGACCACGACCTTCTTCCTAAGTGTTGGAGGAGGAAGGAAAAAAAAAAAAGAAAATATAAAAACCCAAAACATGTACTTTGTGAAAAAATAGACTACTAAAAAAGCAGCAACACAATCCAGTGTTTTGGACAAACTGCACTAAGAACTTGCCTGACAAACTATCATCATATTGAGAGAATTCTGTTATCAGAATCTGTAGCAAATACACAAACTGTCTATCTCAGGGGAATAAAGAGCAAGATGTCATTAGATTAGAGAGTAGCTGCAGGCAGAAGCCTTTATACTCAGAGAAGCATGTTTTCTTCAGGTGCAAATTTGCTTCAATCATCAAATTTTTGCCATATCAAGACAAGACTACTTCATACTAGACATAATGCTAAGCATTCAGAAATCCCACTTATATGCCATATAAAGTGAGATGATTTTCAGAAACACTTGGGTCTGATATTCCCGGAGGTTCTCAATGGGAATTACAAAGAGTTCAGGAAAAGTTTAAAGAGTACTTTGAAAAATTTACTCCTACAACAAGAGGAGAACTCTCTTGAGATCAATAGCTTATGGTTGGTATTAATTTTGCACAAATATCTCCCAAGCAGCATACAACAGATACATTCTCTATTTTAACCAGTTGCCATTGGACTTTTAGGGATCTACAAAACCAGCAGCCCTAAAATCCAACCCTGTATTTATGGACTGTATCCTGACACTGGAAAACAAAGTACTCAACAGAAATCTGAGAGTCAGATATTCACCACGATAGGGATGCAAGTACTTTTGCCCAGAGAAATTGTGGGTGTCCCATCCCTGGCAGTGTTCAAGGCCAATATGGAGCTCTGGGGAACTTGGTCTAGTGGAAGGTGTCTCTGTCCATAGCAAGGGGTTTGGGACTAGATGATATTTAAGGTCTCTTCCAACCCAAACCATTCCATGATTCTATGAATTAAATTATTCTGGGCTGAAGGACTCAGAATATATTCGAGTCTTTCTGCCAGCCCAAGCACCACATCCAGCTTCATTTAACATGGTTAAGTGAACATACAAGGCTGATGTGATACAGCACATTCACATAAAAGTATTTATGAGAATGAAGGTACAGTTTTTAGAGGTAACTATGCTTCTAGAAAAAAAATTATTACAAGTTCCTCTTTATAGTGAAGACTTACTTAGCTCACCTCTTAAAGCATATCTGATACTACCCCTCAGCAAGTAACTTACCAGCAACTCTACTCCAAAGTATATCCCTGTTAGGGACCTTTCTTGCATTAAGGGTCCTCTGAAGCGAACAACTCCAGGATATTTCTCATCCCCTGATCTTAGCTGTACTCTAACAGGTGAGCCAATATCTATCTGGACACCTTTAGCTAACCTGCTTTTGCTTTTAAACAAACTGTATCTTTCCTCACAGTTAGTAATAGCCAGAAGGAGCTCTGCTAGTTTTTCATTTATTTCTATAACATCCTTCTCATCCACAAACAAGATTGCATGAGGTTGTTCCAGAATCTTTAATCCAATCTGCAGTTTCTTGCCTTTACATGGAATATTTCTGGAGTGTGCCACAGAAGAACGGTCTTGAAAAAACTGCCCAATGCTACCTTTGGGTACTTTCAAGAGCTTTTGAGTCTGCTTGTCTATGACACTGCATTCCTGGAGAAGCAAGTAAAAGATCCGCTCTTCCCAATAGGATGAACCTGCTTTTTCTTGACTCCATAAGCCTGAATTCATTGTGATCAAAACTTTAAAAGTTGCACAGAAGTCTTCAAGAAAAATAAGCTCTTGATTTATATGCAGTAATCTTTCCAAATTCTACTGGAGGGTCCAATCTTTGTGAAACAATTCAATATTCATTCTGGTAAGAAATACACTCAGAGTAGGAAGCCTAGAATAAAAAGAAAAGAAAAACAATTGAATTGGGTAAGTACAGCTAGTCTGAATTAAAACATAAAACAATTTAAATCTGTGACCAGACTCATTCCTCATACAGATCAGACTTCAGCAAAATGCAAGGCAGTGACCACAGTCCCAGAACAGCCACTGTACTGCTGGATCATGGACAGACCCATTTATCCATTTCTGCTCTTTATTGCTGTGTATTTCATTTCCTTCTCTAGTTCCTTGAAGAAAGGGGTTGTGGAAAACATGTAATGAAATGCAGAAAACAAAAAAAACACACCAAAGTGAAAGCAAAAAGGAAACTTAAGTGCAAATGAACATGAATAAACAACCTGCTCCAGTTTACAAACAATATTTTAATGAAACTTTCCACTATAAAGCTCTTTTCCCATGCTTAGTGACTACTTACTTCCGACAAAGTGTACTCCATCTGTCATCCTGCATAACATTTTGATTTAGTGAAGCAGAAAATTATGTTGACAAAATAGAGCAGCAGAAAATAGGAACTTTAGTAACTTGTAACAGCCATTTCTTTAGTGGAAGTGGACAGTTCCAGTAATATACAATATATGAAAACCAAATTGTGCCAACATTGCAACATGCAATTCTCAGGAAAAAAAATGGAGGCTCTTATTTTTATCATTCTAGAAAGATAATTCACTTCAACAAAGTAAGAAATACCTCACTTTCAGTTATTAAAATACCATGGAATCAAATACCTTAGTTAAACATCATCTTCAGAAGTATAGTTCACAACCAATGAAGTGAAAAAGAATTTGAAAATGCTTCTTTGAGCATATGGGTCTATAGTTTTGATTACACTGGATACAGAAAGAAAGATCTACAGCACCTTAGCAGGATTTATTCTTCTGAAGATGGCAGCAAAGGGCAACATACAAGTTCAGAATGCACTCTCATGTAAATTTTCCTGTTCACAACCTGTGATGCCACAGTTTGCATTCAGTTAAAGGACAGTGTCAATGACTATGGATTTAACTTCAGTACCTAAAGGGAAATAATTTTTGTCCTTGTGCCTAGGTACCCTATTTCTGCACAACTTTTCTCTGATGGCATTCAAATACTACAAAATCTATTGCTATTTCTCCTATCCTGTTTGAACCCAGCTTCAGAAGCTCTTTGAAAGCAATGAAATCCAGTAGTGCTGTAATTATTTTCTTCACCTTTTTAAACAGACAGAGTATTTAACAAAACTCCCCAAAGAAAAGTAGTAACTACAGACAACCTGAAATTTGGGCAGTCTCATCTTTCAGTTCCTAGGAACTCGCACATTCCTGTTCTGCCTTGGTGAGGCTCTTGTACCATTCACACACTCAGACCTGCTTCTCATCTGCACACATATGACAAGTGGGCATCAGTGTCACCACCACACTTCCACACTGCTGCTGCAGCAGCTCACAGGAGTTCTGTGGCTTAATGTGTTCCATCTGCAAAGTAATTAACATCTGAGGGGCAGGATCTAGACACTTTCTGACCTCACTGAAGGAAAGTCTGGTAGACCATCCATGTGTTTTCATGCTAAAAAATATTTTTCCTCACTTTCATTTGATACACATAAATAGGCTTTAACGTTTGTTGATGATTAACAAAAAAGAGGTGTGAGCATGGAATTGAAATAGTTTATGTGGAAACTGATGAAGAACACAGCAGCATGCTCCTCTTGCCCCACATGGAAACGTGATTAAATGACCATTAGGTTTTTTAAGTCTACTCAGATGTTAAAGTAAGAGTTTCATACAAGTTCTGACTAGTTCTCTCTCCCCTTACTTTTTTTCACACAATGGGAAAAAAACCTTGTCTTGTTCTTCATAGTTCCATTTTATGTTCTCAGCTTTCAAAAGCTGACACACTTCACTTTCCTTTTTTTTTTTGAGCCACTCCACAAAGTTTCTCAGTCCCCAGTACAAAAAAAGTATCTCTGACATTACAGGGATCCTGATTTTTCCTACTTCATTTACAGAAATAATAAATTTTAATTTTAGTAAGTATGTATGGAAATAACATATTTAAAGAGGAAGTCTATTCAACAGCTTAAAAAAATTAATTGAAATTTTTTATTTGAAATAAGCTTTATCATATCTATTTTTAATAAGTATAACTTGTTTGCAAGTTCATTGCTGCAATAATACAATCTTCACATGTTTAGTATTAAAGAATTCAGTGTGAAAACATGCCAACAGCTTCATTTAGATTATGTAATAACTTTATGTGGTGTGTGGTCAGTCTTTCAAAGCCCTAGTCATCCACAGAAATGTTACTAAACCCACTCGATATAGTACCAAAAGGCTTTCCTTTAATAAAGAGTTCATCATCACTATATAAAAATGTCTTCCTTTAAAAACTTATCTACAACCACTGTCCCATACAGCTTTAAAAGCCAAATACCCTTCTTTTAGAATAATACAAGTGATAAATTAGTATTTTAAGAGCACAGAAAAGCTTGTTAAAAGGACGTTAAGTTTTGGCAGTGTATCAAAAATACATTTACATACACCACTGATTTTAGGATTATTTTTACAGCCATTTTCCATTGAATTCTGTGAATAAAGTAAAATCTTTGCTGAACAAACAGGGTAGTCATATCAGACTATGACCAAAATAAACTATTAGACCACTGTATGATTAATTTGGGAATCAAACAATTTAATCCTTACCAAAAAGTCATCACTGCACTGCACAACACACCAGCAGCTACAACACTTCTGCAAACCCAAGAGTACTTGACTACCAACACGGACAGTGTAAGTGTCAGAGCCTGTTCAGTTGTATCCTTCTGTTCAATCTACTGCGTCAATTTTTTCATGTTCCAAAGACTTGAGAAACAGGCGAAACACAGTTATGGCTGCAACACTACATACTTTGGAAGAAAACAACTTTTAAAAAATTGTCAGGGGTAGGCCATAAGCTACCTAACTTCAAAGCTTCCCCAACTCACTTTATTCCTCTGTCGTGAGCCACTGTTGCCACTATGGAGACATCTCATCAGAGTAATAGTTTGCTCTGAAATTCAAGAACTCTGTTTCTACCCTGCACGAGCCTTACATGAACTATATAGAGATGTTTAAACCAGCTATCAGGTTTCAGAATGAGCACACGTCTGTGGCTCTGATTCAGAGTAGGAAATGAAAAGGCTAAAATAAACTGCACAGTTTCTTAAAAAACCTTCCACTTTAATACCAAAAACAATTTAACCACCTGAGATGCACAGTTCTGTTTTTCAATAGCCCAAAACCAATTTTCCCGGGAAGGTTAAAACTAGGAGAGAGGAAATTTAGTTGAAGCTCAATGCACACAGAATTATATAGCACTACAAGCCATGAGTGGAAGAAATAGAAACTGTTTCTCAAAACGGCGGCTGAAACAGTCTAATACAAAGATGTTCATACTGGTAACATGATTCCTAAGAGAAAATGCACCTGCAGTTGTGTTCGGCGTTATAAATTTGATTCAAAAAAATCCCCGTGAGAGGAAGAACAGGAATCATTCTCAAGGGCCAGAATGCTGTGGCGTTACGAGATTTGCCAGCACGGCCGCTCTGCATACAGCCCGCGTCCAGTCTTCCCCAAAAAAATGAAATACTTGTGCTCAGATTCCGAAATGATACCGAATATTGTCTTTCACTTCATTCTCTCACATGTTTCATGGCAAGATACGTCGGTGCGACGCACAGGACTCCGTGCAAGGCTCAGCTTTGGAGAATACTTATCCTCCCATCCCAAATCTGAGCATTTTCTCTCCTGCCCGGGNCGCCCTCACGCCCCCGACGCGCCGGCCCGGCCCTCTCCGCGCTGCCCCATGGCCGCCACGGCCGCGAAGTGAGCGCCGCACACCCGCTCCTGCTGCCCCGGCAGGCCCGCCCCCTGGGCCCTCCGCCAGGCTCGCGGCCAATCACAGCGCGCCGGCGCCACCGTTGCGCAGCACTATTGGCCAGAAGTGCCGCCAGTCACGAGCGGACACGGGGCTTTCCAGTGTATCGCGGTTGTATGAGCCGCAGGGGAGGGGGCGGATGGCCGAACACTCCCCCTGGGGGCGTTGATTGGTCGCGCAGAGTGAGGGGGCGGGACTTCTGGCGCTCTGAGGGCGCTGATTGGATGATGCGCGCGTGCCCCCAGCAGCGGGGCGGGCGCTGCGCCCCGGGGTCGGTGCCGCTGCTGTGCCTCGGTCCCGGCCCTGCGCGGGGGTTCCGCTGCCTGAGAGCTCGGGGGCGTGAGGGCTCCGCTGCCCTGGGTGCCGCTGCCCGAGGCCGCCTCGCTCCAACCCGCCCTGGGAAGGGACACGCCCGCGTCCAGCGCCGTGTCCTAAGCCGGAGTCGCTGGTCGCTGTCCCCGGCGCGCGCAGAGAGGCTCCTCGGGAGGCGGCAGAGACGTCCCGGTTCAGTCACGATGTCCCGGGAGCACAGCTGCTGGCAGAAGTAATAACAGGCCATCCGTGTGCGCTCGGGAGCAGGGCTGGAGCAGTTCCAGCCGTGNGCGGGCCCCGCCAAGAGCGGAGACACCGCCAGTCCCGGCCCAGCCCGGCCTCGCCGCCGGGCCCGGTTTCCCCAGCACCGCAGGGGCAGCGGCGGCGGCCCACGGCGACCGCCCACGGAACCGGCCGGAGCGCGGCCTGAGCAGNTGGCCGAACACTCCCCCTGGGGGCGTTGATTGGTCGCGCAGAGTGAGGGGGCGGGACTTCTGGCGCTCTGAGGGCGCTGATTGGATGATGCGCGCGTGCCCCCAGCAGCGGGGCGGGCGCTGCGCCCCGGGGTCGGTGCCGCTGCTGTGCCTCGGTTCCGGCCCGGCGCGGGGGTTCCGCTGCCTGAGAGCTCGGGGGCGTGAGGGCTCCGCTGCCCTGGGTGCCGCTGCCCGAGGCCGCCTCGCTCCAACCCGCCCTGGGAAGGGACACGCCCGCGTCCAGCGCCGTGTCCTAAGCCGGAGTCGCTGGTCGCTGTCCCCGGCGCGCGCAGAGAGGCTCCTCGGGAGGCGGCAGAGACGTCCCGGTTCAGTCACGATGTCCCGGGAGCACAGCTGCTGGCAGAAGTAATAACAGGCCATCCGTGTGCGCTCGGGAGCAGGGCTGGAGCAGTTCCAGCCGTGCCGCTGCACATGAGGCGCTTTCCCCCTGCCCAGCCCTGACCTCTCCGCCTGGTGCGCTCGGGGCCGTTCCGCGCGTGCAGCCGCGGCCGCAGGGTCCCCAGAGCCTGTTCAACAACGTCAGGCTTCGGTCTGGCTTCAGCACCCACTTCTGAAATATTTTCACTCCCAAGAAATTGAAGTAACGCTACTGAATATTTAATTTAATAAAAGCCAAATGTAGCTCCTCTTTTAACCGACCTACTTTTGATTGTGCCTGTCATCTGAATGCTGTGCTGTTTTATCCACTTAGCATCACTGTTGTTTATAGATAGTGAGCTCTGCTTAAATTATGAATGAGAGAACGAACTCTGGAATAGAAGGGAGTTGCTCAACGGGACAGTTATGTTTAAAGACTCTATTCATGCATGCAGCATTTCCAAAAAAACCCAACATTTATTTTAAAGAGTTCTTTTTATTCATGTAGTATTCTAAACTGGTGCTTTAAATTTAATTTTTAAAATATTTCCAAAGTTTTGCACTTTTAGAGATGGACTTTCTACAAAGAAGCATCTTTTACAGATACACTAATTGATCCTGTACCTCAGGATGTTTCCGTAATATTGGCGCATAAATAAACACTTTCCTGGTTCCTTAGCATCTGTAGCATTCCTTTAATATTTGTTTTTATGTAATTTAGTAAGATGTGCAGTTCAACATTAGCTAAAGTAAAGGCTGTTCCAGTAATCCTGTTCCCTACAGCTCTCCAGAATCCAGAGACAGTCAGTAAGCAGATCCAATGCAGCCCCAACTCAGGGCTGAGCACCCATTTCTAAGCTCTGAAGCAATGTTTGTCACCACCAAGGCTTTTGCTAGGAAGATGAGAAGGCAGGACAGGGGATTTTATTTGTGTGGGTATGTGCAAGATGGAAAGGACACGGACACCAGCAGGAGTTTCCAAAAAACCCCCGAGGAAACAATGAGATTCCATCTACTATGGAATGAATGTTCACACTAATCATTCCACCTACTCCCTTAAAAGCAAAATTGCACTTCACAGTCTCATTTAATTTTTAAACAATAAATAGCGTTGAAAATATACTGTACTAAGTAATATACTAAGATTTATTCCTTCCTCCTTTTGCAGAAGAGCACACAGTAACCCCAAGTCATGCTCTGCTGATCCTCAAGGTGGCTATCTATACACGGCTGCTGCAGCTTCTGCTTGGAGAGCTGCCTTGTATGCTACTGCAAAATGCATTAAGATGTCTGCTATAAATCCTGTTATCCCAAATTTCATTATGTTTACATTTTGGGTATAAATAAATCACATGTGGAGCATGACTGTAAGTATTAGCCAAAGTACACCATAATTATATGTGAGAAGAAAAGGGGACAGACACATTATGAGCATAAAATATCAAACTACTTGATAGGGATGACTACATGTAGTGTTCCTAATAACTCACAACCAAATATTTAAAAATATTCTGTATTCCATGTAATTATGCACTTAATCCTCTATGAATTCATCTGAAAAGTGGCCAATGTGGCCCATTTACAAAGCCTGTCATTCTGCAGACAGAACAGTGCTTGTGACATTTAACCCAAGTTAATATCCCATTGACCCACTGGGCTTGCACACAGCTCTGTGTCACTGACAGACCACAGATGAAAGGCAGGCCAAGACTGGTGTTTACTCTAAAGCTCCTTCATACTCTTTTAGAAGTATAAAGGAGTTGTAAAGTGATAACAGGACTTTGGCAGTGTAAAATGGGCCTGTTATGTCTCTTTTATGTTGAAAACCCTGTCAGTAACACCAGCACGAGACATTTGCCATTAAACAGTGAAAGATTTCTTTAAACCACACTCTTGTTAAGAGAGACATGTTTTGTAATAATGAAGTATGGTAAACAAATTCCACTTTCAAATGACACAACACTGTACAATTACATATTTTATTGCATAGCATGGAGCAGAATTTTGTGCTGTGCCAGGATAGGAGTATGGTATTCATTTATTACAGCATTACCCCCAAAGTTCAGAATATTCATCAAAACAGCTGATTTTTTTCTGCTAACTCAAACATGGAAATGGCTGATATTTATCCAGCTGCATTAGAAAAAAAAAAAAATAGGGAGGAAAGTTTCTTGCAGAAGCATCAAAGACAATATGACCACACTTTCTAAATACTAGTTATGTGATAAAAAGGGACTTGAATAAATATGTCAGGTATTTCTGCCTCCCTTGTTTGTTTGGGGGTTTTGTCATTATCTACTGTTCTAATGAATGATTTAAATACTATTTAGCTAAATAGTTTGGGGCTTGAGATGGAAAAGCAGCAGACTATGATGTTGCCTGAAGCTGCACTTCTTAGGCCAGAAGCTGAAGAGCGTTTTATAATAGAGATATTACAGTTAAGAATAAGACCTTACTCTGGCTGTGATACAATGCAAATAAAATCTGCCAGAAAACTGTAATTCATACATGGCATTGGTTTAGCTCCCAAGTTTTCCAGCTGATACCAGCTTTGTAGTCTATGGTTAAATATTGTATCTCTTGGGGTTCATGTAATCTGTCTGATTGGGAAAATGGGAACTGCCCATATTGGGATATAAATCAAGGCAGAATGTTTGACACAGTGGCAACAGTCCTTTTTGGTTCTTTAACTATCAAAAGCACACAGTCTTTCAATAGTAGCAGGCATCCTTTACATGGCATCACAATGCTGGCTCATCTCTTGGCTGGTCACCAAGTTTTGGCCATAAACTTTCAGGCTATTCTTCTTAAAATGAGTAATTTCATCTAAAATGGGTACAGAAGACATAACTCATATGTCTGCCACCTTTTATGCACTGCACTGTTATGATTTTAACCTTGCCTCACTCCTGCATTATTGCAGAGCACACTTTTCCCATATCCCTTGGTTAGGTGCATTTTAACACTGTGCCCTTTATGTCTGACAAAGTCAGTGCTGTCACAGAATACAAACTCTGAGTGAGCCACTGTATCAGGATCCCTTTTCTATGCCCAACAATGACAGAAAATGCTTTTCCATTTAAATTTACTACAGTTTTATGAGTATTAAGGTAAATGGATGGTGTAAATACACTTGCCTGTCTCTCAGAATGCTTTGCTGTCATTGTGAAAATTTTCTTTTCTACTGCTTAACCTTTACATAATATTTGACTGTTGGAAGTGTAACTGAGAACATAAAAAGAAATTAGTTATGCATTCTTCTAGCAAACAACACTGTGTACTCAGCAGGTTTTGCATGTGCTACTCAAGTAGACACTTAGAAAAGTAAAATGCTGCCAGACTAACTGGGTCCTGGTGAAGGGTGAGGCGCTGTTTGGACCAAACCTGAGCTCCTGGGAGCAGGACGTAGAGTAGCAGCCTGCTAAACCTGCTGTGGTTGTCACAGCTCCGGGGCACGAGGAGCACCCTCAGGAATCAGTTGTGACCATAATAACTGACTCTACTGCAGCAGGCAGAATTCTTGTGGAACACCCTTGATTTGTGAATATAATAACACATTTCATTTCTTTTAATCATCCAGGTTAATTGTACTAGAACTTACTTATTCTGAAATAATTGAAAGTAGAGGTCACACTTAATATACCCATGAATGTACTTTTTTTCTTTACTTTTAGCTTTATCTAGAGCAGGGCAATAGCACTAAGCATCACAAAATAATACATTGCTTTTTGGCAACACGTAAATTAACTGATTCAGAATTCAAAGCTTAGATACATCCGTAAACTGTCAGCATGAGTGAAATAAACTGAAATCCCCCTTGGTTTTTGCTCACAATTGTAACCAAATCCATAAATCTAACTTTAAAGGAATGAGAGTAGTGCCAGAAACCCATGTGTTGTCTACACTTAAAAGAGTTGGCTGATACAGCTACACCTTGGAGCTGAATTGGCAAGCACAGATTTCTTTTTGGGTGTAACTCAAATCACTTTCCTCATGGGATATTCTAAAGTGGCTGAAGGACTCTGCCAGTATAACAGCATCTTCTCCAGGGCTTTTGCCAGTGTAGCTGCATGCAAGGGATTTTTCATCATTCTGACAGCTATTTCAGCAAAACTCCTA
This sequence comes from Rhipidura dahli, assembly GCA_013399225.1. Taxonomy (NCBI): domain Eukaryota; kingdom Metazoa; phylum Chordata; class Aves; order Passeriformes; family Rhipiduridae; genus Rhipidura; species Rhipidura dahli. Next base: position 113,572 of record VXAC01007103.1, on the reverse strand, counting down.
CACTTAGACTAAGTCCAAGTTAAAGTTGGCATTGTTTTATGTTGCAAATAAAGCAGAAGAGAAGCATTACCAGTTTATGGCCCTGGTTTTACATTATTTTAAATTGTTTGTTCTAAAGGAATGTGTAGGGCAGGATCCATGTGGTCCTTTGGATGTTTGCCTCCCACATTTGTGCTGCATTAAAATTGCTTAGTTTTTCAGTGACTGAACTTTGGCAAAGGGGAAACTTACATTACTAAAAAAAGATAGTGTCCATATTACTTACCCCAGAAATAGCTATCCTGATGGTTTAAAGCAGATTTCCAAATTGAACTCTAAAAGGCAGCATCTGGGCCAAAGGACATGTGGATTAATACAACACTATTCTTCATTTTGTCCTCAGTTCAACAATGAATTTAAGCACATATAGGATTAATTTTAGGCACACTCATAAGCCCATCTCAAGTTTAGTAATCATGTCAGATATGATAATGCTCCTATTTGAATTTTAATTAGGCAGATACTTGAAATTAATCACAGGCTCTGCACTGTGCAGGATCAGGATTTCTGTCAGAAGTGCAAGGTTACACAGAACAAGGCTGTTTGTTGCGATGCCATCTGCATTTCCTTTCCTGAACTGGATGTTAAGCCCGTATTTTAAAGACGTCCCAAGGAACGTTATTTTTCCACGTAAGTACATTTTACATATTTGGCTTTTCCCCCTCATCTCCATTTTGATAAGAGGGAGGGGGTTTTGTTTGGTTTGTTGTTGTTTTTTTTTTTTT
>VXAC01007103.1:101131-112751 GCA_013399225.1 Rhipidura dahli | reverse complement strand
TTTTTTTTTTTTTTGCAGAGAAGTGCAGAGAAGTTTGCCTGGGTTGTTGTGCTGATGGCACCGAAGTCTCTCCCGGGGCCAGGGGATGCTGGCGGCGGCTGCCGGAGCCCCGGAGCGGCCCCGGGGCTGCGGGAGGCACAGGAGGGTTCGTGCGCAAGCGGGCAGCACCGAGCCAATGGGACGGGGAAGGCTGATTTAACCGAGGCTTCTTCCTTCCTTTTTGTAAGACACAGAATGTGCCCGCCAGCAGAAAGCACGGACATCTTTCTGTGCGCTCTGGACACGCGAGGCGGGCTCGGCGTGGCCTCGCACGGAGCTCACCTGTGCCACGACTGAAAGAACGCGGCCGATTCCAGGTGGGTGCTCTGGGCGCTTCGGGCTCCAGTGCTGCTTCAAACCCAGCGCGGGAGCTGGAGCAGCACGCACCCTGAAACGAAACAGGATGCGTGTCTGCTCAAGATAAAACCGTGGTATTTGTTGCAGGGGGGTTGTGTTGTTTTGGATTTTTTTTTTTTTATATGGAAAAATAAGTAGTTGCTTAGTTAATAGAGCTTGTGATGAGTTTTAGAGCTTGCGAAAATGAAACTGCATGAAGTGCAGTTAGTATTCAAGGTACATATGTTCAATGCAGAAGACTTGCATGTCATAATATCCACTTCTGCATTCTTCTGTTTACAAGTGTGTTATGTATCTCTGGTAAACCACGTTTTAAAGTACTATTTACATATATATATATATATATGTATGTATGTATGTACATATGTATATAATACACATATATGCTCACATATATATTGATGCATATAAAACTATAAACGTAAAAAAGATATTTTTCAATGTAAATACAATTTTTCTCATAAAGTTATCCCAACTTATAAGCAAGAAAAAAGCTGTCATTTAAATTTGTTTGACTATTTTCAGATTCCTCATTTAATCTACTGTATATGCTCTTGGGTTGAACTGTTGTGATTTTCAAAAGAGTGGGCAGTTAAACAATAAGTAAGTGGCTATTCTTCATGTTAAAAAAGCAGATCATAAAGAGGACTGAAGAACAGTAAGAACTTTCACTCCGAGAATAAGGGCTTTCATGGTGCTTTCATTAAGGAGGGTGACAACATCTGTGTACTTGCTTGTGCAAGCCACCCAAAGGAAAGGTTTCTGTTAGAGGAAAGTGGTTTGCACTTCCACTATTTCCAGTGGGGAAAGTAATTTCTTTTCTTTTTATAGCCTTGCAGCTTGCCAGAAATCAATAAGTCCTCTGAAGGAGTCTCCTCACCTCTGTATCCAGCATTGCATAAGTGTGTGGTACACAAGTCAAAGCAAAACGATGTGTAGCAACAACCCTGTCCTAAACACTCCCATTACCTAATAACCTCTGCTTGGGCATTATTTTAGCAGGGTTTCTTGTAAAACTGTATTGTTCTGTTATTTGATTTTCCCTCGTTGGCTGAACTGTGAGCAGCACACTTCGCTCATGCTAAGGGAACGCAGCACCTTGGCAAAGGTTTTAGGATGTTCTTAGAACTTCTTCAACTGCTCATATAACACAATGGTGCAACAGGCAGGGTTTGTTTGTTTGTTTAAAATAAAACAAACAAAAAATCCTTAAATTTTGAGACATTTAAGCAGCAGAATGGCCAACCTGGTCTATGGAGTAGGAGTATATTGTGTTAAGTATTTTATCAGTTCATGGTAAAATAGTGGTACTAGCAGAACAGCTCTAATACAGCACGGTATGTAAGGTAAAAGAACAAGTAAAAGGAGAATACTTCTGTATAATAATTAGAAAATTCAGATCTCCTTCCACCAAACCGTTGTCAAATTCAATTGTTTTGTTTTCACAGTTACAGAGACAAGTCTTTGGAGGGAACCTAAAACTGTGAAATATGATAAAAACTTTATACGGCTTTCAATATCACCCTATTTTGCTCACCCTATTTTGACCTGCAAGTTGTGATTAAGAGCAGACAACAAGTTTTTAAGTCTTGAGAACAGTAAATTTTAGCAGTGTGAGAGAACCAGGCTGCTGCTTATATTAATTATCTCCAAGATTTTAGTTCATCTGAACTCATACTTGTAAGCTTGAGGGCAGAATACAAGGAAGAAATCTGCCAACACTGAAGTTCATGACAAAATTCTCATAGGTAAGAACTGAGTTCCCCGTCTAATCTTATTCAACGTAACTTCTTATGGGGTTTTTTTTTGTTTGATTTTAAGCTGCCAGAAAAACATCCAGTAACAGTAGTAGGGATGATTCTGCGCTATGTAGATATTTCTGTTTATTACTTTTGTTTTTATGAAGTTGCACTGATTCTAGTTCACAGAAAACAATGAGTAAGATGATTACCAAACTGAATCCCCTAAAGGTGTGGTACTAAGAAATGTGATGGGGTTTGTTACCTTTCAGTGATAGCAAGCAATGGACCAAGACTCACACTGCACAGCAGAAAGGGAACTGTTGGAAGCTGTAAGCAGAATTACTACATCTTCTACCACAAGTCCATCTGATGAAGAAGAAAATCAACCCAAAGCTGAAATTTCATGTCAAATGAGAGAAGAAAACCCAGAAAAAGATGGTACACAAGGTTGATGCTATCCTTTAATTTTGTTTCGTCTAGCTGTTAATGCCAGTAAACTCTTGTATTAAAAACATTGCTTATTTATTGTAGGAGTAGCTCAAACCTATACTGCCATACTCCACTGAAAATAAGCCTTGATTACACTTGTAGTAATAATGTAGCAATAGTGAAACTGATGCTCATCCTGGTGTGTATATACACACACCGAGTTTTCCTTTCAAATACCTCCTGCTTAAAATGTATGACAGATTTAATTTACATAGCAGGAATGAAAGCAGTGATCATCAGATGGCCTGTCTTGGGAGTGCATTTTCTGTGCATCACAAAATCAGAACATCTTGGCAGTAGCAGCAAGGACACCAAACTGAAGCTAATCTCAAGCAGGCAGCTCTCACATGCCTTTAAAGAGCGAGCACTGAACATTGCCTATGCCTCAGATTGCTCTCATCTGTTATTAAATAAAATGTTATGTATAACCCAAAATATACATAATCTCATCAAGATTTTAAGCCTGGAAGGATGTCATAAAAACCACCTCTCCTAGGAAATAGATGCTTTGTAGGGATTGAGCCAAACCCCCAAGGCCTTGATAATTGAAACTGTATGGTCAAATGATTAAGAACATGTAAAAGCGGGGCCACTGAAAGAGTACTGTGGTGCCTTTACAAGTCTATTTCTGCATCAAGCCATTCTCTTACCCTTCATTTGTGCTCAGTCACCTCCATTAGCAGAATGTTAGATACACTGCAGACTGGCTTCAGCTGACTGCCTTGACAAAGACATCCTTGATTAGATACAAATATTCCATTTCTTTTATCCACTTTGCTAGCCTAAATGCCACCTGATGAAATCTGTTGTCAGTAGATTTCAAAGACAGAGAGATCACCTTTTTGAAATGCTCAAAATTCTCCTGTAAGCAAACTCTTCAACCAGCTGTCCCATGTTTTTATATATGCACATGTATGTGTGTGTTTCTGTGTGTGACTGCGAGAAGAGAGAGAGGGGAAAGGAGGGAGGTATATAAAATATTTGTAGCTGGACTGTGCCATCAGTTCAGCTATGAAAAAAAGAGAGGATGTGAGAATTCCTCCTTCATTTGAGCTGGCTATCCAACTTTGAGGTTAGGATATTCATGTTTTCTCAGCTTTCTCCTATTACTGCACAAACCCCATATTTGAATAGGGTCAGTTTTTAAACATATGTCTTAATTTGCAGCTGCATTGTATTATCTCCTCCATTTAGCAACAAAGAGGCCTGGAGAAACATCTGACTCAAAAGACTCAGTGTTTCTTTGGGCTGCTTCTGGGATGGTGAAGCAAATCTCCTGCTCAGATTGTGCCCTAGGTTACAACCTTGACATACAATATTTCTAGACAGTATTTTCTCTACAGTTTTGTATTCTACAGATTATATGCTGTCTTTCAAAATTTCAGACCCTAATAGCTTTCCTCATAGCATCTGCTTGTCTTTATTAGCAGTGAAAACCCTTATTTTATCAGTCTTTATGTCTGGCTGTTACAGCAACAGAAAATGTAGGCTGTCCTTTCAAAGCAAGTGTATAAGAGTTTTATTTCCAAATGCAAAGAATGTAACCTGAAACACTAAATATATTGGTTTTAGATTCCAGTTCAACCTTAAGTCCCAACTCTTCGATGACCACTAAGGAGCTTCAGGAATACTGGAGAAATGAAAAACGCCAGTGCAAACAAATCAAACTCCTTTTTGAAATCCCATCAACCAGAATTGTAGAGCACCACTTATCTAAATATGTGGTAAGCCAAGAAATGAATATGTAAGAAGATCATTAATTTCCTTCTCTCTACAGGGGTCTGCACAGCACGCAGCAGGCCTCACTACATGAAAGCTTCACCGAGGGCCAAGTTTTGCCAGCCACGATCACACTGAGTAGAACCTGTTCTCACTGACTGTATGGGCCTGGCTGGTGGAACCTGCCTCTGAAAAAACCCTCTGACAGTCAGTTCACAAAATCTGCTGTAGTGGAAAAGTGTTATCAAATAAATTACTATCTTGAGTATTCTTAAAACACAGAGCTTTGCAACATTAAGGAAATTTGCACAAATATAAAAATATCTGAATCTTTACACTTCCACTGAGCTGGCTGGCTGGAGCAGCTGCAGTGCTTTTGTGTAACTTCCACATCAGAGATTTCTCTTAGCACAAGTGCAGAATTCTTTGATGTTGACACAGTCTAAGACATCCTCCAGCTAGATCACTTGGGATTGTTCCCCTTCCCTACTTGGAGCTCCCTTAGGTGGCCTATTTGTCATATTTTTAAGATGAAACATGAGTATGAGCAGTAGGAACAACCAAGTAGGTTGGATTTTTTTCTCTTTATTCACACTACTGACATTAAGTTTTTATTTCTGATTCTCTCCTGGCCTTCAGAAGGACTGATCTAAAGCAAGTCCCTTTTAGTACTCCTGTGACATTCAGATAGGGATGATTTCCTTGTTTGCTACAGTCTGTGAGATCTGTAGATGAAAAATGCCAAGAATCAGCATTGCTGATTCTGGGTGATCCAGTCTGGTACAATTTGAAGCTGGTAAATGTTTTAGAGACTGTCCTAAGATCTTGCTGCATGCTGTACACACCTCCTTAGCTGCTGCTTTTCTTGCATACACTCCTGAGTATCCAGCTTGCTGAATAGTTAAAAATTGGTTTTGTGTAACTGTGTGAGAGCAAGAGAATCATTCATCATATGTGCAATTATACTTGGTCATAAGTTACATGCCTGGGCAAAAAGATTTACATTACAACAAAATTGAGCCAATTTGAATGACAGTCTAATTAAATGCTACTTCTTACCTTTTTCATGCACACTTCACAAATAAAAAAGAGCAAGTACTTGTAAATTATTCACTTTGCTGCCCTTGATAAAATGATAGCTTAAAAAAATTGCTCTTATGATTGTTTTAGAATGCATCAGGCATATATACACTTTTCAGCAGGGAGCAGGACAAAGTATAGGAAAATGTCACAATGCTTACGAATGAAAAGAGATCAGAGAAGTCAGCTCAAATTTAGAAACCTTTCAAGAAGTGCCTGTAAAGATCATTTATGAAGATTAAAAGAGAGAATTTCTCTTTAAGGAAAAACAAGGAAGAAAATCAGACAGGCATAGTGCAAGTACTGGTGTGCACCCTTCAGCAGCAGCATAGAAAATAACTGGCATGAGTAAAACCCCTCCAGCTCCTGTGTAAATTAATGGGAACAGGGTGAAGTTGAGTGTGAACGTGGTCATCATCCAAAAGGTCAACAGTCTCTGTCCTTAGCTGGTGTCTGGTGACACAGTTGAACTGGCCTCCAAGGAGCTACCATGGTTTACACACATTAGGGATTTGGCCCTTCCTCAGTATCACTGTGCTTGGATCAGAACCAGAAGAGATTTTTTGTGCAACACGGCACAGAATTTTGGTTTGCAGCTATTTGCCTAATATCACAGCTATTCTAGTCTTTTTGAGGCTAGTGCAGAGCTGAGGTAGACATGCTCTTGAGTACTGTTAATGTGGGGCAGCACAGCTGTTAGCTGCAGGGAAGGGGTTTGGATAGCAAGGCCTTGTTGTAGAAATGTCACTTTTTTTTGTATTATTTAAATGTGAAGCAAGTTTGAACACAGGACAATGAATTACAGGGGAGAAAAGGATTTGGAGTTGCTGTACCTTATTTTTGCACCCAGCAGATATATTGCCAAATACTTCCTCTTCTTTCACAGCATTACTAACACCCCCAAATCCCTGGGAATGTCTTATACAAAAAACATTTCTGAATATTATGACCAATGTAAAATGGATTACACTCAATATTAAGTCTGGGAAATCCATTGAGTTCACTGAAGATGATTGATTGCAGCAGCCATGGCTGTTAGAAACAAAGTACAGCTACAGACATGCTTTTAAGTGGTTTTATGTGCTTCAGTCTGCTGCTAGCCTGCTTCCCCAGCACCTTGCAGGATGGGATCTGGTAGTGCTCTGTTTGTGTACACCTCATTTATGTGCTAAGCCTAAGTCTGGTGACAGAAGTACAGAATGGCAGGAGGTGGGAATTTTTAGTTTGATGGCTGCAGATCTTTCAATTCTTCACTGAGCATGCACCATAATCCCAGGCAGCAGCTGATTTAGCAGCACTGCCATAGGAGTACACGAGATTACACACAGGAAATTGGTGCAGGAGTATTTCAGCTGGAGGGCTGAACAAGCACAAAGTCTTTTCATAGTCCCTTCTCATGCTTACTTTTTCTCTTTCATTGTGTTTAGATGTATAAAATCATCATTTTGCAAACAGGGAGTTTTGACAGCAACAAGTCTGTAATTGAACGGCGTTATTCAGACTTTGAGAAACTGCACAGAAATCTGCAGGAGGAATTTAGAGAGGAAATGGAAGATGTGACCTTTCCCAAAAAAACCCTAACAGGGAACTTCACAGAAGAAATAATCAATGAAAGAAAATTAGCCTTCAAGGACTACCTGAGACTCCTATATTCTATGAAGTACATCAGAAGATCAAAAAAATTTATTGACTTTTTAACAAGGCCGGAGCTTCAGGAAGCATATGGTTGCCTGCGGGGTGGCCAGTACACCAAAGCTTTGGAAATCCTTTTAGAAGTCATTGGGCTGCAGGAAAGGCTGACGAGAGGGAACCCTGTCTCAGTAGTCCCTACTCTCTGTGCCATCGTGGTGTGCCACAAGGACCTGGAAAACCCAGCAAGTGCCTTTGAATATGGAGAAAAAGCTCTGTCACGCCTTCATGTGCATACCAGCCACAGGTATTATATGCCACTGTTAGAAACAATGATCACTCTGGCCTATGAACTTGGCAAGGATTTCCTGTCTTTGCAAGAAAAACTGGAAGAATGGAAGACAAAGAAAGATCCCGTGCGGGTTTTTACCCTGAAAGAGCTTGCAGTTCGGGAGTACATACAATGAACATTAGCAAAATGCAATGAAAGAGCAAACTCTCAAAGAGTGAGAACTGGAAATCACCTGTTTGGCTTACATAACATGATATTAATAGGAAAAAAGTTAAATGTCTTCTATGTTCAAAAGGGACATTCACATCTATGTTGGAATATATTACATCTACTCTACAGATACCAGGAGTACCTGAGGAGCACCTTAAGGTTTTTTGAAGGAAAACTGCAACGCTCGTTTGTGATTTGGTTATTTTGAACATAGCTTATTTTGTGTGAAAAGTCAGAATTAAAAAAATACAATTAATAAAGCACTTAAGAATCTGCATGTGGAAACCACTTCCTTTCAAGAAGAAAAGATCTTCTAATTAGACTCAATCTAAAGGGGGTATCTTCAGACACTGAATGTAGTTTTTTACTCCTCCAGCTGGGTCCCAATCAAATGGCACCTTGCCATTTCTGAGGATCGTGGGTTGATCTTGTTCCCCCTGAATTCAGCTGCTGTGGGCAGGAGGACCTGGGGGAAGGTTTACAATTAACTTTGGTAGGAAGAAAAAATACAAGTGATGATCATTCCATCAGAGATGAGGGAATACACTCCCCTTTTGTAACTAACAGTTTTATGACTGCATTGAAGGCACATTCTTGTTTGTTCACCTGCCTCTGTAATTTCCCTCATCTCTAAGGTCTCTCCTATACACTTATTATAACAAACTAGTAAATTAATTCTCATAAATATTGTAATTAGCATGTCATTATCTAGCATGGCTCATTATTCTCTGCTGAACACAGTCCACTAAGTACTTTCAGACCTGTACTCCTGTTACAGATACTACCTGCATCACAATGACATTGTCTGTAAATTAGGAATAACTGTATTAATTTACCTCACAGAAACATGAAAAATTCAGCTAACTGGAAGTGCACTGAAGCTGAAAAACTTTGTTGGGCATTGTTACAAGAAGGATGTCTTGAAAAAAAACCAGAATAATAGGACTGTCTAGGGTAGAAAGTTAATATTTTAAGTAGCTATTAACTGCTAGGCATTAAACACAAAATACATGGATTATTTGTTATTCAACAATTATTATTTTTTCTAGTTATACCAGAAGTAATAGAATTAAGACTAATTAATGAAGAGACTTAAGGACTAATCTTCCCACAACATAGCATATTGCAGGACAGTTAAAACGGATCCAAGGTAACACCTTCTTAAGAGGATATGTGAATCAGTGACAAAGCAGTGAAGAAAAAAGCATGTCTGGGATCTGCATCACACCTAGGTGGTTTCAAGTTCAGGTAGAAAGCAAGCATGGCCTTCACACTGCTCTAACTCCACAACAGATTGGGGTGAAAAACCAAAAGAATAGGAAAAAATTATCTCCTCCCTTTTGCCCCCTCCCATTCTTGTATGCAGCATCCCAGCTCTCTCAGTTCTCTGTTTCTCTGGGGTGGCACATGAGTATCTACCTACACCCACAGACCCTCATCTTGCAGCTTACCACAAGATTAGAGGGTCCATGAGTACATGTGTCTAGCAAGGACAATTACCAGGAAAGCAGCATATCAGCAAGGTCTTCCTTAGCCTTTATTTGTGCTAATGTTATAACTTTCCATCTCTGAAGGACTAACTGATCTAAAGCTCACCAATTTCTGCTGGTGTGTTTTGAGGTGCAATTGAGCTAAGGGATAAATTTACATAATTCAAAATTCCTTAAAATAAACAGTGCAAAACCCCCACAGTTTTGTTGGTGTAAGCCAAATCTCTTCTGAGAATGTTTTCCCTACAGTGTACTAGCAGAATTTGCCTGTGAAATGATCCTAGAATAGGTCACTTTGTGCTGCATTGAGACCTCCAGTCAAGCCACTTCAAAGGGTCAACCCTAATATTCATAAAACAAGCTTGTGATTTAGATGCTATTAGAACACAACAAAATTAAAATCTCCCTAGCAATTCAACCTCCCACAAGCAAATCATGTATGTATTTCCTTCCTACAAGTACAGAGACCTTTGGCTTTATTAACCTCCTCAGAGACTACATTGAAAATCCTTGGAAAGAGAAAGCTAGGATGGTTATGGAATAAAAGGGGATCCACAGAGCCTGGATTTCACCTGGGGCTCTGCCACAGAATTGGTCTGAATTTAGCACAGGTGACTTAATCTCTGTGCTCCTATTTCCTCACACAGTACTTCCCCATTAAGTTCCTCATTCAGGTTTTCAGTACTCATGGAACAGGTCAACTGTGAAACTTGACCAAATAAGTTAACTCCAGCATTTAACTTGGAAATATGCATGAGGATAGAGGCAATTTTGATTTATGCAAGCCTATTTCATTTCTCAAACATATCTTGAAGCAAAAAAGAATTTAGAGGTATTGAGTTGCCAAATCTGTGTGCTTATTGTGGCTTGCATAGTTTCTTTACCAGTGTAGTCGTATTTTAGAATCAGGTATTACTTCCCTTATAAACTAGAGAAGTTACAAAATTATCTGTATGTTACATTGTACTGCAGTGGCACCATGCTGGCTGATCAGCCCCGCAGACAATCAGCTGGTTCTGATTTTTTAGCTGTAAACTCTCAGAGAGTGGTTGGACCTGCCAAAAGAATTCTGCTTCCTTTTACACACTTTTCAAGAGTCAACTTCCACATATTCTTTTTTACTTGATTTTTACAGCAAAGTAAAAACAGTATTTTACAGTATTCAGAAGTTATATGTTGTTGAACTAAAAGGTTTTCCGGCAGCTTAAAATCAAACAAATTCCTGCTCCCATACGGACTCAACTGTTTTCTACTGGTAAGGACAGCCTGCAAGGACCAGGCTCCCTCTGCCTGTACACAGCTTTATCTTCCACAGTCAAAAATGTGTAGCCAGGTAGGACAGATTTCCTGCAGGCAGTCAGACAAGATAAGCATTTTCCCCACTCCCTTTTCAGCAACAGAGTGGTGTTACTGTATTGTCCTGGCTTAACAATGGAATGGGTGCTCTGCCCCTGCCACCTCATCTTAGTTTTCCTCTCAAGAATATTCTGAGAATAGCTCAAAAGAGAAATAGCTGCCATTTTCATCTGCATCTACCTGTCCTGCTCACCTGTTGCTCTACCTTACCTCCTGTTGAGAAGCCACTGGAGAAACAATGGCTGAAATTCTTGTGCAGTCTCCAAGGGGTCCATGTGCTGTCCCCAGAGCACACAGCCCACCCCTCCAGGTGCCAGGCCAGCAAAAGGGAACAGGACTGCATCAGTGGAACTATTTTGGAAGAAGGAAACTCTGGCACTGCCACATATGCAAAAGCATAATATAAATTAACTAAGGAGGTAGTTCCTGCTTCTCCACAGCCATTTTACTTCCACTCTTCACTGCTTTACAATATTTGAATAACAGAAGCCAGTTTTATAAACAAATCCATTTCATCCTTTTCCAGTCTCCCCAGTGTGTCCTTTTTACAAAATATTTCTTCACTTTGATGAAACAAATGGAAATGAACAGTTGCTGGCATTTGTCCTGTTTGCATTATAAGCCTTGACCATACCTGGAAGGTGGCTGCAGTCAGTCTCCAGCTGAAGGTCTAGAGACCCAAGCTCTGTTCTTGGCAGTGTCACAAACCCACTGAGTGACTTTGATCAAGTCTAATCAAATCTCAGATTTCTTTTGAATACCAATATTGCTTTGTCCTGTTCTAAAAAGCTGTATTTTACTTATATTTTAGCAGTACATTCCAATATATCGTTTTTCCCATTTTACAGCTGGGGGAATTGTGGTACAAGGAAGAGAACTGATTTTTCCCCAGAGTCTAGTACAGTGGTCTGTAGGTCACAGGAACTGCCTGGAGGAATGCACATATTATATATAAAACTGCCTGGAAGCACAGCTGGCACCCCAGCCTTGCAGAAAGGGACGTGTCTCAGCTGTGTGTGTGTTCTTAAGTACATCTTGCATGAAGAACCACAACACAGCTTCACTTGTGCCTGGTGTCATACACCTGAGAAAGCTGCCTGAGATGCCTGTGCGAGCGAAAACATTTCCAGAAGTCTGACAAGTTAATATATTTGAAAAACTAATAAGTGGTTGAATAGCACAAATATTTCAACCACTACTTAAAAAAAAAAAAAAAA
>VXAC01007103.1:5126-101109 GCA_013399225.1 Rhipidura dahli | reverse complement strand
AAAAAAAAAAAAAAAAAAAAAGCAGAAGTCTTGCCTAAGAGATTTTTAGAATATATAAAAACCCTCCAGAATTCAGTATCATTTTCTACAAGAAGGAACAGAAAAATATTTTTAAATACATTTTTTCCGGTTTTAAGGATTTCTCAGAACTTTGGAATTTCTTTCCAGTGCTCTTGTAGTCTAAACAAGAACAATCACACAACCACTACAGAGTACCATGTTCATCAGCAATCTGTCGTTATTCACTTTTCTCAACAAGAGCACACAGTACATCAGAGCTTTGCAGTATGATCTTACTTTTCCAATTGTTGTTGACATCTCTGAAGTAAATCTGCAACAAATACCAGTCCAAGTATAAATTCACAGTTAACTTTTTCCCAGGAAAAAAGGTAAAAAAAAAAACCTGTTGTCCAACCAACATCTGCCTAGCATGTCTAACAAACCACAGGCAGACACAAGTGAGATGAAAATTTAAATAAAATCTGGGCAGATCATCTCCAAGAGTCCATGGAGAGTTGCATTGAGATCTATTGAGCTTTGCCCCATTTCCATATCAATTATTATATCATTTGGGGCATTAAGTAGATAATACTGTTTACACAACTTTCTAAAATAACTAAAGAAGCCCATGAGGATGCCTAGTTATTTATGAAACATATGCAGACAAGATGCTCTCTGTGCAATGCAGCATCTTGTTTACAGGGAATCCTGTGATCTTTATCACATACTTGTTATTAACTCCTGTTATGTGCTGCATCACTGGAGGATAATATTTGCTTTCCTGAATCTTAATAAGGCTAAATACATTTATTGAATTCAACAGATTTGTACAATCAGCATGGGAGTCGAGTTCAGGACACGAGATGAAATCTAGGTTTCATGGCTCAGACAGCAGCTGAGCAAATCAAATCAAGAATGTTTATTTTTTTATTAGATCAAAGGCAGGAGCAAGATGTGTTGAAAAACTAAACACAGTTGTAATGGTGTAAAATACTGAATGTCAATTCCCATCTGGATGAGGTGAGAACCCCAAAGAACCAATCTATTTACATTAAGATCACATTACAACATATGTTCATCATGCTTTGTGAATATATTTATGCTCCATAGATGCACAAGACACACATTTTCATGTCAGACCAGTAAGAGCTCAGAGTAGCTACACTGAAATAAATTAAGTTTTGATGCAGTTGAGAGCAAAGTTCTACCATGTGTATAAATGTGTGCACGACCTCTATATTCAGTGGATGTGTGGATGGACAGATGGTTGATGAGGGGAAAGAGCAAACAAATTTGAATGTTTTGAGGCTTAATAAATGTTTGCCAAGTGTTTAAGGAATTTGGATCAAAGCTACTTTTACAAGTACCACATGGTTTTATATACACATATATAAATGGAGAGTGAGAGTGTCATAGTTTTAAACATACAACCTTCTTTTATTGGGAATAGGAGTGCATTTGTAAGTCTGTGATTACTCAGAAAAATACTGCAGAGAAATACACTGGATGAACTTTGATATACTAATCTCTCCAAATTAGTGTAATTTAAATATTTTTCATTCCAGACAGTGCGAGACTCTGTGATAACCGAAAGGAAATCTTAAAGAATTTTACAGAAAATATGGATTTAAATCCCACTATTTTTCCTGCTTAGCAGTGGTTCTAAAGGCTTCGCATGCCCTGGCAGGGGCTGCAGTGCCACTAGATGGAGCCGCAGCATTTTCGGGAGCTCAGGACCCCACGAGCTCAAGGGAATGGAATAGAAAACTTTTTTTAATGACTTGAATTTTTTTTTTTTTTTTTAAATCTACTCTAAAGTCTAACATTTAAATTTTAATATGATTAAACTAAATATATATCTCTCCACTGCATTGTGGGTTCAGACTGTAGCGCCTTGCTTTCCAGCTGTCCTTCAGACAATTTACCAGAGCCCTTTATCAGGCAGCTCTAGGAGCTGGCTGCAAAGCTGAAAGAGAAAATGTTCTTGCAGGCTTTTAGACCTGGTGAGTTCAAAGCCAGAGTCACTGCAGCTTCTCAGGTCCTACAGTACCTTTTCTTCCTGATCAAAAGGAACCAAGTAAAACTTACAACTCTTAAAAGAACTATCAAATAAAGGGGGGAGGGAAGTAAAAATAAATGGGCCCATAATGCCTTCTGAATATTGCTGGGGAAAGTTCAATGATTCCATTTTAAAAAGCTGCACTCCCAAGTATGAAAACGAGACGTGATTCTGTTTCGAGTCCAACTACTGTGAAATAAATCTGTTAATTTATGTAAATTAACAGGCATAAATATACTGCAGACAGTATCCACGAGCATGTTCTGATTTTGAGCTTTGTCCCCTGGTTGATAACACAGAAGGGGAAGATGTGCTGACTAAACCTAGACCATAGTTCCCTGTCATCTCCTTTATCTGTGCTTTAAGCAGCAAAACACAGAAATGTTTTTGGAAGCAGCCCCTGAGAAACACAGCACATCCAGCACAGGCCTGCTGTTCCTTGAGTTGTGCTCGTGACTTTTATCAAGTTGCTGGGATGGCCTGGATTTGGAGACTGGCTTCTCCCCCCACAGAGTGCCAGCTGCACACCAGAGTTTGAAGCAGCCTCCCCCTGCATCAAGATATTTTTTTTCCAAAAGGTTTCTGCAGAATCTGCTAGCTGTTAGAAACAGCATGAGGGAGCTGGGCAGTCCAGAGGCAGTAAAAAGCAGGAAGACTTTACCAAAGTCTTTGAAAAAATAGTCTCAGGAGGTGAAATCTTTGAAGGGGTGTCTGCCTCCTTCCTATTCAGTTTCTTTCAGAAAGCATGGAAGGAAAAGAAAAAAAAATAAAAAGAAAAGAGTGGAAGAAAGGAAAGAAAGAGACACACAATCTCAGAAGAAAAGACATGGATTTGGTTGTTTCTGTCACTGCACCTCACCTCCAGAAACAGCACTTTAAATGTGTGCTGAATTTGCAGGGGGGGCACTTCCATAGACTCAATAATAATATACAGTGCTTTTACAGCACTTCATATGTTCAGAACATTTTATAAATACCGGGTGAGATTAATCCAGGCTTTAAATCTGCATAAACCTTGGCAGAGGGCTCTGGTGCCCATGAGATTATGAAGTCTGCCATGAGACTAAATTGTGATGATCAAAAAAAGGAGACTCAAAAAAGTGTAGCCAGGAAAAAAAAATTTACTATTTGTGAAACATGAAGACAGAGGAAAAAAATCTAGGAAAAAACAAATGGTTGGTCAGTTGCATAAAGGTGTAAGTTTAATTCACTTCATGTCCTTTGGAGAACAAAGGGTCATGGAGATCTTTATGGTAAAAACAGTACCCCAGAGAGACTGACAGGGAAAGCTGGTTTTGGTTTATGCATTTATAGTTTTCTTATCCTAAGAAGATAGCAGTGAGGAAACTTGGTCATAAGTAAACATGAACAATAGTATAAATTATATAGTCTTCACAAGCAGCAGTAAGCACAATTAACTTATTCCTTGATTATTATGCTCCATGTTCATCTGACTGGTCCACATAGCAGCTGTAAGAGGCTTGATTTGTACTGCATCAGAATGTATTTTACACGTACTTAGATTTGAAATGTATTTAAAATTATGATTTGTCCTGCTGTGCAGAAGCTTAATGATAACTGACCTAATTTGCCATATAAATCTCCTGTATAGGAAAGGAATTCATTTTCCTTTTGGGGAGTAGAGGACTCTGAAACAACCTTTGTTTGCTGCTGCCACACCAAGCCCCTCCAAAACCTAAGGTAAGAAGGATATTCTTTATCTTATCTCAGCACGTTTCCCTATTTTGGCCACTGATGCTCACACTAGAGAGAATGAGGGAGCAGTAAACATGGCAAAAAGCATCAGGTGGAAAGTTGAGACAAAGCACAGTTACACTGCTAAGCACTGTCAGAGGAACTGTGTGGTAGAGCTGAGCAGATGGTGTGTCACTCCAGAGGTTCAGCCATTTCTCTGGATGTATTTCTAGCTGCTGTTTTGCATCTGTTTCACAACATCACCCTGTGGCTCCAGAGACCTCTCTGCTCCCTGCTCCCATCCCAGCCTCTCTGCCTCAGACACTGCAATTATGTTCAGAGCAGAATACATTTACTAGCTATGGAAAGGTCTCTGAATCTAGGACATTGGCCATCTCTCACCTCATCATTGACACATCTGACAAGTGATTCACTACAGCATGAGGACAGGACTGGCTGCAGCAGGACAAGCTCCAGAGGTGCCCTTACCTTCCCAGCAGAGCTGTGCTATTGGTCTCTCCTCAGGCCCAGAGGGGATTTATTCACTGAGCACTGTAGTCTGAATGCATTCCCTCTCCACAATTTTTCTTCTTGTTTTGGTAATTGTCCTAATTTCTCAACAGCACACACAGCCTTTGAAACCTCAAAAGCACAGCCTCTAAGCTGTTTTCAGACACATGCTCCCTGCCCATCCTGCAGTACAGCTCAGCTACAGTCTGGGCCATCAAGTGTTAGAAGGCACATTTCTGCAGAAAATGCAACTTGCTTAATCTACTAGCTATGGTTACAAGAGCTTATGTCTCCCTGTATAGCTGCATTTAAAAATCTGACTTTCCTCTACATATTTTTTCATTCTTCTTTGTAACAAATGCCATACTTCAAATGCTGTCTTTCCTAACAGTGCAGCTTTAAATTTCTCTTCCTTTTTTTCACTGCCACTTAAGGTTTTCCTGCCTGTTGAAGGTACCCCTGAAGCATCTGCACTGGTTGCACAGTTGCCATGATCTGAGGTTGCCACTGATACCCTTTGTCTCACTGCTCAGAAAGCAGCAGGGACAAGCCATGGAGGTGGAATTCCACCAGTCTGACCTTCAGGACAAGCAGAGCTGTTACCAAACATGCAGGACCACTATTAGTAAGAGCACTGAATTAACTACCTCTGATTCCCTTTGTGTTAGTCTAGACCACCAGCACCTATTACAGGCACCATCTCTCTTCTATTTTGATGTATCTTCACAACCTACAAGTTCTCTTCCATGAAGACACAATGGTGATGATCAAATTCCTGCCTTAAAGAAACATTCTATGTATTTAAAAGAAAAGGATCAGAGGAAGTCTTGCAACAATGAGAGAGGTCATATGCTAGTCTGATTTTCATTAAGATCTCCCGGTCCAGGAAAAAAAAAATTACCCCTCATCCTCCTTCCTCAGCATGTCACCCTGTCCCTCCTGACAGCTTCTGGCAACAATCCTCTTTTTTCAACACTGAGAAACCAATTGAAGTGTCCTTTATATCTAAGCCCTTTGCTCTGCAAAAACATTTGTATCATTTTGGATCCATGTCCCTCAAAGCTCTTTGTTTATTTCTCCCACTGTCTTCCTTATGGATGACTGAGGCCAGGTATCACAAAGAATTGTGGGGCTTTCCCATTTCTTATCAGAAGCAGCAAATGTTAGAACAATGCATGCACAAAGGGAGAGCTGATAACCCACCCGTGCATTGCTCCACCTGCCACCTGCAGGTCACTCTCAGCACTCAGGCAATTCATTCTGGCCAGAGTCAGTGCAGTGCATTGCTCTGCTTGGAGAATCACACCCCAGGCTTGCTAGAAAGCAAGACACTGAGTTACCTCATCCTCTTATTCTGCCATAAGGGAGAATTTGCCCATCTGCCTGTTTTAACTTTGAGCTGAGTGCATAAACTTCTACATTCTCTTTACCAGTTGGTGGGGTTTTGTTAGTTGTTTTTTTGGGGTGTTTTTTAATGAATCTTTTTGGAATTTGTATGAAGTTCAGAGCCAATTTTAGCTTGACTGGAAAGTGCTCTGGGATGCTTGCATAAAAGGTGCTATAGAAATGTAATGCATTGCATTGTATCCAAATCAAACACAATATAGTTAAAAATTAGCTATGGTAGCAAAAAACACTTGAGGGACAAGGCTGGCACTGAGTCCATGCTGAAAAAAAATGCCTAAATAGTTGTGTTCTCTGTATTGTCACAGGCTGAGACATGGACCTTCAAGGGCAATCTGAATCTGGTGACCACATAGAAATGAGCTGGTCACCACATAGAAATTGAGAAAAGATTTTTAATCAGTCGACAACTGAGCTGCAGCCATACAGAAAAATACCAGTGGACCTGGAGTACCTAATGCTCATTAGCTGTGGGTAGGAGGGTAGATTCACTTGTCTTTGTCCATGCCTGTTGGGAATGATGTAAGGCACAAGACAAGGACATCATGGTGGGTGAATCAATACTCAGAACTACTGAAAAAAGTCTTATTTTCTCCATAGAATGAAGAAGCACCAGCACTCTGAGGTCAGGTATAGGCAGTCAGGTATACATGGATAATTGCAAGCATTGCAGTTCCTATATGCAGTCTTCACAAACATGCATTGATTCACCACAGAATGCTTCCTAAAGAAAAGGAATTCTTAAGATTTCTTAACATTCTCCCATGAGAACAAGTTTCTTTTTCAGTCCATTGTGCTACCGTTATGACCTTATTTTTATTTTCAAGAATTTTCATTGAATCACAGAAATCCTGTCTGACACAGCTCACCTTTTAGAGATATTTTTCAATTGATCTAATCCATCCATTCTACCTAAGACCTCCTTTGCCTGTTAAAAAAAAAAAAAAACAACAAACCAAAACAAAAAAACCAAAGACCTAAGGATGCATGTAAAATGTAGCATCATTAACAATTCTTTAATATATACAAGCAAATCTGGCAACTTTAAATCATGTTACTACTTTGAAACATGCCACTGACTGTCTTTTCCACTTTCTACTTAGTGAATCTTCATAGGGTTTTTAATACTCTTTCTACTTTTGCCATGATCAAAGGAATTGCTCTCCGTTTGCTTGTTCCTCTGATAAGTGATAAAAGATGTCAGTGAGACTAATGAGAACTGCCTCCAGCTTCCTTCATAAAGCCCTGTAGAAAAGGAATCACAATGCATCGTCAAACCTGCTAGTCTTTTAGGAAATAAAGTGTGGAAAAATACTAGGCACAAAGACAACAGGGGGATGGGAACGGGGGAGGAGGGGGGGGAAAGCTTTTACAAAAGAAACAAGGATATTGGTGTGTAAGCAGAAATGTTACTCCCATCAATAGCCTGTACTGGGGTAAATCCTGAAACAACTGCACATGCAAATGTGGAACTGCAGTTCTTTCATACACACACACCTTGCACATGTTGGATAAGTCACATAACAGCTTCCCTCCCAGCCCATGAAACAGCAGTGTTAAAAATCAGAATCCAAATCCAGATTAGGCCTCTGCCCTGCAGTGCTCAGTGACACTTCACTGTGCTTTTTTCAGGATCTGCCAGGATCTTTTCAGTTCCAAAGGGAATTTTACCTGCCAGTGGAAAGGCTGTCAGTGAGGGCAGATTGAGCAGACCTTCAGGTCCTACAGCCATGGACATGTTCCCACTTACTGACACTGAAAACAACTCAAATAAACTCAGTGGATCAAATAAAGCATGCAGGCATCCAGACCAGTCCCTAACAAGTGGCAAAATTTTAGTTTGTGCTGCTCAGCCTTCTGAGCAAATTCCCATTTGTGTTTCCTGCAGATTTGCTGACCAACATCTCTCTGCAGGGGCTGCTGTGTGTTTTCTCTAGCCCAGACAACGGCCAAATGCACCCAGGCAGGCATTTTGCTAAGGAAGGACAGGTAGTCTCACTTCTGGGAATGAAAGGGGAATCGAGGATGTGTGCAAATCAAACAGCAGGCTCTGCCCATGCACCATCCTCCTCCATGGCAAATGTCCAGAGAATGGGTTCCTGTTTTTCAAGAGTGACACAGACATGGCCAAAGGTGGTGGCACTGTCATTTTGCCAGTGAATATCCTGTCCTGTAACATGTTATTGATTGAACATTAAACCCCAATGAGCTGGACCTGGGGCTGTTTCAGCAACTTATACGAAACCTGAGGGCAGAATAGTGTGATAGACAATCATAATCTTTAAGACAGCAAGAAGAAAACTGATTTGGTTTTGTCTTGCTTTGCATCAATACTGCTATTATTTCCTAAAATGAGACTGGTTATCTCAGGCTGGTTATTTTTAAAGCATGCTGATATATGACTAAGTACAGCCATTTCATTTTGTCTGCAGACAGGACTTTCTAACTATACACATCTATTAAAGCAACTATAGAACGTAATAATGCACAAAAATGTGGATAATAATTCAATATTTGTAAATAAAATTAATCCAAGGGGAAAATACAAAGTTATTAAACAACTTCTTCCTTTTCAAATTAATTGTTTTAATCAACAAAGGAAGACTTGCTTTGCAATGGTTATTTCCACAGGTCTCATGGTAAATAAGCATCCTGCTTTTTTAGAGGCTCGGTGACAGACACAGCAAAATGGATATATTTAATTTTGAGACAAAATTTTAGTATCATTATCTTTTTTAGGAAGATAACTGAAAAGTACACAATGAAAATATATCTCAGTGTTCCACATGTTGACTTTAACCACTGAATGATATTGAGTAAATGGAATGTAGAAGAACTATGTGCTCTTCACTGGTAATGATGTGAACACCTTGCCAGCAACATGTTTTGGGGTTGTTTTTTTTTTAAACTTTGAATGATTTAATACGTCAGAATAAATTGGGCTCAATGTGACTTTAAACATTAATTTTAAAGTTTTACTCAAGAAAGACTTTTTTAAACTTAAATTAAAAGCCCAATTTATTTTTAAGTCATTGATTTTTATCCATCCTGCTGTTTCTCTTCATTAAGGGAAGAATGACTCTCATGCCTCAACAGAACAGAAACTCTGATCTTTCTCCTGGGGCTCCGTTTCCTCTTTATACTAAAACTAAATATGAAGGGTCTACGGAATCTTAAACGAGGAAAAGAAATGCATTTCTAAGCTGGATAGGGGAGGGATTAAGTCAGGGAAGTAGCCTAGGGGAGAGTGGAGCTACACAAACACAGACACCCTGAGGCAGCTTCTATCACCATTAGCTTCACTGGGCTGAACACCAATTAACACCAGCCCCGCGTCTGGGCCATACCTCCAAAGCCACAATCACACCTGCTCTTAGGGCTGCACTCTTCTAAAATAATATAATTACAGTGTTGATCACCAAAACCCAGCAGAGGTTGCTTTTGCTTCTGTTTGGATTACTGTTATCTTGTGAGAGAGCCAGTGAGTTCACTAATTAGCATGGGAATAAACTGATGTTTGAATTCCATTTCCTTCATGATCATGTTCTCTGGAAGAATCATTGGTAGGGGAATATACACAGTTCTGTGCTTATTATTGAAGCTGACAAATGCTACCCTTGCAGCTTTCCCTCATGCAAACACCTGCAGAGAAACAGTGCCTCTTGTACTCAAAACAAAAGCTCTTTTACAGCTTTTGTCACGTGAACTGTGCGTTTCATGCGTTCTGCTGAAAAAACAGGACACATTTTTGGCCTATTTCTACAAATCTCAAAGTTAAGTATTGAAAAGAGTGTTTAGCAGCAACTTGCTGGTAGAGATTGAAACTCACAAAGAATTTCAGCAACACCAGGTGATTGTAACATCCAGTCCTGCTCCAAACCAGAGCAATTTCTATGAGATTCCACAGATGTCTGCCTATGCAGGAATCAGTGATGACTTTAAGGTTTGTAGCTTCAAAAGGCTGACCTGGAAGCTCTAGACTGCTGGAAAAAAAAGCCTGCTCTTCAATCCTTGTGACTGTGGGAACAATACTGATTCTGTTCTAGGGCCACCTCAGAAAGAGCTAAATACCAAGTGAAAAATTGGCTGTTTGTCAAAACTTTCCAGAGCATTTCAAGAGATACTGTTTGATGAAAATGTATGGATAATCTCCACACTTACACAGCAAAACTCATTGCCAAATCTGCATTAGGGAAGAAGGAAAATCTGCAATTTAAGAAAAGAAGTGGCAATGTGAAGAGTGTCCTTCAGAGAAGGAAGAAAGGGGGTTATTGAGACATCCAGCTGTGCACATTAACCCTGCCCAGCACTTAGCCAGCCAAGCCCTTTTTGCTGCCCACAGGTTGGCTTGCCCCTGAATTGCAGCCCCTGCACATCTCTGCAGTTCTGCAGGCTGCAGTTCTCTGCAATGCACAATTCAATTAAATCACTTGTACAAAAAGAAAGAAGCAAACACTCACTGTCTGTGAGCTGAGCTAGCTGCTCAGTTTGGCACAGGCTAAACTGCAGCCTGAGTTGGATCCTGCAGTCCCCATCCCTCAGCACTCTCTTCCCCAAGGCAGCAGGTGCCCACCAGAAGTGGTTTATCCCTTCCCACCCTCAGCTGGGTGGGGGAGAGGAAATAAAACAAAAGGCTTGTGGGTCAATAGTGAAAGATAAAGACTAAACCTTGGAACACCTTTCCCCCAGCCTCCCTTCTTCCCAGGCTTAGCTTTGCTCCTGAATTCTCTACCTCATTCCCCACAGCCTTGGCCAGTGGTGGATCTCTCTTGGATCCAGCTGGTGTTGCCTTCACTGCACACGGGGGAAGCTCCTGGCAGCTTCTCCCAGAAGCCACTTCTGGAGCCCCCCACTACTAAAACCCTGCCATGCACACCCAAAATACCTGTGTAACTTACTCAGAGAGCAGCAGTCTCTTCACTATTTCTCTTCCACTGGGAAAGAAAAGTGTACCAAAAAGTGCAGAATTTTTTTTAAAAAGGAACTTATGCAAAAAATAAAAATATATATATATATATGAAAGAAGAAATGAAAGAAAGGAAGAAGATAAAGGATAAACACAAGGGGGGAAAATGAAGGAAAGCAGTCAAACAAATCTAGCAAGGTTTGAAATTACAAGGGAAGAAGGAGGAAGGGATTTAAACGAATAATGAAATACTGACATAGAGATAAAATTTAACAAATAAAGTGCATGGGGGGAAAAAGAAAAGGGTGGCAGTTATTGAAATAATAAAAATACCCAAGTGTAAAAAGAAAATAAAATCAAGACTAATGTAAGATACACATTATAGGCAGAAATACAGAATGGCTTTCTTAAAGCTCCACTGTGAATCAAAAAAACTGAATTTCAATCTCTATTCATTTTCAGCAATATCATTACTCTTCATGTTACTCTTCTTCAAAAAAACATCTGACTAGAAACTTCCCAATATCCTACGAACTGCAAGAATTTTCTACTTGAAAATGAAATTTGGAAAATAAAAATTACACTGCAGCTCCACATCAAAATATTTTAGACAGCTCTAAGAACACCACCAACTTTCCTTCAGCAAAGGAAAACACAAAAAAAAAAAAACCTCAAAGGCTTGCTTAGAAAATGCTTAAAATTTATAGGGAAAGCTGGCAGCTTTCCAAAGATGTTTTTGTTATCCTCACTTAGAAAACACAAAGGCAGCTGAATGATCACATTTCAAGTCCTGTAGAAATTAGATCCTAGACGTCTGCACCATCTGCTCAGCATATTTTGCTTATTATTCATTCAGGTAACGTCTCCTTCCTTCAGTGGTTTCTGTGAAAATATTCCAAAAAGCTGTTCCTGAAATGATATTAAACCTAGAGAAACACGATGAAGAACCACTGCAGCAATATGTATTAGAGTTTTTTCAGGGAAAACAATTGATCTGAATTTTGTTGTATCACTTCTAGGAAACATCTTAGCCAAAGCACCTTTTTATACTTGTTCATTTATTATGGTATTCCTTTCACTTAGTAGGTTTTCAATATGTGTAAAAGACTGGGGATTTACCTGTGCTATTTTCAGGATACAGAGGCTGGGAGTTCAAGGGAAATTAGTGGTGGTGAGGGCTTGCAGCAGGAATGTCACAGAAATGCTTATTCTTGTGATCAGTTCCATTTCAGGGCTGTTAGCCAGACCTCTTGTAATAAATTTAGGCTTTCCTAAACAGGAAACCTCAGAAAAATTCATTTGAATGAACTGTAGCTGTGAATTAATGGTCCCCAGTGCCTTTACACAGATATGCACTTAAGGGTTTAACAGACCACAGTGCAGTAGAGTTTGGGGATGTGTCTGATATAGCTGGGAGATACCACAACCTCAGCAGTAATTATTTTTTAACAACGTTATTCAGATTGGAAGACTCACACTGCTTTTAGTATCTTCAACACTTCAATTTCACTTAAGTTGCACTTGTTTTTATCCTTGAGAGACCCAAGGTAATGAAGTGGAGAAATGGTTTTTCCTAGTACTCCGTGGAAATGAGGACTAAGACTCCATTACCATAAAACCAACAATGCAAAACCTGGAAGATGGAATCCTTGTCTCTTAAAACTCTCCCCAGAATGAAAAGCAGGGAGCATTTCTTTGTTTTAGAGCTGCCTGGACAGACACAGGAGCCCTCATGGAAAAAGGCTCTGTGAGGACCCAGGATCAGCTACAGATGCTGTGGCAGGAGCTCCACGGGGCCTGTATATGCTCTTCCTTGCTATTCAGTGCCTCGATTTTACCAGTTTTTAGCAGAATTTTACAAATCTAGTGCTAGAACTGCATGCTGCAGTCCTGTGCTCCCCAGAAGTGCTGAGCACAGGGGTGGTGCCCTCTCCAGTGCCCTTCCCTGCTGCCCTGCTCACGCTGGGTGCTCAGCTGCTTCCCCACATGGCACCCCCACAACTCACAGCCCCTGCTTTCACAGCACCACTTTCATCACCAGGCCCAGATCGTGACCCCTGATGCTTGCTTTGTTACTTGGGTCTGGTAAAATAACAAAAGATTTTATTTTCCTGGTTACAACCCAACTTTGCCACCCAGGTCACCCAGGAGGACGGGTGCCTTTGGCTGGAATTCTGCCATCACCAGTGTCACAGCAGTGGAAAATACTGGCCAATGACAGTTGATGTATGCCATTCCTGGAAACTGCTCCTTGATGAGAATTTCTTCGACAACAATTGCAAGATAAATCCCTAAGTTCTTAATTATTTCATGTTTTCTATAGATTTACTAGCATATTCTTGATGTAATAATCACAACATTTACAGAAGCCTGAACAGATTCAATCTTTGTGTAAACAAACATTTTCATTCACTTCACCATAATGATACATAAAAATCAGTAGGTGCAGGAGGCAGCTTATGGTATATTCTGATTTCAGATACTCAGATTTCAGTTTGAAACATCCTCAAAATGATAATTGCTACAGAATGAAAATACTTGACACTCTGCTGTAGAAACCAACACTATGGAGCACAGAGGCCAGAGGGTTATTCAGGTGAGCATTTAGTGAAACATTCTGGGGCATACAGTCTACAAGCACCACCTCCCACTGCCAGGATGAGCCTGGACCCAGAATTAGCTAAAACTGGGAACTCTCAGCATAAATCTGGAGAGTGTGCTCTGTCACTTTTTGTGTACACAGGCATTTAGATCCAGTATGTTTTTTCTTATCCATATAATTTATAATCTCATATGTGAAAACAAGACTTTCCTAAAGTATTTTAAAAGCTGTTCTTAGCTGAAGCACAGTTTAGTTGTGTTAAGTGCTGTTCAGCCCAACAGCAAAATTCGTATTGATGGTGAGGATAACTCTTAGCAAGCTTTTCAAAGGGAAGGGTTTTTTATGGCTGATAAAGCACTGATCTCAGCTGTGAGAACCAGGGTTTACTTCTCACTCTCCATCATCCTCAGAGCAAAGCAAAAAAGAATTTAGGCCTTTCAAAACATTCACTGCACAGAAGCTCAAGAGAATAGAAACACACAGAACAGCAAGGCAAAAGCCTGGTGTGCTAAAACTGTGTCTCATCCATCTGTACCTTATGCACAAATTCCTCCAGAAAAATTAATACCCTCCATCTGGCAAAGGGGGTGCTTTGAGCACTTTGGAGCAAAAAGGCCATTATAGCTTTAAGCTCATTATATAAAATAAAACATATTTTTTAAATTTATAAATAAACTTAATATGCTCAGAGAAGAGAGCAAATTATTAAATATTAGGAACAGATGGGGAAATGTCAGAGCACGGCTACTTGTATTTCCTGCATTTCACAGCTGGTTTGCAAGTACGAAGCATGCAAAGCCTTAAGCCACTCAGATCAAATGATCACAGTGGACCAAATTCTGTGTCCTTTACTCGGGCTATTTATTCTGCATTTGATTCAAGTGTTGTTTTGCCTGAAAGCTACACCTTCTTCTGCAAAGTGCTTTCACTTAGGACTGAATTTAAACCTCTTTAAGATGGTTCAGTAACTGAACCAGTTTCCAAACCCCTCCAGTCCCTTTGCCTTCAACTGTACATCAAGGAGAGAGGACTGTCCAGGGCATTCCCAGTCCCACCCAAAAATCCCGTGTTTTTCCCTAAAGAAAATGGTAGTTACAGCAGGTCTCTTCCTCCTTTCCTTCAGTTTATCATGTATTTTAGCCTCTTCAACATTGTCAATCTCAGAAAACATGAAAGGTATCTTTATTTCTTTGGAGAAGAAAAACAAGAGCTGTTTAGTACTAAGAATATTTTTTCCTTGTTTAGGCAGTTGTAAACACAGTTCCTATAAAATAAAAACCAAAAAAACCCACAACAAACAAAAAAACCAACAACAAAATGCAAGTCAAAATCCTCCCCAAGAACAAATCGCTGGTGTCATTATATTTAAAACAAAAAAACCTAGATGATGGATGCAGCCAGACACTGTGTTCCTTTTAACCTGAATCTCTGCCTGTGGGCCATATCATCCTAAAAACCCTTTGATGCAAGTTAGGAACTAATGCTGGGGGCGTATCCAGAACTGCACACAGGCACCTGCTGATTTGCCAACTCACAGGTTTCAAAAGTCTCATAGCCTGCTCCTGGCACCTCTTGTCAGTCACTGACAGGAAGATCTTCCTCTGTGAAGGGCGATTTGCACAGCAGGGGACCTGCAAAGCAGCTGCCGCAGGTACTGAAGAGAAAATATAAGTAGCAAATTACATAAAAATCATCTTTTTTTTTTTTTTTTAAAGGATCAGGAGAGAGAGGGGAGGAATTTGCTCTCATGAAAAATGGGGCACAGAGCAAAGAGAAGGCGGAAAAGAAGGCAGACATGAAAATGTCATAAAAACCTCAGGGTGCAATTGATGTAGCCAGTGAAAGATGTTAAGTGTCCCCTGGTGAGGGATTCGATGGCACACACAGAGGCCACGGTGGCTCTGCCATCACAGCTGCACACACAGCACCTGCCCAGGTGTCCCACGGTCCCAGGGCAGGAGCAGAGCCTGGGCCACAGCAGCCCCTGCTCTCAATGCTCCTCTCACACACCAACAGCCCAACAGAGTGTTTGGCAGCACGGCAGAGTCCTGGCCACTGCAGCCGTGTCCCCTCACAATGCTCTGGAGAACATTTGTGGGTTTGAGCAGAGGGACCATTTGCACATCTGCTCTGTTCCCCTCAGAGACAAGCCTGAATTATTTAAAGGTGTAAGACGGAATATTTAAGCTTCAGCTTGTCACATATGGAAAGGGAAAAAAGCATTAAATAGTACATTTAGTCTTTACAAGCCACAGATCTGAAACCAAACACGGGATTAATTTAGGTTTTCTGCTTTACAGAGCAATATTAGAGGTTTGTCCAGAACATGGCTTCTCTCTCTCATCCCCAAGCCCAGTTTTTTACTGTTCAGTAACAACAATCAATCTCACCAGCTCTTATCCCTTTTCCTGCCTCTTTCCTCTTTCCTAAATCTGCTGTCACAAAGAATTCTTCTCACACCCTTAAAAAAGAAGCCTGAAAATCTATTGTAACAATCATATCTTCATACTTTCTTCCTTAAGGGTTTAAAGACAACAAAACTGGTTTTGTTGTGCCACTGTACAATATAAGCAGAAGATGAATGGAGTAAATTAAATAGTAAAAAATGCACACAGAGATAAAAGCTAAGTAACAAACTTTTTTTTTTCCCCAGTTATTTCAGACTGCAGGAGAGTAAAATGTTCTCTGTTGGTTGGGGTGCTCATAGCTGTGACTTGCTGAGTCTCTAGATATTCAGTTAAAGCCTATTTTCAGGAGATGAAGCAGTGTCTCACCAGCCCAGCAGCTGCTGGTGGGGGCTCTGTGGCTGCAGTACCCTTGGGTGGACTGTTAGCTCAGGCTGGCAGTGTGGTTGAGATAATTCTGTTTTAAGTGGTGGGAAGGAGCAGTGGGGTGACACCCCTGACTTACACCCGTGGAGGGAAGCAGGTCCTTGCAAGAGACAAGCAAAGGGCCTGCAGCTCCTTCACAACAACAGCCTGTCAAGATGGGCCATGAAATGGCATCACATCTCAGCCACAGCCACCTCTTCTGACTGAGAAAGAGCTAAGGATTGTTCTATTTCAACCTGCTGAGTAGAAGAAGGTATTGTTTGCCTCCCTCCCAAATATCATGAGAAATATGATTATTCACAGGACAGTTTTTATCTAAAAGCATGACTCCAAGGAGTAGCCAAAGGTAGTCCAGGCTTTCAAATATAACAAGGCATAGATTTTGCTGAATTTAGGACCTAGATCCAGCCTTGACATTTGCAGTTTTAAAATCGAAATTTCTGGCCAGAAATTTCTAAATTTAGTCCAGAGCTGTAGCTACAGGCATGCCAAATAGCAGGCAGATTCAAACAAGTTCTTAGTCTTTTGCTAGAAGCTCAAGTGAAAAACTCACAAGAACTGGAGCAGGAATCATACAAATTTGATATTTTAAATATAAATGAGAGTGCTTGCAGTTTTTTTTACATGGCTATTCCAAGCTGTCTCCAGCAATCTGTACTAACTGTTTAAACCTGAGACTGAGTAATTTCATACAACTGCAGCTGTGCCAGCTCTTTAAACAATTCACCTGAACAGTTATAGTTAAAAAGACCCAATTTTCTAAATCAGCTGGGAAAGATATTTCATAGCAATACGGAATTAATATTGTCCAACTTGTTAGAATTAGTCATGACTATAATTAAGAGCATACACAGGAGTAGCCATGGGAAAAAACAGATCTCTGAAAAGTATTTTTGGAGGTAAAATTACATATTGATCCCTAGTGATAATGGGGTAATGCTTCAAGCTTGCAGGCAGAACGACAGGTCTTTTGAACCATGAAAAATGAACACACCGGAAGCCTCATGAGAAAGTTAATAAGTTGCAGGTGAAGCTGAATATTTTTCTAGGTGGTAGAAACACATCTCCAATGATACAAACTTTCTTTGTAAAAATAATTTACATTTACTTTGCACTAAATAAGTGTAGCAGGAAAAGTTTATGATATAGGCAGTTCTGAGGGACTGGATGATCTGCTAGTAAGGAGGAGGGTGCTAAAACTAAAATGAGTCGTTAAAAATAGGTAATTTGCTGAGCTGTATGAGATGCCTTAAACTAAGCATTCAGAATGGTCAACAAAGGAAGCAAAATGTAAAACAGAGGTGGAACACGTCTGTCACTGGCTGTCATGGTGAAAAAAAGGGAACAAAAAATCAGACATGCTAGGAAAGAAAAAAAGGGTCCAGAGTATCATTAAGTCAACAACCCTCAAAGAGCAGGATTATTTTATAGCAGGAATTCCTGTGCTGCCAGATGCGTGTTTTCATTAGGACCAAGAGAGGTTGGCTGCACACATTTCAAACCCACTCAGACTTGTGGGCTTAAAAATGTGCTCTGGTAAGCGAGCCCTCTGCATTCCACAGAGAAGCAGAATTCTCACGTTTCCAGAAGCATTAGAGGTTGGAGCTGACCTGGTAAACCTATTTATTGTCATAGTTGCGTACCAGAAGCCATGCATGGCAATTCCCAAACCTAACATCACTGGCACCTCAGGGCAGAGTGGAAAAGCATTCAGGAGCAAAAGATGCTAGTAAAATACTAAAAAGAGGAGGAAGAAGGGTAAGGTTGTTATAGAAAACTTCTACAATGTCCTTGTTTTTGAAAAGCATAAAGAGAGAAGACCTAAAATGCACTTGCATTATTTCTTCATTGACCTGTTCTTTACCCAGGTCCTCAGAGAACACAATTTAGCAGCTTGCTTTGTACCATAAAACTAAAATAATCTTTACTCACCCTTTTCCTTGCTGACAAAAACTCTCAAACTTCCCAAAAAGCAGTCCTTCCCAGGGATAGATAACAGCAAATGGGAAAATGAGGATGTTGACCTGTTTCCAGGTCAAATCCTCAGGTGGTGCATATTGACAGAGCCACTGATTAAATTGTTTTTCAAGTCTTCTCTCACTGAATGAAAG
Organism: Rhipidura dahli; assembly: GCA_013399225.1. Lineage (NCBI taxonomy): Eukaryota > Metazoa > Chordata > Aves > Passeriformes > Rhipiduridae > Rhipidura > Rhipidura dahli. The sequence continues at coordinate 82,991 of VXAC01007103.1, read as the reverse complement.
AAGCATTTGATAAGATGCAGGAGAGGCCCTGCATAACAGCTGCTAGCCTGAAACATCAATTAGTAGTTTAATTAAAAAAGCAGGATATTCTATAACTGAGAGAAGGAAAGATCAATACAAACGTATAAAATCTAAAACCTGTGAGAACAGATTTTTTTGTTAATCCTTCAGAATCAGACACCTACTTTCACCAATATTATTATTCCTTATGAGATGTTAGAATAAATTTGTGCATACCAAAATCATATGAGATACATTTCTGATCTTTGTGTTTCACACAGAAACTTATATTTGTGTTTCATTCATCTATGAACAGAAATATCATGTCACCTTTTCAGCTCTGAAAAATCTGCCTTCAGAGATAGCAGTTTTCTCTACAAATGACTATGTGACTTGAAGAAGATCTACAAGATCATATGAAACCATTTTTCCTCCCCTTTGGTCATTACATTTGTCCCCCTGTCCTTACTTTATCTAATTTAGAAAGGTGGAAGTCACTAATCCAAGCGTATAACTTTCATACAGATGGTGATTTAGCCAAAATGTCTTTTTCCATAGTTTGTCAGCACTGATTATGCAATGCACATCAGTTGGATGTGAGCCTCCACAGAGCCCATTATCCTCCAGCTCAGCTCAAGTATTTCAGCTTGAAGTTCCACAGCATTGTCATGAATCACTGTTTCTGCAATGGCAAGACCAAGGCACTTTTCTTTAGCCCTCCTTTCTAAACAGTATATTGACTTATACACAAGTACAGAAAAAATGTTGCAGAAAGCACTTTCTGGACGATGTTTTTCATTAGAATTTTTTACTGCTGGTAGGCAGCTCACTGGAAGGCAGCATCACGGGGATCGTTGTGTCTGGCCTCAATGTCATTGCTGAGTTTATGCCTGCTTCCCATGTTCTTCCAGCCATCTGCATTTACATTATGTGTGCAGTCCTGGCCCTCTTGATCAATGCCTAAATTCCCTTTGACTTTGATGGAGCCTGGATTTCTTCCCATTAATGCCTGAATCTCAGGATCACAGAACGGTTTGGGTTGGACGGAACCTCGAAGGTCATTGAGTTCCAATCCCCCAGACAATCCTTTAATTTCATTCCAAGCTAAAAAATGCATGGAACACAATAATTCCCTGCTAATTAACAAATAGATCTCTGGAACAAGGCTCCTGTAGCCTTCTGTCCCTATTTCTGTCCTTAATATATTGGTTAGATTGTACAGTATTTTACCCACCAGTGCTTTCAGCTCAGGTAACACAGGTGGACAGCCTGTGTGACCACTCATGCCTAAGAGTTAAATGCAAGTTTAAGAGATGAAATATCAGGTTAGCTTTTTCATTAGAGTGCATTTGAGTGCCTTCTGTTGAATCAATCTAGAATGCATTTGCCATGAATAACTTCTGCTATGAATTGACAGAAATCAATAAAAATAATGAGAGGAGCAACCTTTGTGACATAATTTATCATTCAACTGCTACAAGTAAAAAAATTTTAAAAGTAATTTAAAAAAAAAGAAAGAAAGCACATGAAAAATAAGCCAGCATGAATGCAGGTACAAGGGACAGGGAGGCAGCATAAATACAGGAAACCACTCAGAGGGGGACCATGCCAGAAGATCCCCTACCAACATTCAATACTCACATAAATGTCCAACTCAAGATTACAAAAGATGTCTTGGACATTTAAAGGACCATTTCCTTTGCATACAAAAATCCACAGCTATGAAGATCCACATTTCTTTCACTAGCCTTTTGGGAGATATATCTCTAAAGCATCTTATTTGATCCAGCCAGCCAAAAAGCCTTACCTGTCCCCACTGCTGCACTATATGGAAGAGTCAGATGCCATCATTTACAGCTTCTATTCCTGCCTCTCTGTAGGTATCATAAAGATAATTTTTAAAATCACAAAGTAAAGGTTAAAACAGTTATATGCAAGACATTTTTTTTCTGCTCTGTGTTAGTCTATATAGATTATAAATTCTTCCAAAGAGACTCTGTTCTTCACTGTCTGTCCAGAGCCTACAAAGCCACAGCTCTGATGCTTCTGCTCCTACTAACCAAATAGATGTACTGCAGCTGAATGTTGCAAGTATGATTTAAGCTGAGAATCTGAGGACATGCTAAAAAAGTAGAAATGTTGCTTATTCTTCCTTTTCTTTTTGCCAGGTCAAAGTAGGAGGACACAGACTCTAAAAAGAGGACATTTTTTTAAGATTGCTCCCATGCAGAGCTGAATTGTCCAAATCATAACTAATACTGATGAATTCAAAACTCACAGTACTGTGACAAAATCAAAATGGGAAATTGCTACCCCCAAACATTGTCAAAGTAGGGCTCTCCCCAGTGCTTGGATGATTCCTTCTTCCTCCCACAGCACACATTCACCAGGCACAGCCTGCACTGGACGTACTGCTGTCCAAGCTAGCAGGGTTCTAAAGAAAATCTCTCATCTGTTTTGAGGCTTTTAAATTCTTGTTTTGATGTAAAAATTCACTCTAAAAGCAGGGAAAGAAACTGAGCTACAACAGGTACCCTAAGGGCTCCTCTGTGCCTCTCTTTGACCGTGGACTGTCAATAACCACGACACTGCAAAAGAAGCAAAAGCACTTGACACTCCTGTAACATCTTCAGTTTCCCTTTGTATCACTGACCACAGGAAGGAATGGAAATGATTTGATGGATCTTTCCCCACTATTCAATATGGGTTTGGATGTGCAAAGCACAATCTGGCCCTAATTTTTTAAAAAAAAAAATTCAAAAAATAGGGAGATGGCTGTACAAAACAATAGCAAGCTTGTTTGACTTAGTGTTGTCTTGTCCAAATAGTTCAGTGCTTGTCCTAAGACATTTTAGTTATTTAAAGCTTTAATTCTTTGCTTACTTGTCTCAGCTCTCAGTGGAAAAAAAGAAAATAAAGGAAAGAGTTCATTTAAATTCCTCCTGCTTTCAAGGCAGAGCATGCACTCCAGAAAAAATCTTGTGGGGAGCCCAACAATACTCTTCTAGATGTCCTGATATAAAATCTCATGATTTTTGTGGCCTACCTGGTTTTTATTCCTCAGGCTTACGGAAAATTTAAATTCACTCAGAGATTTTCAGGAACCCATACAAGATGCAAGGTGTTATGACTGGTGGCTGACTCTATGACATCAGTTCAAGCATCTTGTGCAATATACTAATAGTGATGCAAAATGAAACTTAGTGCACTTTATTTCACACAATAGGCAAGAAAGACAGATATTCAAACAATTTTATAACCAAGTTTTCTGGCCGTTTTTAACTTTGCATCTTAGCAGAAAACTCTCATCCCATAATTGTATTTTTGTTTCTCGGGCTGCCTTACAGGTGCTACAATTAGCTCTACCTGTGTATACAAATTTTTATCCATTTTTTTTTTAAAGCTTAGTATCACCTGTAGCTGAAAGACTTGAATCCATCCACACAGATTTGCAAATATTTGTCCAAAGTGCTCAGAGGCATTCTCTTTTTGAGTGTAATGTGGTGCTAGACTGCATCAATAGGTCAGGATAATCTGAATGACCAGCATTGGGATTACCTTTCAATGTAGCTTACAGAAACAGAGATCCTTTGTTAAACCTCCTGCTTCTGTATGTGAGTAGGCCAAGAAATGTCAAGAAAAAAGCAGGGGGTTAGCATATTTGTGGATGTTTTGTGGGGTAAAGTAAGGAGATATTTGTTAAGTAAGTTCTGAAATACTTCAAGACTGTCTCAAACTGTACCCTGAGGATGAAAAAAAAAAAAAATCATTTAAAACTGCAAGTTATTTTTAGTGAAGAAAAACAGAGTAGATATGTCTTCACTTCTCTTTCTGTACTGGTAGGCTTGGAAAGCTGAGGCAATAAATTCTGCACTAACTGCAAATGCACCTGTCTCTTCCAACTGCAAAAACCTTGTTAATGTCTGTGTAAAACTAATACAGAAGGCCAGATTATGACATTCTGGTGAGCAATACCAGCAAAACAGCAGGGCATTATGTGGAGCATCAATCAAGATGTAGTATAAGAGAAAATACATCTCACTTTTTCAAAGCACTGGGAAGGAAAGGATCATGAATAGTCCTTTAACTTCTCACTGCTATTGTGCCAATCCAGCAAAGACTGAGTATGCACCAAACTTCATGTGCTGTAAATTCAACAGCCTCACAGCATTTTCCTGCATCAGGAGCTCTGCTAGTTTTCATGCCCATTACATGAAAGTATTCTCAGGTCGCAGTTCTGAACTTTCCCAGATCTGCTGACGATCACCAAGATGTGCAAGAAGATGATATTCAAACATTCCTTAACTTCATTTACTTTAATCACTTTACTTTTTCATAGATGGAGAGGTCATAAGCTGCTCTAGAATGTGTCTGTGTCATGTGGGCCTTTACTTTGCAGTCCTCTGAGGAGCAAAGGGAGTATTCACTCATGGTTCTTGACAATTCCTACTATTTTAACAGTCAGGACCATTAGCCCCCATTTCCTTTCATTTTCTAAATCCTTCTACAGTAACTTGAGCAGAGTGCTGATCCAAGAACAGGAAACACAGAGAAGACTTTTGGACTCTGGGCCTCGCTCTGCAGCTAACACAGCAGCCAAGGACCTGCTCCAAAGCGCTGCTCCCATGATCACCCAGGTGTGTGCTGTCACTGTCAGCTTTTCCACCTTGCTTCAAGAGTCTACTAAATATATTCTATAATATACACCAAGTTAATGGAGAAATATTTGGAGAATTACTTAATTTCTAAGACCACCGAGGACCTCACAGAACAGGCACTAGTTGAGCCCAAAGTATTTGCAGGAATCTCTGTGGATTCCATTGCTAATAAAACCTCAGACCAGACAGAGATAATCTTACTTGGCTTTCAGCATCCAGCCTTAAGAGGTGATAATACTGTTCCTACTGAGCTTTTGTCTTGTGGAAAGCATATTTAACACCACACAGTGTGTCAAGCCTCATATTAATAAATGATGCAATTCATTTCAGTCAGAATTATTGCCACAAGCACCACGAAGTGTAATTAATATTTTCTGGTGTGCCTTGTCTCATAACAGTTTTTATTCAACTTGAGGGATCATTAGGAGTTGTATCATTCTGAACAGAATGCTGCTTCACAAATTCCTTGTGCTAAGCTTTACTTTAAGGATTTTCCACCATAAGAAAATCAGGTGTAAAGTACTTATTACAATGCTTTAAAATATGCTAAAATGAAGGGTGATATTTAACTCAGTATGGCCAACACATTTTAAAAGGTTTTATGTTGCTGAGAGGCAGCTTTCTGAAACTGGTAAATGAGCAGGTAGACACATTTCTTCACCTGCAACACCACTGCCACAGGCTGCCAAGTCATGTCCACCTCTGCATTAATGTAAAGCTGCAGGATGGAATTAAATTCTCTGTCATCACATCAAGGCACACACACGAATTCTGAATCTCCTATGTATAACCATTCCCCTGGATATAGTGGTGGAAAATACATAGGTTTTGCTATGCAAGCTATAACATTAATGTCTGAGGAAGTCAGTGCCAATTGAAATCAATGGAAATTGGATTTACTGTCGAGGATTTTTCCAACGGGAAGAGATCGAGCTGCCGCGTGGATTTTCTGGGTTTGGCGTGACACTAGGTGGCAGTAGCTGTTTTAGAAGCCTATTTTCTTTCTTTCCCTTTTAATTCCCATCCATAAATAGAAGTGGAAAAGCACACGTCATAAAATCAGTGCTGATTCCACTGCCAGTTGACGAGGTTGGGAAATTCAGAGTCTCAGTACCAGCCAGCAGCACAGCACAGCTTGGGAGCAAAGGCAAAGGATGCGCCCAAAGGAGCGATGGCCAGTCCCGAGTTCGTGTTCTGGGAAGGGCCACAGAAACCCAAGGAATCACAGTCTGCCATGGGAAGGGTTCTTCTAAGGCCTTCCCAGAACAAGATATGTCATTTCTTCCCCTCCCAGGGCCAGTCACTGCATTATCAAGAGATTCTGGGCTCTTTTCTTACATGTGAGAAAAATACTGAAAGTTCACTTTTCATTTTTCCTCTCCTCCTTTGCATGTAAGTTGTATTAGGACAAGAAAAAGTATGTTCATTAATAAAAAAATTAAAAGATCTACTTTCTACATTGCACACAATCAGGTATTTCTTAACTAACTGTCAGAAAAGGAATGTGATATATTCCCTTCTCATAATTTACTTATCAAGCAATAAACCAAAAATTTATCTTTTTTCAATTCCAGTTCATCAAATTCTTCAGTTAAAGAAGATTCAAAGAGCAGTGTTTTATGTAATAGTGTACAAAGAAATAATTTTAAATTTCTACACTTTCAGTATGTAAAACCAAGAATTAAAAACAATTTGGTCAATCTAAAAACTCATGACTGTTCTAAAAAATAGAATAATTTCAGTTTCTTCTGAGCCTGATATTTCCTGATCCTGTGAAATTTGTATAATCAGGTTTCTTTTCTCTATACCCATCTTCATAAAATAAAGTGTTTACTTATACAAAAGCTAAGGTTTTCACCTAATCATTCAGTCAAAGAACCAAGGCCTTAAAAAAATGTGAAGTTTTCATTTGATTTGCAAGAGTTGTCAATGCTGCATTTCAGGAACTACTGGAAGGGTGCTTTTAGAGACCATGTACATCAGTGGGACAAAACCACCCTCTGTAGCCCTTCTGGGCAGCAAGAGAAGCAAGAAATGGCTGGGTCAGTGAGGGGGTTTAATAGTGACACTATCCTTGCTCTAATCTGCTCCAAAAGTCTCCTCTGGTAGAAAAAAATATTTTTAATAAGTCATCACTGGGATTTTTTTTTTTTTCACCACACACACACTGCACCATCACCACCTGAGTTCCCCCTTGGCTTATGTTGGGATGTTGACCTTAGCAAGAACTAGTTTAGAACTGGGTTCTTTCTTAAAGATTTTTTGAGCACTGACTAACTAATTAAAGTAATTGCAGTCATGGCACAAAATATCCTGGCTAAAATAGGGCCAATCTCTCCACAAGATTTCACTTCTGAAACCATGTCCTAAGAGAAATGATCAGTCAGCACTGAGGATCACTGCATCCCAGCAGAGAACAACAGCACTACAGGAGTTCTAGTAAATGTGGAATTTCTGATCAGAGTTCATACAGCATTTTCATTTCTCTGATCCCAATGTAATTTGCCATCAGACCAGATATTTGAACTCATCTATCCTAATCTAGTTCTTGCATTCTTCTCTTCAGAAGAAAGAAAATAGCACGTTGATTTTTTTTGTCTTCAGACTGACAATGACACTGTGCAGACTAATAGTGATACAGTTATGAACTCCAGCTGTCTTTGGTAAGGAAAAGCCATTAACATTGGCTTTTCCTTTATCCTTTCCTTTTATATCTATTTGCTTGTTAGCTGAACTTTCTTTGTACCCCTTGAAACCCACTGTAATAATTCATACTGATTGCAAAAGACATGCTGGAAGAAAAGGCTGCAAAGCCACTTATTTGTAGTTATCTCAGTTGCTGATCTTAGCCAATAAACTGCTGACTGATCACTGCAAATGTTTCTGCTCATAACAGACATGCAAGGGGCTGATACTTAATTCATTGTGGCTTCTGCTGCTGCTGGTCTGTTGGCAGGACAGCTGGAAGGCTGTGCAGTGCCCAGCTCAGGCACAGCACGAGGGATGGGCCGTGCCGGGGGCTGCAGCAGTGCCTGTGCTGCTCTGAACCCACCACCCTGGGCTGTTCAGGACTGCCACCAGTGTCCCCCCAGGAGCACACAGGACCTGCACAAGCAGCTGTTTCAGCTGCACAGGGAAACAGGCAGCCCCACTTCTAGGCCTGTCCATCACAGAGTATTCCAAAGGAGGTGGGGAGAGGGAGGGAAGTGGCGAGGCTGTGTGCACACAGGGAGGGAAATGGGTATCTAAGGAACTGTTCTGATTCCCACTGGCAGCTCTCTGCCATCTACAGCAGCGCCCTGGGCTTTCCCCCTCTCAGCTCTCCCTTTATAGTGTTCAGATTGATGTCCCTTCTCCACCAGGATGACAAGGTACACCATTCTCGTGCTGCTGGGGTCCAGCTGTCAGCCACAGCACAGAGCTCTTCCTGGCGCTTCGTGAGCAGCCCACAGTACATCACTGCTTTGGGATGTGCCCTGCATTCATCTGTAGCATTCCAACACACAACAGCTCAAAAAGCTGAGAGAGTAGAATTTGGATGTTTAAAACACTTCATCTGTGCTTCTCCCTCATCTCTAGACAGGCATACCTAGTTACCCACAGGCACTTTTATCTTTGAAGCACAAGTGGGAATTTTATCCTTCCTATGCCCTCAGTTTTGAGCAAACTATCCCAGTGCAAAACTGAGCCAGCCTGTGTAAAGATACCCCTTCACAGCCCTCACACACCAGGAAGGAGACAGCTAAACACAACATGCAGTGGTGTGCACAGCTGCACAGATCAATACTGTCATTCCTTCTCTTTATTCTCTGCCTTTCCCCTTCCATCTGCTTTTTCTTGTCTTAGAATGGTGGATTTTGGCAAATGGACTGGCTTTTTGTTCTTACTTTGCACTAGATCTGGGGTTACCAAGCCTCAATTAGAGCTCTTACACACTTACAGGACTCCAGGTGATGAACATCAGCCCAGGAAAGCACAGGGTGGGACTCACACCGAGCTCCTGCCTCGTGCACAGGGCCCGTGCAAGCTTCAGTGTCCTAGATAAGGGTGCAAGTGATGCAGGTCCAGAGCAAAGGGATAAATTTCAGACACGTGGAGAATGCCTAATATAAATAAAATAAACGGTATAAATCAAATATTTAGCTTTTGAAATGCTAGCTGTTCCAGATGTAAAAATCTAAACAATTATCCCTGAGATAAGCATCACAAAGTATATTTATATTTCCCCCTAGGTTTTATTTTGTGTTCATTAATATATACAACATTTTCCTTTTTAAAAACACTTTATGAGCCACATGCTCTCTCTGTGTGCTTTTATGGAATTGATGCTGGATGTTGGATGAAGCTGCATTTGCATTCAAGGGACAACTCAACTCACTGTAATCATGCCTAATTTGTTGGAGCACTGAGTATTTAAATCAGATTATTATAATGTTTACAGCTCCCACAACCCCCAAATTGCATGATAATTGTCATGTCATGCAATTTATAGCTATGCAGGCTCTGCACCAAGACTGACAGGACCATTGTGTATATTATTAGTCAAACATTTGTGAATCTGAAGAAATTATGAGAAATCCAAAAGAAATGTGAGGAGCAGACATTACCACGAGCAAACGCAGTTTAAAGTAAACCCCTTCCATTTCACTACTGAAAATGTGAAGTCTTTCTGCCCTTTTGGGGCCTTTCTGGAGGCTTCAGCTGACACGCTCAGAGGTTCAGGTGGTAGACAGCCCCCTTCAAGCCCCCAGGTAAACAAAGACTGGCCAAAGTTGAAACTCTCTGCATGCACATATTCTGCTATTAGGCACATTTACTTCCTCAAGTTTATTCCTGGTATCAGACAAATATAAAAACAGGAGTGTGAAGTATTCAGAAAGGAATGACTAAGTACCTGGACAGCAACGTGCACAAAGCTTGGGTTTCAGCTCTGCCTCCTCTGTAGAAGCAGCTCTATGTGGAATTCAGCAGCTGAATTGCAGACTTGCAAGCAAATATGTGCCACTGAAAGAAACACACCCTGCTCACTTGACAGCTCTTAGCACAGTGTGGTAATTCTCCATAAGTAAGTTTGTAGATGTCACTATAAAATCACTAAGAATAGTACTTTCTCATTAAGAGGAGGGAGGAAAAGGAAATGACAAGACAATTGTGTTTCTGTCCCCAAAGTATAATTCCCACCATCAGAAATTGCTCACAGCTGCTAGAAACACTGGGGTGATGCCACTACTATGGCTCTCTTCCAGAAACTTGGGAGAAATGTGGTCCCCATTTCCCATTTCTCAGATGCAGACCCCACTCCGTGGGGCAGTAGCTGCTGCTCACATCCTGAGATGTGCAGCCAGTGGCAGCTCCGTGTTCTCCTCTTTTAACCCAGCAATGCCAAATTAGTGGGGAAGAAAAATGAAGGGAACTGCAACGATCAAAGAGGGAATTTTACAAAGAGGCACGTGTGGTTGGTTGCTAACTGAAACACAATGTCAGTGGTTCTTTTAAAGCAGGAAGTTGATTCTCCTGGCACTGATGGGAAGGCTGATGGAAATTTGTGTGGCCTTTTCCGGAGCATCCTCTTGGAGTGACCTCAGGCCAGCTGCTGGCAGTGAGTGGCAGAAGGGGCTTCCCTGTGGCTTGTAGGGAAGTTGATTACAGCTGAACCCCTCTGCACCCCTGCAGGAGGTGGAGGGCCGAGGAACAGGTGGTCAGCAGCCACTGCCAAATCACCATCTTGACCTCATCAATAGCCAACAAAGAAATAGAACAGAAAAACATTAGAGATGGCAAATACCTAAATAAAAAGACATAAAACTGCAAAAAAAGGAGCTTTTCTGGGAATAAACTGGCCCTCACACCTCCAATTCTGACTGAGAAAAAGAGATTAAATTGTTTCCCTAATTTACCCTATGTATTCAAGGTGTGGTTCATACGCCCTACTGTTTTAAATAGTTTGAAATATTTGGATGGTCAATGATTATCACAAGGCAAATAATTTTTATAAAGACATAAAAATATTCTCATTCAAGAAAATACAGCTGGGGAGATAGAAAAAGAATTAGATCCTAGAGACCAATTTCTAATAAAAGTTGATTCTAAAACAAAATGGAGAGTGGGAAAATTATAGATTAAAAATGAGAGCATTAGATAACTTCAAAAATCAAGAATGCAAGTGAGTAAAACAACATTGGGGTTTTTTTTAGAATTGAAAAAAATTCAACTTCAAACACACCCACCAAACATTCAAACTTCAAATTAACCCATGGAACAGAAGCAACAGACAAGCTTGGCCTTTGGAATGTGCTACCGGAAAAATGTGTAAGATAAATGAAATACAACAGTCAAAACATCCAACTCTCCTCTGAGTCATGACAGATAATTGTCAGGAACGTGGTGGATGGTGATAGCCAGAGAGCCCAGCAGCTTCAAAAGACAAGGATAAAACATTAGTTTAGTGGCAGTTATTTACAAAAAAGCAAGGACTACAAGAAGTTGTTAGATGAACATCTTACCGTGATGAGGAAAGACAGACAAGAGCTTATGAAGGAGAAAGTGCCAACAATGGATTTATGATAATATTGCCTTGCTAAAATTTATTTGTAAGACAGAATTAAGCATTTCATGCTAGATTTTTCTAACACAGCAACCCAGAGTGAAAAGGGGTGGAGGGCTGTAGGATTTTGTGCATCCACAATGCCCAAGGGTAGCTACATCAAAGAGCAGATGGAAGCTGTGTCCAGCAGGGTTCCCAGGCACCACAGCAGAGCTGCAGCCGAGCTGGGACCAGCACAGTCCCTGTGGAAGCTGAAAACCCCACTCCATCTCTGTATTTCTGTGTCAGGGCACAGTGCAATCTCCCTTAAATCCCACACTCAAGACTCCCTGTGCTCCCTCCAGCTGTTGTAGGAGCAGGGGCTTCCACCAGCGAGGAACCACAGCAGGGTGGTTGTGTGAGCCTCTGCCCTCCCACCCAGCTCTGCCTGTGGCTCTCCCTTGGCATTTCCCCAGTGAGGTGAGGAATCCACAGCTGAGCTGAGCCCTTGGAGGTGGCTATTTCTGCATGGGCTGTGCTACAGCTGCCAGGTCAGCTTGTGAGCATCACTGCTGGTCTGGGCTCGGCTCAGAGCAGTGGCCATGCACACAGACTTCATGGCTTATGGACACTCAGAAGCACACAGACCCTTCCCTGCAGCATGTGATCCAAGATGTCTCTATGCACCGAATGTTACCAGGCCCAAAAGTTCTCAGATTTTCTTTTAAAAACTGGTAACTACTTGTTAAAGGCAATTATTAAACTTTAAGTTTCAGCAAATGTTTAAAATACAATGTGTTGTAGGAGCTCATATAAACTGCACCTGTAAGTGACATCTTTGCAGTGCTCTTGTACATAGGGGGCTCAAAGCTATTTCTTGCCAGCAGCAGTGATCTGCAGACTTTAGATGTTGTTAAAAAGCTTACAATATCAGCAGGGCAACTGCTGCCTCCATTAGAAACATGATACTAAGATGCTGATTAATACCAGGAGGGGGCTTTAATCAGCCAAAGCCATATGCTATTTCACTTAAGATGAAAGTGCAAATGATAATCATTATTTCAGAAAGGATGTATTTAAAAGAAGAGCAGAACAGCAAGTGGCATCTTTTTATCATTAGAGCTTCTTCATGCAGCCCCTTTTTTTCTAAAGCTTTATAAGCTTTTATGAACATCTGGATCATTTCTTCATTATATAGGCTTCCAATACCATTATGTTTGATGTAGTGTTTTTAGTGGAGCTGTGCTAAATGTCTAAATATACAATTAATTCCTATTAATTATAGTTTTCAAACTGGTGAAATTATCCACCATTAACTTAATCACTTGTATTTTATCTTAAAATTGTATTCACTCTTTTATAATCCCTACATCTAAAGCCATTTCTTCCCTGGGCTTTGTGTGATGTTTTGCATGCTGTTTGTATAAAGGTTTGCCAGCCATTTTCAGCTGCTTGCAGAACTGAGGCTGTCAGCGGCAGACCATTTTAAAATAGAACCTAATTCAGCTTAGTTGTTTTACCAAGAAGTGCTTCAGAGAGAAGGGGGGAAAAAGAGATGAATTTGGATCTGTAAAGGGCAAGACTTCATTAGACCTGATGAATCTTTAGTTCTGTATTCCTTACACCGGGGTGAGGGAGGCTTAACAAGAGCAGAGTGAGGGAAGAGAGTTATTCACTGGTTTCCACTTCATGTGGCAGTAATTCAGCATGAAAAGAGCCAAATGATTTGGAAGTCTACATTGACTGTACTTGAAGAATTAGGAGCATCTTTAATGTCAAGTTACAACACATCTAAAGAAAAAAACATCTCCAAAGCTTTTTTTGAACACTCTGGCCTCATTTTAGGCTTCTTCTGTGGCTTAAACTGGAACTTCTATTATGACACATTAGTCAAATGTCTCCCCTAGTTTTGAAGCCTCGGGTTGGATGGATATTCCCTTTTTTTTCACATGGCATTTGCAGCATGAAAAGAAAAAGAATCAAAGGATTAAAAACACCAGAACAGACCTGCTTGGCTCTCACCAGTCTCCTCTCAGGCACTGACAGTCAGAAAGAGCACAGCAAACCAGAACTGCTGTTAGCAGTGATGAAACACAAGCATCAGCTTTGTGGGGTGTGCTATGTCCAGTTATTGCCATGGGCACTTATTTAGTTGCCAGCTCTCCTCCTTCCTGCAGAAACACCTGGAGAGGGTGGTGGCCATGGTTTGCAGCCCAGTCAAGAGGTTCCTAAGCCCTGATTGCTCTGGAGCTCTCTCCATCCACAGCCATTGACCCTCCACAGAGCAGCAGAGCACAGCCAGAAGGAGTTACACAGACTCCAGCACAGCACAGACTCTGTGCAGTGTGACAGTCCATCCTGCCAACCCAAACTTCCCTGACAGCACCTTTTTGATTAGATCTGAAGCCCACAGGAAGCTGTCCATCTTCTGGACTCTTACCCCACCACATTCCAGGACAGAGCTCAGGTGCCTGGTTGGACACACCTCAAGGGATGAAGCCATTGAAAAAGACCATTCTCTTAGAGGTTCATCATCCTGAACATGAGCAGCTATTTTCTAATCCCATCACTCTTCTCCATTATTGTAGATTTTTCTCTGCTGGACCTGAAGAAGCTTAAATGGCATTCATATGCATCTTTTACAAGGATCATAGTATTATCCTGGTTTTGTACTGAGGGCTCACGGAATGCCTCCTCTGCTTGAATTTACATAAGAACTGTTAAATACATCAAGAGCACAAAGACCTCTAATTCTCACAAATAAAGCTGCCTTCTTATCTTTACTTTCACTGGTATTTTGTGGTAGCGAATACTTTCTGCAATTTCAAATCTTTAATTTTCATGTCTCCTATAATTTCAGAGAACTCTTGTAACAGCTCTGGATGTCCCATTCTTCTAGTCAGGTCATTTAGGGCATTATTCTCTTTACTCATGATATGATGTGATATCAAATGATCATTTGGGGCTCAAGGTTCCTTAGAGTAACACATTTCATTTACAGTTCCAGCTGCCTTGGAGTCACAGAACCATGTGCTCCTGCTCTGCTTGTCTTCCAGGTTCCCATTTTAGGACACTAACATACTTAAAACTAAAGTTCCCAGTGCCTCAGATTACAAAGAGGGAGATTCTACACTTCTCCCCCTCTTCCACAACATGTTGGAAAATTCTTACTCATGTCAAACAAAGAGAACCAGCTTGACTGACACGGAACATTTTTGTTCCAGAAGAGACACTGAGCAGGAGCTAAAGTTTGTTTTATTCCTTCTGTAGTGAGACAAGGTTGTTGCTGGTTTTGAAAACTTGTGGCAGCATGTGAGACCCAGCAGCAAAGTTGTGCTGGCTGGGGATGGGATCCTTTGGTCTGTTTTAATCAGTGCTCTATTTCCTTTCAGCTCCTGCCCCTCCTTTGGCTTTGCTCTCATTTTTACTCCCCTCCCCTAAATGGAAAATTTAAAATATAAGACTCAGGCATCCGACCCATGGCTCACCTCCAGGTGTGCCACAATATGCCTGCTCATCATAGGGACTGCTTTGACTCCAGAGGGCAAAGCTTTTAGCTTTGATCACTCCAGATGTGTTTTCTCCTCCTAATAAACTGAAAATTACTATCATCCCTTTTTGGGTCTCCAACAGCTCATTTGCCTTTTTTTTCTTCAGCAAGGCATACAATGAATATAATGGTAAAAAGCTACACAGTCTAATGCAGTTTTAAACCAAAACTCAGAAACAGTAAAAATGAACTGTCTCTCCACCAGTAAATTAGCTGCCAGGTGCTCCAAGATCAAGCCAGCAACATCCAGATCCTGCAGGGCTGGAATTTAGGATTTACTTCAGAAGTTTCTAAGTTAGGCTAACAAGGATGGCCCAAAGAAGACTCTTTGTAGTTCTGCATAATGCACATACCACTCCTTTGCAAATCCCTCCTGACTAAACACGAGGAAAGAGAGGAAAATGCTCTTGGTTGTTTCTAGGTAATGCAGAAGACACTCACTCCTATGGCCACTTTCAAACTTATTCTGGAAAAGAGACCGTGGCTGATTCCAGAACATAAGAAACACTGAGCTAGGTCAGTGGTGCCCCTAGACCAGTATTCTGTCTCCAGCAATAGAGAAGTGACCTTTAAGCCCAGCCCTTTATTTCCTGTATCTTCACCACTTTTCAGTAAAATAACCTGCCCATTAACATTTTTGCAATGCAGTTTCTTCAATAGCCTTTCATGTGCAATGTTCAAAAAGATTTTCTGGAAATCAAAGTATTGATATACACATGCTTATTGACACCTCACTGAACTGTAGCAGGTCAGGGGCAGAACTTCCTTTTCTAAAAACTCTTGCCCACTCTCCCTCACTGTTCTGTTTATCTCAGGATCCCCTCTAAGGCTCTTTTTATGTTTCATTTACTCACAATTTTAGTAACCTCAGACAGAAGCACTCAGGTGAAGTCTGAAATTTCTCATGTTCTTCAGGCATAGTTCACTCCATGAACACCACAGCTTTAGTCTGAGTGGTCTCTGAGTGTTGGTACAACCTGCAGCATCCCATGGGCTCAGTCCATCCATAATGCAATGGGTGACAAAAAGCTTGCAGCTGCACCTAGACACATGATATAAACACAACACCTTGTACCTTCACTGCTGCTACAAATCAGCCCCTTTTGGAGACCTTCTTTTTCATTGCTTTTCAACAATAAAATTCTTTAGAATGAATACACAGAGCCTTTAAAAGATTAAGGTTCTTGGCTCCTAATGAGCCCTTTGCTTACAGAAAGAGCTGGGGGTTGCAGCCTATGGGATCTACAGGATCCAGGGCAAATAAACCAGTCAATTTAGAAAACAGCAGAAAGGACTAATGACCAAGAGGCTCAGTTTTTGTTAAGATGCCTTGAGCTGGAGTCCCAGCTCTGACTCTGGCAGGCTGCAGGACCTTTGAAAGTCTTTCTGTATCCACTGCAGTCTGTAATTATCTTGTCTGTTTAGATTGTGATCTCCTCATGTCAGTGATTGACATGATACATTTGTACAGTGCCAGTAAAACAGGAGTCACAGCACAGCCCAGGTTAGGACCCTGAGGTGCTGTTTTAGTAACAACATCACTCTCCTCCTCTGGCATTGCAGTAATCCATAGCTACATTATCATACCCACCTGCTTTGGGCCATCTGGTATCCATAAATGTCCCCATGTCTTTTTACATGTAAATATAACTCTTTGAAGACTCTTCTTATTGTTACCAGTCACTGCTTGTTAAGTGCTGTCAGAGTTTTCTGCCCTGCAGGAGAGAGAGGTGGATCCAAGGAGCCCTGCAGCCCAAGGAGAGCAGCAAACAAACAGGGGTGAGCCAGGAGCTGGCTCCCACTGGAGTGTTCCCAGGAGGGGACTGCACTGGGGCTGCTGTAGGTTTCAGGGAGCTGGGAAAGGGGACAGATTGTACACTCTGTAAACAGCTGTGCTTCTGAGCGTGGAGGGAACTTGCAGGTTCAGGAAGCACAACACAGGACACTGTGCTGAACAGGGAAGGAGATAAAAAGACAGAAGAGTGTGATGCAGGCAAAAGGAACCAGAGGAGGAACAAAGCAAAACCAAGGCCATTCTCTAGGGACAAAACAGATCAAAGCTCTTAAGGCTAAAAAATTAAAAAGTTATATAAATGGGATTAAAGGGATGGGAAGTTTCAAAATTGGGAAGAAGGGAGGCTTTGGTTGTTTTGTACCTTCTAGTGTCAGGAAATGTAAGAAAATCCCCACTTTTTTTGCTGTTGCAGTGACATCTGCCTTCCTGTGACAACAGCCCTGAACTGCAGAGCTTGAGCATGACAGAACTCAGATTCCATAACAGATCTGCTCTACTGAGCAGGGGTTATCTTTGCATGAGATTTGTATGAAGTGCCTCACACACCTGAACTTGAATAGGGCTTTTAGACCCAGCTACAGAACACACGATACAAAAAAATTCATCATCATCATCACCCCCACTGTAGGCTGAAGCAGTGTGCACCCCACTGGAGCATGCTGCAGTCTGACAGAGGGATATACTTTGAACTAATTAATCCACTGGTTCTTCTATCTTTTAAAGATTCAAATGCCAACATTACCCCTCACCTGCCAGTCCTATTTCAATTCCCTTTGTCTGAAGAAATTGAACTGAGAGGGAATCATAACAAAATGAGGTGATTAAGCCTCCTAGAACAAATACAGTTCCTCCTGCACAAGTGTTGAGGGGTAAAACTTTCTTACTTCTAAAGTCTTTTGAGAGTCCTGAAATTCTTTTCTTCTGCATTACATTTTGAAGTTGCTCCCCATGAATATCATTGTCAGACAATAGTAACTCTCCACCTACTGACTGTCAGTAGTTTTCACAGAGATGACATTTAAAAGACTCCGAGTTTGAAAGCTAATCTCTCTTCTCAAAAGTTATATTTCCCAGCAAATATTTGGATGTATACTAGACAAATAAAGTGAATGCAGGTGTTCCTTGTAACTGTTCAACCTAAAAGATGAAGACTGTATAAGAATGGGACTTAATTTGACTAAAAATGTACTTGTGACAAAATAGTGTCAGTTTCAGACTCGAGTTCTATGTAACTGCAATTCTTTAGAAAAACAACAATAAAAATCTGAATTAAAAATTTTCTTCTGCAAATGCAATATTAAGGTTGAAGCTTGTCTGCTGAATCCAGAGTTTCTATGAATAGTGGATCAAATCCTTCAGCATACTAGCATGGCTCTCAGTGAAGAAAAAGCCCTGAATGCCATAAGCAGTGTGATGGTTGCATTCAGACTATCAAACCCTTCTTAACCCAGTCTGGCCACAGCTCAGTGCTTTTGTGACAGGATAGATTGGAGTGTGCTCAGCAGCCCAGAGGAGCTCTCCAGGTTGGGCTGATTTTCACTGTGTGACAGCTTCCCTGGGACCTGCTCTGGAGCAGCCAAGGTGAACTCGAGTGTGGACTGAAACCCCTCATGGCACTAGGAACATGTCTGAAGTCCTTAACAATGTCTTAGGAATACTTTGCTGTCTCTTTTCATAGGTATTGTCATTGTTTTTTAGAAGTATCCAATCCAACTGTACTTCAAATTAAGCCTAAGATCTGAGTGGCAGCGAGAGACCTCAGGCATCCCTCTTTGACCTTAAGTTGAAAGGTCTGAGATGTTGCACACCAGCTTATGACCAGGCTCATTATTTCAGCTGTTCCTCTTGCTATGGGTCATCCCTTTGGCCTAATCAGTCAGATTATTACAAAAACATTTTCTGTAGCTGTGCCCCTACACCTGAGGTGTGATGAGCATGAGATGTGAATTCAGATCTTTGCACGTTCTCGATGCAAGAATGAGAAAGCCTCCCTCTACTTTACTGTTCCTATTCAATGGTCAGTGTTAGTTCTGCTCCTGTAACCACTGCTGCACAAGGATCTTCTTTCTCCCATGTTCTGTTCAAACCCCAAAACATGGTCTGAGGCTTTGTCTCAGTGAGGCTCTATCTGTGTGCAACGGCACTCAGTAGGAATTTTTCCAAGAGCTCTCCAAAGGGTAGTGCAGTTGCACCCCATCTGCAGGAAAGCTTTCCTATTCTTAAACTTTCCAAGGCATTTCTTTATTGGACATGAAACCCACAGGTTGACAAAACTATGAAAAAAATCCAAGTTCAGGGGAATTATTTAGCAGTTGAGACTTAAAACCGACCAGATCTCACTTGCATATATCCATGATATCTAGGTTAGCAGGCACTATAGCCAGTTCATAGAACTCACAATCAGATGATCTCTGTCCACTTTTGTCCCACTTTAATTGAGAAAAAACATATCTGGGTGTTAACTTTGGACTTTCCCTGAGCCCCTGCCACACCTAATCCTCTTCAGTCAAAATAGTCTGAATCTGGCAAGGAGGTCTGGAAGGAAGTAAAGGTCCCCTTTTATCCAGATTTTCTTTTTTTGTCTCTGCACATTATTTTGTTAAAATGGAATAGAGAGGAAGAAAAAGTCAAGAAATACAAGAGATTATTGTTAGGAGTGATAGATAGCTTTCCAGAGAAAATGTAGGCATTCTCTTTAATAATATTGTTATCTTCTCGCAAGACGTACCTCATGTAAGAATGAAAACAGATAAGTTATCAACGTTCCCGTGCATTATACCCTCATTTTTCTTTTATAAGTTATCATCCCAAGGCTACAAAAGTTCTATAAAGTTTTGGGCATCTCTGAATATGTGTTCTTAAACAGAAAAAGTCACTCCATGTTTATGATTATATGCCCCCCATATTGAAAGTAAATGCTGTTTTCTTATGATTGCTCTCAACTAACAGAAGAGAAGCCGAATAAGCGCCTTGACTGAAGCTATGGAGTTTTACCTCCTATTTCCCTGGATTCCTGTGGATATCTGTTCCTTACCTATCATACATGAAACATCCAGTCGTTTCTATGTTCTGACAGGTATTTCTGGTCTTAATGGG
This sequence comes from Rhipidura dahli, assembly GCA_013399225.1. Lineage (NCBI taxonomy): Eukaryota > Metazoa > Chordata > Aves > Passeriformes > Rhipiduridae > Rhipidura > Rhipidura dahli. The sequence goes on along the minus strand of VXAC01007103.1, from coordinate 63,369 downwards.
CAAAACTCAATGGGTTAACACTCACCTATGTACATTCCTTACACAGATACACCCCCCCACAACAGGCACCCATTGAAAGGTTTCCATGTCCTACTTGTTAATCTAAACTATTTTGCAGTCTCAGTCCAGTTTGCAGCAGAGAGATGCTAATATTAAGACATGTCTGTGTTTCAGACTCGAGCCCTGCAGAGCTGTCTGAGCACAGCAAAAGCCTGGCTGGCGCAGAGCCCGGGCTCCCCCGCAGCCCCCGTGGGTGCTCCCTTTTCCAGGGCAGCACGCCCAGTGCACTTGCTCTGCGAGTAAATCAGGCAAAGCACACACAGTCCATCAAACCAACTTTTTACAGCTTCAGAAATAATGAAATGGAAGCATAAATTCAATGCTAGCAGCTAGAAGACACAGTAGAAACACCCTCTTCTGCAGCTAAGTTTCTAGTAACGTCACTGGATGTCCTGGTCCTGAAAATTATGGGGTTTGGGTCCAGAAAGTGCCTTCCCCTTCATCCCAACACTGCTCAGCCTCCCCAGCTGACAACCGCTCCATTAGAGTTTCTAGATCCTCAGAACAAACCGAGTTAAATAATTGACACTTTCCTTTGTTTGACCCAGCACACAACTTTTTCCAGTGTTCAGACACTAGGGACCACAAAGCAGCCACTATAAATTTCCAAAATGCACTGTGCTGGTTTAGACTTTGTCTCTGATGCTTTTCCCAGTATTAACTCTGTATCTTCTCAAAACTACACATTGTCAAATTAAGCACAGTTGGTGGCACATTTATTATTGTTGAGTAAAGCCAGTGAAAGAACATTCATTTCTTACAGAACAACAAGGATTTTCACAGAATTCCTGTCTAGGTTCCACACTTTTTAAAAAATCCACTTTTTCTTAATCTCTTAAACTTGGGCTAAGCAGAGTTTTGAGGTTTGCAGAGCTGTTCTCCAGCTGAGTGTTTCCTTTTAGATATGCACACCTCCTTGTTGGACATTCATTATCAAACCTTGTGTTTGCCTTTTATCTACAAGTCCTCTTCAGTGTTCAGCATAAACTACATGGACACCTTGCAGATTGACATTTCTTCATTCATGCTTTACCTTAAACAGCATGCGAAGACATCAAAGAAGAGGAGCCGACTTTGATGTTACAAAATGAAAAACGCCTCATGATTTGCCAAGACCAGGGGAACTTGTAGTTTGCTCTTTTTTTCCTTTAAAGAAATACCATTGCTTTCCCCATGAATATGTGAATATTCTTGCCATTTTCACCAAACCTGTATAAACATTTTGCTCCCAGTAAAAAAAACAAGCCACATCTCATTGCAGTCTGTTAAATATGGGCCCCAGGGCCTAAACTACAGTGGCTTGAAGGAACACACACACTTTATTTAAAGAGCTTAGTTGTTTCTCACCTGTGACTTTGCACACTAGGGTTGTCACGACCCCCAGCATCACCTCACTAATAATGATAATGATAGTGCATGGGCCCTGTTTTTATTCACAGGTCACTGAGAGGAATTTAGAAAAACATGGTCATTCCTATGCTGCAGATAAAGGAATTGTGCAATGAGAGATGTTATTTGGTTTGGCCATGATAGCAAATAGCCAGCAATAAAACAGAGCTGTCCCAATTCCTTGCGGACACTTGGCTTGGCAGCTTGCTCTGATCATGAAATCAAAGGTGATTTCCTCAGCACCAAAATAGACACAAAAATTGCCAATAACCCTGGGAGGAAGCTGGGTATCCCTTGTCAGAAGGTACCACACACCACAAGAGGAAAGACCAGATTTGTTTCAGAACTCACGTTCCTATTGTTTTGAATACTGGGAAGGGAGGTTTGCTTTGTGTGTTTTCTTTCATTGTTTGAAGTGAAGAGCTGTCCTGTCCTTATAAGGACAGAAGGAATGTGCATAATTAGTCCAAGGCTTGAGAATAGAGACATTCAAAATGAACATTTGTTATTGATTTCCTAGGCAGCAGTAGAACTGAGAAGAATATCATGAGAGGAAAAGATACGTAATTAAATGTGATTTGCTCAAATGCTGCCAGGCTAGGTCACTGCATGTGTATCATTCAACTGCATTGCTTCAACATAAAGTGCACAGTCCCCCTCCCTGGCACAAAACCCTTTGGTTAAGCTGCCTCTCTTCACTGGTGCAAGGGGCCAGCCCTTTTGTTGTTTTGCTGCTGGCACTGCTGCTTGTGCTATTTCTTTAAGACTCTTCATCAGATGTGGTTTGTCAGAAACATGCCTAGACTGTAAGTCAGAACAGAGCTCATTTTCTTTGATGTGCATTTGTAATGTGCCTGATCCAAAAGGGAGGGAATGAAAACTTTGGTCACACTGTTAATCTGCAGGAACTACATTTTAAGCAAGTGGATGTGAATAGATTATGCACAAACTGCAATGTTGGCTACTCCTTTCAAACAGAATTTTATCAATAATTGGTGCCAACACAAGAACACATGTCAAACACTTAACCACAGCCAGTTCAAGAGGAATATGTTTAGTCCGGATCATCTGCCCTAGAAAGACTTTTTATTTCCAGTTTAGGACCTAAATTTTTCCAAAACAACACAAATAGCTGCTTTAACCTCATTTATTGTTGTATTGTGCTTAAGACTGGCTCAGATATGATCAGTTTGGCTATTTGGCTCTGGTGTTATAGGTTTTGTACTCAAGGCTTTTACCCTTGAGCAAGTGTTTTGCATACTAAAAAATTCTGAAAGTGAAAGGGTTACACTTCCTTGAAGGTCCACTTGAATGGCTGTGAGAAGAGAGCCAAAATGGTAATCAGAACCCTATGAGATCATATTGAAAGCAGCCATGCCTATTGCACAGAGTCTTCTGATGTTGCAGGGGTCTGTAAAACATTTAATCACTGGAGCTTCAATAAGTTGAGATTTGTTGTGAGTACTGCAGAGAGCACTCGTCTCAGATAAAATGCTGCCTAGTAATGCTCTTACAGCTACATGAGCCAGAATGCAATCGAATATCCATGGTGATTTAGCCTTGCACCGTCATCCCAGAGAAGGGGATGCAGGATTTTCACAGCTACATAGCAGTGGATTAATAGAACTATTCATTACAATTCATGGGAGGCCTGATCCAGCTTCTGTCAGTGGAGGGAAAGATGCCATTTGATTTTACTGCGAGTTTGGATGGGGTTTTGTGTGTCTAATCCTGTAACTGCCCTCCACCAGCACAGAAGCTTCTCCAGGGCTCTCTATTACTCTGCTGCCCAGGTGGCACCATTACAGCTGCTGGTCTGCTCTTATTACTCAGTGGAGCCCAGGTGATCCTAATTCTGCCAGGCAGCCAAGCACTGCTACAGAGAGGTTTAATAGCTAAACCTTGTCTACCTTGCTTTTATTTATTCAAGCTGTGAAGTTCTGACTGACCTAAAATTTAAGTTTGGCATGAACCATGTCAATGCCTGTTGTGGAAAGAAATGAATAATGGGGTTTTGAAGATGGCTTTGCAAAAACTCACAGATGAGACTGCATGTGGAAGAAACCCAAGCAGCTTCACTCACAACGTACCTTCTCCTCTGGCTCAAAGTGTTCAGGGAGCCAGGAGACAATCCTTGTCAGCCTATCTTCATTAAAAAGCCAGCAATATCTATCCAGCTAAGCTTGCACTGAATAAACCTTTTATTAAGGCTATATTTTGAGGAAGCCCTTCTCTACCAATGGCATGGTTTGAAGTTTACTTTGAAAGATGGAGAAACCAAGCTAAAAGTGGACCAAAATTAAAGAGAAAATCACTCAGATCAATCCAAATGATCCATTCTGGTTTCTTGCAAAGATCCAAAGCTGTAAACTGTCAATGGAACTTGAAACACTGAAGAAATCTGAAAGGTAGTTTATGTCTTTCAGGTGGTTAAAACAACACCAAACCTGAGCCCATTTTATGGTACAGGTTCTGTCTTTGCTGCCACTACTGAGCAGCAGAATGAGAAAGTTTGTAGGTACCAAGGGTAAAAGATGGCTCAGTATATGGTTATATTGTGTCCTTTGTGCCTATAGAATCAAAATACACATCAGATGAAAAAACCTACCTGGGCTGCTAGAGGAAAACAAATGAAAAGGATGCCTCTGACCAAAGAGCACTGAGTTTTCAGAGACAGCTCCTGAAATATGCCCGGTTTGAGAACGGAAGCCTCAGAGCATCAGTCCTTTCCCTTGGCTGACAGGCTCTTGCAAAAGAACAGAAGAGGTTTTCCAGCAGATATTTTGAGTGTCGGGGGAAAAAAACCTTCATGAATTAATGTGGATTTTGAGGAGAATGATATTGCCTAAAAATACCATTGTTAGTACAGGCTTTTTGACAGACTTGGCAGGTTTCTACAGCACCTTCTGACTACATGAAGTTGTGTGTGTGACTTAACCTTTTTATTTTTGCCATTTGGAGTTTAGTCTCTGTCATTGTTGCCCTCTACATTCAGCTCCTCTGAACCCTCAGTGCTCCTGACATTCATTGTTATTCTGCTCTCTGCTTTCAACAATACTCCAGTGAGATTCCCTCCCTGTCAAAGCCCTGACTCAGTCTACCTTAGAAAACTCTGTGATGAACTCTGAGAGACAAGGGAATACTTCTAGTTTCCCTATCATTATCAACTGGCCAAAAGTGCCAGGGTTAAAATGTTTAACAGAAAGAAATGTGTTCTCAACATTATTTATATCACCCTCAGCGAAAGAAATTTCACAACATTTTAGTGTTCTGCTGTGCTTGAAGGGTGAACATTATTAAGAAGTGTTTCACATTCACTTCCCACCTGCTTTGCTGCTACTGCCCAAGTCCCACACCATGGCCCCAGTTTCAGGCTGCCTATCAGATGTTGTTGAAAATAACTGTTTTAAGGCATAAGGATTAGCCAGGTGAAATCCTGTGTGATCCCTTTGTTTCCCAGGCCAAACACTGACAATCACACCATCTAGAAGCCAATCTTATCCCCCTTTTTTTCCTGAGCCTGAAATAAGGCCTGGTCAAATCACCACAAATATTCTCATTAAGCATTAGCTTGTTCTTAAGGAAAGAGTTGTCAGTATCAACTCAGCAGTGAGAAGCCCTTTTAAGTTTTGTAAAAGCTGTGCAGCAGCAGACTAGAGATGGGAAGTTAAAGGAAGCAGATTAAGTTCTCAAGCAGTGTTGTGCCAGTTTAAGATGCCCACATCCTGTCCCAAACTACACCCCCATCTGTAGCAGCAGCAGTCATTTCTGTACCATTTCTGATGTGTTCAGACATCAGGGAAATTCCCCAGCCTGAAAGGGCTTTATTTCTAGACATGGTTTCAGCCAGCCCCAGGACTTTCCTTTGCTGAGGTCAGGCAGCAGCTTCTGGTGCTCTTGCACTCCTTGCAGCACTGCAGGAGCCTCTGACACCCCAGCATCTTGCTTGAACACACTCAGTAGCTCCCCAAGAGAAAGAGCAGTGCCCCCCACCCTCTCTGAAATCCCATCCCACCCTAGAAGACTAAGAAAGCCACAAACAAAAGTAGAGGACTAAATACTCGTCATCAATAAGAGCAAAAAGAATCACCAGAATTTTAATAGCAAGGCCATCACCCAGCACAAGGGGCTGGGAGCTTTGGGAAGGACAAGACCACCTGTTTGCTGCACACCTCAAGGCAGTGTGGCTGCTGAGACGCCTTGGGAAGTAACTTCCCAACACCCAGGGGTTTATCCCATCCCTTAAACACAAGCAGCACTGGCTGCTATGCTGAAATACCTGCTAGCATTGCCTATTTTGGAAATATTTGGTAGTGTAGATTTGGGACCTTTATGATGCATCATGATCTCTGAAATTTTCATAAATAAACCTGTTCATTACTAGCATAATTAACTGATCTCATGCAGCTGTAAACTCTGGTTAAGGAAACCAGTCAGTTTCCTCCACTGGCAGATAACAAACATTACTCAGCAGTGACCCAAACTCTTCTGTCAAATCTTCCAGAAAACAAGGGCTATGTTGTATTTTTTGCTTGGCACTAGAGCTGTAGGACATAGTACCACTGTAATGTCAGATTCTCATTTATCTTTCCCTAATTGTACTTCGGCAATTTAGAGAGAAAACCACTTCACCTGTGTTTAAAGACCTAAGAAATGCTATTGCACTTTGAATTATTACACACATCGATCTAAAAATATCATCTACACACTTGTCTCCTTACCTGAGAAGCTCAGAAGTAGAACTTAGACATGTGAACTCCATCAGCAATAAGCAAAGAGGGAAAAAAAAAATTGATCTATTGCAAATGGCCAATACAACAAGTAAGAGCTGACACTCTTATTGCTAACTGAGGTATTACAATATCAAACAAAATGATTAAGGACTTAGCTGATTCTAACAAAATACATGAGCAATTTTGGCTCTTAATGTAAAAAAACAGAAGTCATTTTATTTGATTCATCCACAGCACAGCAGCCTTAACAGTGTGTTTGCATCCAGTGAGGCCTGACAGCTCACAGGACAGCAGGTCTCCTGTGCACAAAGATGTGCCTTTGTTCATCCACAGTTCCCTCAAGGAGCCAGTTACCTGTGGGCTGAAGTTAACCAAGCTTGGGTTGAGTGCTTGGATCTCAAAGACTGAAAAACAGAACTGTTAAAGGATTAAATCAGGAACACCTTCAGCAAAAGGTTGCAATAAGGAAAGTGTGTGTATCTCATAACTTGCAGCCCTCAATGATACAAACCTTCTGAAAACTCAAGGTTTCAGCTGAGAGAGCAAGTCTGGAATTAAAATAGAGTAAAATTTAAATTCCAGAGCTCATTGGATACTGTACTGGAGTAAAAGAAAGTCTGTCCTGTGTTTCTAATTGAAGCAGCTTAGCAAGGCAAACTCAGAGCTGACTATTACACTTAGAAAAAAGAGCATCTCTCCACACTGAGCATTTTCATCCTTCAGTCTCTATTTGAGCATCATTACAAGCAAACAATTCAAACCTCTCCCAGCCTCTCAAGCTTTACAACTTATAACTTGCTGAAAAACCACACTTGAGCCAAGCCTTTCTTGGAACTTACTAGAGCAGCTCATGGGATTACTGCCCCAGTGTCCCTTCTGCCTCCTGTTGGAGCATAAGAGACTTTGAAACACCACAAATTCATTCTCCACATGGAAGATGATTTTCAGATTAATTTTTCTCTTCATGTTTGTCCTCAAGGTAGTTTTCCACTCAAAACTCCGAGAAAAATAAAGGGGGAGTGGGTATAGGGGTGGGGGGCTGCATTCTGGCTCATGTGCAGTCTACATCAAAAGTTTCCAGGGCTACAGTTAGGAAGCAAGCTAACACACCTAACCAAGAGTCTGCTGTGCCCCCTGAAGGAAAAATGAAATGACTGAAAGACATCAGAGGAGGAAAAATAAAAAATTAAAGGCCATCCTGTTGTGCTAAGCTGGTCAGAGCATGCCCACTTCATCCTATTTAGGGTGAAAGTGTCTAATATTATATCTGACTGGGGAAAAAAAATAAAGCAACAAACTTAATTCAAAAGTTCTGAACATTTGTCAGGCTTTCCCCCTGACGCTCGGTGCTGCTGAGGGCCCCCCTTGCAGCCACTCCTGGGTTATGGGATGGCTGCCAGGAGGGTGGCACCAGCAGAGCCCGGGGTGTGAGGGACCCCTTGGCAGCCACAGCCAGCGACAAATCAAGCTGTTATTTTCATCAAAGTGATAGAAACAGAGCTGATCAAAACAAGCAGAAGGCACTGTTCTGTTTGGTCTGTACACTTTGTACACTGCCACTTGGGAACTTAATTAGCCCACATGCTTCATGTTTCTATCTTTAGTCTGATGGCATACAGCTGTTCTTTCCAGCATCGCTGCCTACTGCCCTTTCCCTGCTGTTGGGGTACGCTTGGAAATAGAAAAGGCAGGATTGACTCAAGTTCACCCCTCTGCCAGACCTTGCTGATTGCCTAAAACAGAACATTTTGGCCCAAATCACAAGGCAAATTGTTTCAATACTTGATGGGAGTTTTCCCACATGGCCAGGGATGGGGAGGAATCCCACAGCCTCAGGGTGCTCATCCCATCACAGGGCCACTCTTCAGAGCCAAAATGCTGGAAAAAAACCCACAAAACCTCTTTTCAGGGCAATCTTACTGGCTGAGGTGAGGGGGAAGAATATTTGAGTCACTGTCAACATGAGGTGAGGGGGCAGAGCTGGTTCTGCTTCCCACCTCAGCCAAGGTGGATTGGTGGCAGAAGAACAAGCCCTGGACATGAAGGGATTTCAGGATATCGAGACCTGGCACTTGCCCCATGGCCTGCCATGACAGACGGTGACCAAGATTGTGAAAGGATTTAGGAATAAAAAAGAAATAGTCCAGGACTGTGGTTGCCATGGTTCATTCATACTAAAATGCAGGAAAATAATATCTACTGAAGATGCCCTGCTGGCCAATGAAGCCAAAATCGGGGAAAGACTCAGGAATGAGGCGTGAGCTCCCACTCCTGGTTGCCTCTGTGCTCAGCATCAGGTTAAGCCTCATGCACCCCAATTTACAGCACAGGAAGGAGGACAAAGCTGGCTTTATAGTCTGCCCAGGGAGGAAGGGAATGCCCCTATGCACTCCATCTAATAAATGAAGGTCTTCAAAATCCCTTGGCTGATGTCATTTCTTGCCCAGGGTGTCACAGCCTTGGCCTGTGAGCTGGGACATTCACATCTCCCAGATGGAATGCAGGCGGCATCCCCAGGCCTGGCTGTAACCTCCCAGCTCAGAGAGAAACACATTTTTCTGAGCATTAAGAACTTACACATTCATCTACTCCCGAGGCTTAACCATATCAGTATCCTCCACCTCCTGCCTCCCCCCAATATTTTTGTCTCTTGTAATCATTTTTTTCTCATATTCTGGAAATCCCTGCTTCACTACCTTGACAGTGAGGTGCTGCATATCACACCACACTCACAAGTTTTACATTCCTACAACACGGCAGACTTTGATACAATTACAGCTTGGCTACATATCTTAATTTATGTTACAATATTGCTGTAGTGGTATCAGAGACAAATGTTTAATTCACAGAAACTCAGTTTCAAACTACAGTCCCTGAATGCAAACAGCAGACTTCAATATTTTTTCATCAATTTCTTAGTTCATAAAAATCAATTTTTGTAGAGTTTTTACACTGTACATAAAAGACTGTGGCATCAATTAGCCTTAATTCTTTTTTTTTTTTTTCTTTTTAGGAAACCTCTTTGTAGGAAAATCTCATATTTCAGCAATTTGCATTATCCACACAATCTGCTTTGAAGTTCTAAGTTATGGTAAGAAAAGGATCCACTTATCTGCACATAAAAAATGTTCAAAGCTTATAAATTCCCTGAAACAGATGTACATTATCATTGGATTTGCCTTTCTCTCTTTGCTGTTGCATGGCTAATAGAGTTTCATGTGCCCCCTCACATCCTCCCCATTTAGCATCTTTTCTCCACAGAAGCATGCACCCTACTGTGCCAATCCACACTTCAAAGATTTCTGTCTATCTATTAGAAACAAAGCACAAAGTGAGAACATATGGCCCCTTTTAAATTTCCCACATTTAAGTCAATATCGTTTCTTTTCTCCTTTGGCAAAGAAACATAATAAGGTTTATCTTCTCCCTTCCTAAATCTGCTGGCTCTCTCAAACTGCTTGTGCCAATTCAGCACTTACTTTGCAGTATCAGACTTGGCAGCACATATGAAAACAAAATCTCTAATTTTTTAAATTGCCTTTATTTCTTCAGATCAAGAAGATGCATTTAAATGATGAAAAAGGACAAAATGTAACTGCACACTTTCAGATAAGTGGATTTTAAACTCATGAAAGGGCACAACAGAGAGTCAACAGCAAAAAATTTGTCTTGTTCAAGTTCTTTTCATGGTGACATCTTTCCAAATTGACTAAAGGGATGGAAGAGTATTCTGGAATCTAAGGCCTTACTGCACCTGCTTGTCACATGTGCCAGAGCCCCCACAGAAACCCCGTGCTGGGGCTGAGGGGAGCCATCAGACCCTGACACCCCTGCCGAGGACAAGGAACTCTTACTTATCTCAACAACTGTGAGACTGTGGCTCCTCAGTTTTCTCTGTTGCTGTTACAATGACATAATGAACATACCTCTTGTGTGCCAGGAAGAAGAAATTCTGGACCATTCCTTTGGAGTGACTCCATCCTGCACAGCCCTGGGGAGAGGAGTAACAGGGCACGCAGGACGCTCGTGGTGAGATCTGCTGTTCAGTGGATTCCTTTGCACTCGTGGGCTACAGAAGCAATATCCAAAGGAACAAAGGCTCCAAGTAAAACAAACTTCATTAACTATTGTTAGAAAGATCAGCAGACACATACTATCCTGTGAATGCTGAATTCCTGATTTAATTATAATGGAAGAGGTTGCAGTGATGATGTTTTTAGCAGAGAAAGGAATGAAAGTCTTGCCCTGCTCCTGGAAAAATAACTTGCTCCTTTAATTCATAGTTACCAGCTAAAATGACTGTTTCAGACTTGTAAGATATCAAGATTATAATCTTACAAATAATTTATTTTAGCATCCATTTGTTAGAAAGTTCTAGTAAAAACCTGTCCATAACCAGTGCAAGCTCTAAGTGTCCCAGGGCCCTGAGTCCACAAGAGTATAAATTGAAATACTTCTGTTGATCCAGTAAAGCTGCACAGAATTTCCAGTGAAACCTATGGAAGTCACATGCTCAGACCCGTTGAGGGTTGTGGCCCTAGCAGATGGCACACTCGAACAGCAAGTTGTGATTATAAACATCAAAAGTAAAAACTATTCCCCGAAAAGGCTGTAAAGAGACCAGAGGAATGTGAGGCCCACAGTGCTGCCTTATTGCTTCCCTTCATACTTTTGCACTTACTGGAAACTCCGAGCCCCTTTAATTGAGCTTTTCCTCCCCTCTGCTCCTTGCAGGGTGAGAGGGTTAATTGCTTTGGACTGAAACATTACAGTTTTTGTACTCCTGCTTCCTACTGGCACACTGAGTATGCAGAGATGCCGTGTGCACACCTCAGGAGTGCCCCAGCACTCGGAGCAGGGATGAGAACAGCTCCAGACCTCCCTGCCGTGGGTATCTACAGAGCACTGTATCTGTGGCCTGAAAATCAGCACTGGCCAACTGAGACCTTAATGCTAATTGCCATGGCATTTCAGTGTTTATCTTAGTTGAACTAGCATTACCAGTCATGGTTGTTAACAACCTCAAGTGGCACTTTATTCATCTATCAACAGCCTTACCCTGTGAACAAGCAAGAAAAGAACTATAAACACCCACTCCAAAGTCACTTTGTAGGTTTAAGCTGAAGCCCACAGAAAAAGGCTATTCACAGATCGTCAGTGAGAACAGACAAAATACAACCTCCAAACCAATGTTTTAATCTACAAAGTTTTATTTGTCTTTTTAAACTTGTAAACCATAAAAAGAGCTTATCAAATATCTGAAATTAGTACAAGAAAAAATGATGACTCATAGCAAACTGCATTTGTAAGGTCCAAATTCCAAGACATGCACGGTGCTCTTCTGCTTCCATTTATGAAGCTGAAAACAAATTTGGCCCAGTTTGTTTGGTGTTTTATTGGAAAATTCACAAAGCCTCAGCGTGCTGTACTTCATGAATAGAACAGAATGGGAAGGATTAAGTGCAAGAATAAGCACTCAGCACCAGAAGGATCTGAACCCCATATCTTCATCCACAAAATACAACACCAAAGGAATACATCTCTCAGCTGTAGTAATTACAGGCAGTTTTGTCTTTGTGGACTAGGCACTCAAAGGAAGACACACACCCGACCTCACAGACGTCCTAAAAACCAGAAAGCACAATTCACATCATTACCAGTACACCTGATATTGTTAATATTTGCCCACTGCCAAATTTATGAAGCCCCTTACCCCTTCAACATTCTTAAAAAAAACTTCTGGAACTTTCTACACTCAGACCCCCCAGAATACCAGCCTGGGGAGACAACCAACAGGCCCAGTCTGCCATTCTTTGTGGTGTAAAGATTATCCTTTGAGTCAGTAGATTTCACAGGCATAGTTAGTGTTTAGTGTTTGGAAAAATCAGGACAGATACTGAAGCTTTGGGTAATGTTTGACCAACTTATGTGTGTTTGTAACCAAAGAGAAAAAGAACTGATGTCACTATTCAAAACGTATTCTAAGAAATATTCAGAACACCTCTGCTTCCAAACACGTTTTCCTCAGCTTGGACAGGGACTTAGAAAATGCAGATCCTTCCTTATCCTGCCATAGCCCCAGTGAGTATCTGCAAAATTCCTGCCTCGTGCCTCCCTCTGCACACTGGAGATTCACCTCTTATAGAAAGTCTTTCAAGTTTTCCCAGTGAAAAGCATTCTACAAACTACTACTGCTGTTTTGTGAGCAAAAAATGTACCATAAGAGATTCACAAAAGTATTATGAATAAAAACTCCTCCATGCAGTATTTTCCTGCCTCTGGTGTGCCTCCCCCAGCCCCTCTGTTGGACAGTTCTATGCCACTCCTACACTTCTCAAATCTTTCCATCCTTCCCTTGCCAGTCTTTCTACACAGCTCTAACCCTCACAGTAATCTGCCTGAATAGTCCTTAAATCCTGCTAGTTTAAAACAAAAGAAATCAGAAGACTTCATCCATGTGATTCCTATCATTTTAGCTCATTTAGGATTGAATTATCTAGAAATATACAGAAATGTAAATTAAAGCATCATTGAAAACCTCATTATTTAATAACTATAATTCAAGCTTCAAATAAGACACATTTTAATGTATATTGAATAAATTCAATATAAAGTTATTTGCTTTTCTAAATCTGTTCCTTTTAGACCATTTTAAGCACATTTTAAATGTGCACAGAACAACAAAAAAATCCCAAAACAGACCCTTCCAAATCAAATCAACTCAACATCTGTTCAAATATGCAAACAAAATTCATTATTATGTCATAAATAGAGGCTGGTTTTGCTATTAAGTGCATTAGGAAAGAAATCTTCTTCCAGAAGCTATTTAGAAAACACATTAAGTTCAATTTTTAGTTCATGGATTTTGAAACATGTTTCTGCTGGTATATGAAAAAAAAAAACCCAAAGAAGTCTGACAACTAATAGGATGCTGAATGAGACTTGGTTCCCAGCAAAGCTATGAATAAGTCATGTTTGAAAACGTATTTTTAGATCTTGATGAATTGCATCAAGGTAATTAAAGGTGAGACTTGATTAGCTGACATGTTTCCAAACATGAACATTCTTGCCTGTACTCCAGGCAAAAATTATGGTGAATGTTTTTGCAAATTTTCTAGCATGATGAATTTTTCTCAAGTATAATCTAGGCCCAAAGGGGCCCAACTTTCCTGTTAATTGGAATACAAATGAAATCTGTCATTCAATAATTGAGGTACACGATGACATATGGAGAACAGTATGCATTCATCAGAGCTGTGTGTTTAAGTTGCCAAAATTGTGGACTGTCAGCAATCCACCATGCTCATCTCTTTAGAAAAAACCACCTCTGTCATGTCAGAATCCGTCTTGTTCCACTCACTAACTTCTGCCAGAGGACACACTCACACACACACATATCTTTAAAGTACTTCTCCAGCTAAACATTGCTGTTCTGTGCTCACGATGACTAGAGTAGAAAGGCCATAACAGAGGTCAGATATTTGGCTTTTTAATTTGCTAGGGCCTCAAGGGGCTGGCCTGCCAATAAGCCAGGAGAATCTGTCCCTCATCACCCACGGGCAGAACTGGGTCTCCATTTCTAACAATGACTAAATGACACGTGGATGTTTCAAAGACATTTGGAAGTGTCTTGAGGTCCTCCAGTGACATCAGTATAAAGACAGTATTTTCTGCTAATCTTAATTAATTTACCAGCTCACTCTCTTACAGCAAAACTTCCATTTACTATTAGCAAACCCATCAGCAGTAAGATGCAGGGAAAAAAAAAAATACTGAAGTTACTGGCTGCACATTATGTAGACTTCAAACCCACCTTCCTGGAATGAAATTACAGGCACCCAGCAGCCAGAGGGAACCTGGCAGTCTTGCCAGAGATTTCACTGGGACAGAGATTTTACTTCACAGCCTTAGCTTAGGTTACTTTGTGTTGTGGTCATGAAGTTGAGAGAAGAGCTTAGCAATCCTTGTTTCAAAGAACTGTCCTCCCCAGAATTTCAGCAGTAGAGATGAGCAAAATTTTTCAACTGAATTTTTTCAGCAAATAGTGCAAACTTCAGGATTGACTTCATTTTGCTGAACAGCCTTGTGTAAAAACAGAAGAAGTAAGTGAAAAGTCTGGAGTTTTCATCTGAAATTACTTAATGCCACTCCATTTTACTTTTCAATATTAACAATGTACTCAAGTCTGATATTTTTCCTTTGGAAATAAAATGTTTAATTTAACCAGAAATTAAACTCTTTCAGATTTTGATTCAGCTACAGTTTTGAACAACTTAAAGCAATATTTTTATTCTTTTTTAAGGAAGATAATTCAGAATTAATAGCAAGATGAAATATCAGTTACTCAACACAGGTCCGACAGCAGGGGACAAGAAATTTAACTTTGAAACTTGATAGTTTAAATATTAGACCAAAGCATACCCAGTCCATACGTAATTTCCTGATCCTGTTCCCAAAAATGTGAATGCAAGCTCTTTCATCAGTGGGATCTGCAAGCAGTGACAGCAATTGCAATAGGCCCCTGAAATCCACAACAAGAAGAAAGAAATATACTTTCTGAACTAGTAAAACTTTAATTAACAGGGGGTTCTCTTGGCACAGTTTTTGCTGTTAAATAAATAAAGCATTTAGTCAAAACCATCTATATTTACTATACAAAATACTGAAAAGCAAACATATTTAAAAGATACGGAAATTTAAGGTTCTGTGAAAAGAAACTGTGCTACATGTTATTCACACTTATAATGCACATAACACAACTGCAACACAGTATTTAGATACTGTATATTCATACATGGCTGCTGTAAAGTTTTTGTAAGGGGATGCCATGTTATTAAAAACGTGTTTGTGTTTCACAGACTCTGAGCAAAGCAGAATTTGTCTTTTGAATGTCCAAATATAATAAGCCAAAACAAACCAATGCAAGGCTGTAAGCAATGGTCAATCGTGTTCCATGTCAGAGTTCACCTGGCACAACCAGTACTGCACACTTCTCAGACAGATGGGATTTTGGTAGTGGTGCTGTTTTCTTTTCCAGCAAAATATCTTTGGGTGAAGGAGCATTTTTTACCCCTTTGCTGCCCCTTCTTGGAAAATCCCACAGTTCTGAAAGCACTCGAGCTTTCCAGAATGTTTTCTGGTTTTCAGCAACAATCTGCATTAAAACATTGACTAAGAACAATTTCCATCTCTCAGTCTTTCTGGCATATGATCTACTGAAAAGAGAACAGCTTTAATTATGTCTTCAAAACAAATAGCATGGCATCCCTTCTCAGATGGAATGTACACTGTGTGTTTGCATGCGGTATAATGTAAGTCACTTGAATACATCAGACTTTTTTAACACTATAATATAAATAAGCTTATTCCTTCTACTAGACATATAAATGCCTTTTTTTTTTTTGCAGTCCATAATTATATATACATTGAAAAAGAATGATACACAAGCAGCAAAAAAGGCTTAGACTAGAACAACTCAGTGGTAACTAACCAAATTCGTGGCCTTTTCATAATTTCAACACAGAAAATTCTGCATATAAATATTTTTGGACTTTAGGAATTTTAAAATAAACAGAACAGTATAGTTGTCACACAGATCAAACACATTTTAAAAACATTTTGTTAGATTTTACAGAACACGCTGTTGACAGCTAACAAAGTAAAATAAAATAAACCAGATTTTTTAAAGGGGATAATAAGTCTAAACATCTGCTGATCCAGGGAGACAAGAGACGGACTGAATTACCATGAAGCAGTGATTCTATTCCAATTCCACAAGAAGGCAAGGCTTCCCACTGTTCTTTACAAGGTGATGTCTCTGTGTTCTTAGAAAGGACAAAATCTCTCTAAAACTGGTCAGCAGTAAGGTAATACCCCATTTTGGACTGATCAAAACTCTAGTCAGAAAACAAAAAATACCCTAATTGTAAAGGGCTTATAACAATGTTGGATAGTTACATTTTACAATATATACTATTGACAAAATACCACAACATTAAAAATAATTAAAACCAAAAGCAAATACATTTATAGAACACTTATGATTTGATGTAGGAGTTCTCTACTTTCATGTTTCAAAAGAAATGTAGGTGTTTTCCAGTCACTTTCTACCTGCAAAATGGTGATCTGTACAAACCCTAACAGAACCTGTTATAAATCTGGGCTCCACAGAAAACAAAACATGAATGTACTAACCCTTTTTTTTTTTTTTTTTTCACTTTTCCAATTTTCTTTTGACCTTCAAATTTCTCAGCAGCCATTAAGGTCTTGTGAGTGTGGTCTGATTCTCCTTCATGGAATGGAAGCCCTTTGATATGAAAAAAGTAGAAGAATCCAGAATGATTGTGAATGGTATTTTTTATACACGTCTCTAAAATGGGAGAAGCACAAATTGATAGGTGCTTGGGAAATTTAAATCGGAGGCACCAAGAAAATGCCATGGCATATGTTTCTAAAAAGTCACTGTTGTGGAAAAAAACAAATATAATGTTAATATTCAAACCACAGATTTCTAAAACACAACAAAATGTACCTGAGAGTGTGCATATTTATATATATATATTTATATATTTATATTTTATATATATTTGCCAACATTTAAAGTGAGAAAGTATATTTTCCTCAATTCTTTCTCAAAACAAAGAACTGTGGATTTAAACAAAACAAACCCCCCCAGTCAACTCCTCTCCTTCTCAAACCCCCATGAATGATACTTATGGCCCAAGCACTAAAGTCTAGTGATGCTTTGGAAAACCCTATTTCACATCCTCCTCTTTTCAAATGGTTACCCCAAACAGAGTGGAAAATAAGCAAGAGAAAAAACAAAAATAAAAGAAGTATATTTAAATATTACCCAGTATATAACAGACTGTACTTGTGTCAATGAAGAATCTCCCAGAAGATAAAGTGTAAGTTGTACAAATGTAGCCCCGTTGACAAGTTTAGCTAATATTTCCTTGCAATTAAGATGATTTGAAAGGATGTGAACACAAACAGGCTACATGAACACAGTATATTAAATTTCCCCCCGTAGCACATTACAATCAATAAAAAGAAAATAAAATCTGAATAATACTAGAGGTAGCAGCTGTTTGTATTTTCCATTATCTGAGTATCTCTGGAGTCCAACCCTTCGAACATTGCTCCCCTGACGAAAGGCTTGTGTGCGATCAGCCGACGTACAGCAGAGTGGAAAGCTAGATGTCTGCAAGAGTGTTTGAAGTATCTTTCTGAGCACAATGGAAGTAGTACTTGTACAGAAGTGCGTTGACGACCTGTAGTAAATCACAGCTCAAAAAGCTATGGCTGTTTGCTGTTTTACAAGCCACTTTAAAAAAAAAAAAAAAAAAATCCACAAGGTGTTTGAGTAAGCTATGCGGTTCCACAACATATAAATAGGGTAAGTTTCAACAGTTCCATATAACCTCTAAAATATATGCTAGCTGAATATTAATGGAGTAATGATAATATTAATCATAGTAATGCCTTAGTTCTGGTATCACAAGAACACATTTCCTTCATTTGGGATGATTCTTGGAGGATGTTGGTGGGATTTCTTCTATGTCTGGTAGAAGTGGTGGTAGTGGTGGTGGTGCTCGTGGTGGTGGTGGTGCTCATGTCTTTGTATCATTTGTCCCACTTGGCCTTCATATAAAATGACTGTGGGCAGGTCTCTCACATGTTCCTTTTCCACAACTGTCCCTGGAGACTGGAAGGTTTTGCACATTTGGTGATTCTCCTTTGCCCGCTGCTTATGCTTCTTGTGGATCTGTTGGGATTGCAAGGGAAGGTACGGGAGGTTCTGGCCCACCCGTGCACTTGGGGAAGCCATGGGCAAGGGCACCCCTTGAAAAGGTTTGTTCCTAACTGCCCTTCCAGGATGCACAGGGGCGACATTTTTGCCCTGGGCTTTGGGAGACCTCACAAAGTGCTTGTTTGAGTCCTGGTTCCGGAGCCTCTGCTGGATTTCTGCAATCTTGGCATACGAACTTTCAGCCAGATTGATGTGGTTTGGATCCACCACTTGAGATTTCCTATGGTGAGCATGGAAGGTCTCAGGCTCATGAGAACGAGATCTAGTTTGATTCACAATTCTGCCTGGTGGGTCATGTTTTTGAGCTGCTGGAGGAGATCCTAGGAAATAACAAGCTGAGTTAGTCATCTAGTATTTCAAAGTTTTAATTAGTAGCATGCAGTTGGCAGGGATAGCATTATCGGCAGAACAAATTTTTCCTAAGGAAGTGAATGCAATTATAGTTGTCTAGTTTAATTACACTTAATAATTCTGGCCAGTAAATAATACACACACAAATATGAATACATATCTACAGAAGAGTGAATGTGTGTATATGTGTATGTGTGTGTGTGTGTGTGTGTGTGTATAATAAACCTTTATGTTCCCAAATCTTGGTCATCAAATTAACTGTGAGGGGAATAGGAAAACCCTGGCAGAGGGCAGGGAAATGAAGGAAATCCAAATCTCTTTAATTTAGGGACTGAATCCAAAATTCCGGGTATGAACACACATTCTCCTGGTTTTGGGTCAGTAGTGAGTATAAAATATATGCTGGTATTATCTTGGGAACAAGCTCCAACATCCAAAATCAATCCTTGCCTTACCTGTAGACTAAACTTAATAACTTAGATGTAAAGATTGTTCTCCTAGGCTCAGCTCCAAGTTTAGCTACACAAACAAGTACATCAAAGCAGCCTTGCAGCACATTGGCCACTCTGTTGTGATACCACCTTCACCGTCATTATCTTGCAGTACTCACAATCCTATTCCTAAGTCACTACAGGCAACTCACACAGCTTCATAATTCACTGTCCCTGATACAGAACATGCAACTGAGGAAAGAAAAGATTATGAGGTTACAACATAAATTACCTGGCCCAAACTTTGATGTGTAGTTCTCTATTCCTGCAAGATCCAAATAGTGGTTTCTCCTTTCAATGTTCTCATCAACGCAGTGACGATAGCACCCACTCTGCTCTGGATTGTTCTCACTCTGGTGGTATCTGTCAGCAGGAAGCAAAATTACAATTCAGCAGAACTTCTTTAAAGTTGTTATCACCATCTGCAAACCAACAACTAATGGATCCTTTGAAGTGACAGGAGCTGCTCACAAAGAAACAACAAATGCTTGAAATTCGGGATGACCAGATTTGCCAAGTCGATAGGCCTGAACTGACTGTTCCTTCCCCTCACATAAATCAACCACAATGTTGCAAAGCAAAGGAGGTTTTCAAATTGCATCACATGTGCAAAAGCAAATAAAACCACTCCTAGCATTTATAACTTTCTGTCTTAGGGCCAAATCATTCAACTGATTCTCCAATTTGGGCATGCCAAAGAAAATCTGCTGTTTGATTCATGACCATTCCCATCACTGTGGGGAAGTGCTGGGGTAATCCAGATAAATGGTCATGTGTTCCTGCTTCAGAAAGACAGGCAACAGCACAGGTGTAGTAACTAGAGAGAGCCTGGGAAGAGATGTTGGTAGGACAATCAGAGGTAACTGCTGCTTTCCAAAATGTAATTAAAAAAGTCATATCAGACACTGGCTTTAGAATCTCAACTCCTTTTCCTGCTCAGCTTTGCAATTTTATTTATAGCAGAACTATTTCCTGAGAATAAATATCTAAAATACCATTCATTTATGAGGCAGAAAAAAATCAGGCAGAAGCTTACAGTATTGTAGCCCATAATGCCAAACAATTTAATTCAGCAATTTAAATGGAAGTCTGCAAATATGAACAATATTTTCAGTGTAACAAGCAGGATAAGTAGAAAACTCTTGATTAAATTGCTTCCTGTCATTCAGACAGTTCAGTCTCCAAGACCACGAGACTGGCTTTGCTATTTCTCCGTGCAAGTGCACTGATGTCAACCTAACACCAGAATTTGGCCTTGTATCTACACCAGTTGCTAAATAAGGGCTGTGTACTGTATGGTGCCCAGTACTGTGCTTGTAGTCTATTAACACATTTCCACGTTTCCAGAGGCTGCTGATCCCACCCAGCTTTGGCACAAATGGCTTTCCTGGTCTAGCTGGTACTGTTCAGGGACATTACAGAGCTGAGTCCCCTTGTGTCTCTGTCAGACACAGGTCTGCAGTTTCCTTGACAAAAGTCACAAGACTTGACCTACCTGGAAGATCATTTTTGCTCTGCTCTGATGGAGATAGAGTCTCCTGAAAGGAGGACAGTTTGTCGGGAAAGCAGGTAAGGTTTAAAGACTCTGAGTCAGCTTTGAACTCCAGAAGTGACATGGGTGACTCTCAAAAAAAAGGGGAATGTCCAGATATTCTTTATTTTTTGGACACCTAGCCCACTAAGTACCCCTCCTATCTCAGACACACCTTTCCATGTTGTTACACTTTAGCATGTCAACAAAAAAGATCTCTGGGGTTAGAACTTGCCTAACTGCAGTTGCCAGGTATGAATCACCTGCAGAAACCACTGGGACTTGCAAACATGTGCTGAAGACAATGCACAGTTAACCCAGAAGAAACATCATTGAATTTGATCCAACACAATTAAGCAACACTGTATACAGCATCGTCCCTTGGAAATGAAGTTAACAGGGAACCTGTTATTTTGTTACTGTAATAAATTCAATCTCTCATCAAGACAGAGAAAAAAAAGTGATGCCAGTACTGCCACAGCCCTACATTCTCATAACTTTCTTACATGCAAGATGATGTTCAACAATATTCATGCAAATATACACAGTGAAGCAATTATACACTGATGAGAGATGTGCTCCACTGTCAAAGAGAACTTCAAGTACTTCTGAGAACTGAAGTGTCTGGCATCCAGCCCCACAATGCTGTCCTGCAAACACATGGGAAGATGGGGCAGGCATCAACCATGCCTCAAGGACTGTGTAAAAATACAGTGTTGTTACTGGGTTTGGGCTTAGTTTGGTTTTGGTTTTAATAAAAATGGCATCTGCTGAAGTGTTTGTGGAGTGCATGGAAGTTCTGTCTAAAATTCCCACGCTGATGTGTCATCCTGATGGCACGAAGAACACAGCAATACAGCAGGAAAGGGGAATAGAGCAGTGACAGAGCACAGGGCAGAAAAATCCAGGGACATCTCCTGAAGGCCTCACTCACTAAGAACACAGTGTTTAAATCAGTCAGGGAGAACCAGGCTATCTAGCCGTGAATCTAGCTACTTATCTTGATACTCATATTAGGCCTACAGGTGAAAACTCCTTCCTGTAGCTTCCAGCAAATGAAAAATCTAACCCATCTATCTCCCAGCCTTCAGGATAAAAACATTTATATCCATTTTATCTTGAATATGAATCACACCTTGCCTAGAATTCCTAAGTGACTGAACATGTGAAATGTGTGCACTTCTTACAAGTCCTCATTGCTGCTTTCAAAGGGGAAGCAACTGCATTAATATCCCAAGATTCTGATCTGAGCTTTCCTGAGGGCTGCCAGCTTGGCCAGAGTGCACAAACATCCCCGAAACACACTCGCTGTGAACAGCACTCTCTTCATCCTGCCTACATTTTTCAGTGGGATGCTGATCTGAACAAAAACTGATGCTGATCTACTCAGCTCAAGATACAGATGTGCACTGCCTATGAAGTCACTGACCAAAGGGATGAGAAGGACAAACATTTTGTCCCAACATTTGTTGCTTCTATGACTGTGGATTGAATTGGAAGTGTGTGCTGTTCATAAAAACACTACATTTGCAAAGCCTGGACTTAAGGGTGTGTAAGAGAGGGAATTCAAACTGAAAGGAGATTTTTGCACTAGATTATCAAACAAAAAGAGTCTATTGAATTCACACAGGGCAAAACTTTGCTAATGGGCAGAGGGAATCTGCACACCACATCTAGGCCAGCAAGTAAAACCACAGAGTATTCTTCAGTTCATAGAAGAATTTGTACAGAGCTGCTGACACAAGATTAATACTAATTTTATTCTCTTAATCTGAAATTTGATTGTACTGGGATTTGCTCAATAGGATAACTCACTAGCATTTTTTCTCCATCCAAAAAAGGGAGGTACTGTTCTCTTGTCAGTTTTAATAAGACTGAATGCTCTTTGTCCTGGTAAATTTGTTATGTATTCAGACAAATATCCCTAAATCCAAGGAAAGTCAAAAGTTTGTTGTTTTTTTTTCCTTTTTTAAATTTGCAGCTGAAGAAACAAACACAACTAATGAATCAATGTCATTACTGTAACATTTCAGCAAACACTTCCCTCTGCCTTAGTATGAAACATAAAATGCTATGATATATCAAATATACACCAAGATGACCTGTTAGCACTCTGCTTGGGTTATGAGCTGGTAACCAAGTTAGACCATAAAAAGCTTGGCACTGTTTGAGTTGATGAGTGAAAAAGATGGGCTGGAAGGAGGATAGAGAAAGGCAGGAGCTGGCCACTAAGGAGATGGAAAGGTTTTAGGACACTTTCAGCCAAAAAGCTGTGCTATTAACCTCCCTTATTTGCAGACAGCATCTAAAAAGACAATTCAGATCCTCCAAAGAGCTCATGGAAGAAGAAAATTTCGGGATTTTTTTTTCTTTTTTGTTTGCTTTGCTTTAATGTAAGTATCCAGCTATGGAATCTGCTCATAAGTCCACAATGAAAACTCCTGTAATTCCTCTATTTTAAAATAATTTTTAAAAATAAAAGAAGCAAGAAAGTAATGAGTGGCTGAGGTTTCCTCAGAGCTACCCAGTGGCTGCTAGGAGTCAGGGTTCATTCCCCTTACCTGAGAGAAGCCCTCTGCTTCTTCTCAGAGCTTCTTGCTTCTTCATTAGCTTTTTCAGCTCTGTGCCTGGCACTCTGCAAATCTGCCAAGAGAAAGCACATTATTGTCACCTTACTGCTCTGGCTGATCAGCACAACCATCATTCTACCTTGCAAATACATTTGTTGCTGTCAGTAGATCAGGATGTGATGCATCATTTCATGGAACCTTCTCAATCCTGCTTTTGCCCACACGACAGATTTCAGTCAGATGTAACCTCGACTGTAGGACATCAGTCAGGGTTAGGCTGCACTCCATGTGGCAGCCCAAGTGGAGCCACATTCACACTGACAGGCTCAGTAGTTGGCAATTCCCTTCTGTACTGCTGCATGATGTAGCTCCCAGCAGTGAGAATCTGCTTCTATCTGCTCCTGAGGAAGTGAGTTTTTCATTAAAACAGAGGTAACCAGGCTCTCTTTTCAGATCTGATGCCTACGTTTTCTACTGAAGTATTATTTTAAATACTTTTAAGTATTTCAATTTAGTGCTACTTTATCTGCTGAAGTAATTACTCTGACACAACTATCTTAACAGTGAAGATAAATTGGATAAGCCACAATGGTATGAGCACTTTAAAATGGCAGACTCTGGCAGCACTGAAAAAGATGCAATTTTTATGCATAGATTCTTACTTATGCTTAATTGTTTATTTTTACCCAGCAGCAGTGGTAGCTATGCACTGGCAAGAAACACTTTATACCCCTACACCTACTTCCACACAAGCCAAGTGCTGTAATATCAGCAGAGTGGTAAAAAAGGCCTTAGATCTGCCTTGCAGTGCACAAAGACAATTGCACATCATATGGGTTATTGCTGCTTCCAAAAGAAGCAATCCATCAGGAGAGGGAACCCTCATTTGGTAATGAGACACTGAAAGGAGGGCAGGTAATTTTACAACCAAGATCATAAAGCAGGTTCATGGGGTTTAATATACCCAGATAATTATTTGCCTTTAAGTACATATGTATTTGTATTAACAAAATATAGAGGTGGGTTTTCGAGGGACTCTGGGATTTCTTTATATTTTTTCCAATGGCTCACTGCACATCCTTACCAGTATGATTTAACAAGATACTCTTTTTCTTCTGGCTGCCATCTGGTGCCACAGTAAGTTTCACTCGCAGAGTTTTGCTGGAACTAGGAGAATGGTTGACTGATGCATCAACTACCTCATAGATGGTATGAAGCAAGCTGGTAATATCCTAGAGTTGGATTGAAACACAAAAGAACACAGTACTGTAAAAATGGCATGAAACCTACAGCTTTGATGCTTACAATTGTTTTGGACTTGGGACGATTAAATGCTGAAATATCCTCAGAAGTCACTGAATTTAGAAGACTTCAACTTGCACAGTGTTACAATCTTCACCAAATGGAATTATGAATTGAAGCAAAGCAGACCAAAACACTAACAACAGCACATTATATTCACATTTCCCAAGCTCTGATTCAGCACTGCCTTTTCTTTGATTTACAGAGAACCCAGGGATAATCATTCATACTGCCCTAAAAATTGAGTTCACATGGCCAAAACAAATACAGCAAGAAAATCTTGGACATTACAGTCTTCCTATTTGTTTAGTTTTTCAGGGGTTTTTTGTTTTCTTTTTTTTTTCTTTGGGATAGTTAAATGGTTGATTATCCAGAGGAAAACCAGTAGGAGAAGTGGCAGAACTGTAAACTTCAGGTTTGGAAATCAATTATGTCTGTCTGAATGTCACCATCTGTGTTTTGGGGTCTAGCTTATTTTGTAAAAGTCAACCAGTTCTAAACACACATTTTTAACTGCAAGTATTATCCAGTCTGTCACAGAACCTTCTTCACAGATCTCATTGAAGGCAATGGGATGTGAACAAAGGCTTACATGCCTGGCTATATTGGAAAGAACAGCAGCCAATTTTAACAGGCCAATCAAACAGGAGAAACACTGTTTAGTAGCTGGTGATACTCAAAGCTCTCTCAGGCTGATTTAATCCAGCCAGGCTCCAACAGGGTACTACCTTAAACTGCCAGGATGAAAAGGGGATCTCTTGGCTCTCAGCTCTTCCTCAAAGGGATTTTACCCGACTGATCTTGGGCACCAACCTAAGGCCAAAGCATTCTGATCATTGTAGGCTGTAAAGAGCCCATTTAATGCATATCTGAGAATTTCTCCATGCTGGTCTTCCTTTTTCTTGATCTACCCTAGTACCTAAGCTCTTTCCAGATGCCTGCAAGCACAAAGGAAATATCTAAATCATCTTTTGTTAAGTATAACTGGTTCTCAGGATTAAGAGTCAGGTCTATAAAAATTCAAAACCTCTGCAACTTCTCCCTTGCTCACACCTGTAACAAGGGCAGCTCAAAGTTTGGTACAGCCTAATGGGGCCCAACACTTATCAATATACCACACAGTCCTCATTATGGAACCAGCTTTAAAGATGACACAGAAATACTAATTTCTACTCACAGAGCATTTAGGGAAATACTGACCTTATGGCCAGGACCAATGATATTACAGTAGATGATTTTCCAGCTCAATAGGAAGAATGAGTGACTAAATCCTAGGGGGTCCAGACTTTATCTTAACATGTAAGCTCTCTAAATTTTCTTCACTCAGGGGAATTTCTCCAGACTTGTAAGTTCAAGACAATATATTCATAAAAAGAGAGCAGCATTTGCAGTGCCTTATTTATTTTTCCACTGATATTTTCTCTCTCATGGCTGCAGGAGTCTATGTATAACTACCATGTCAGTAGATGCCTTCCATGCTCTTGACAATCACTGTCTAAAGCCTGAGTGTGGGACAGAATGCTCTGTGGCAGGCAATCTGGTGGACGCCTTACAGCTCTTTAACACATCTCCCTTCTCACACTTCCACCCTAATCTGAAACGTAGCCAGACCTCCAAAGAGACAGAGCCACATCCAGCAGTCAGCTTGAAGGGCTGGATTTTTATTTCCTCTAAGAGGACAAGCCCAAGCAAGCACATAAACAGACAAACAAGCCATATCTCTTGTTTTATACACCCTTCATAAGTCATGTTCTAGGAGCATGGTGCTATAATCCTGCACTTTGATAAGCCAAACCTTCTCCTTCAGCAAAACCCTTAAGCACAGTGTTTTTCCTTAACTGGGCTCCATACACTCAGCACTTGGGTGAATGGAGCTTTTCCCATACATTTCTGGACAAGTATTGCTTAGCCAACATGTCATCTTTCCACACAAGGCTGCTATCAAGAGGTTATTATCAACTCTTTCATTCATAATAATCTGCCTTTCTTCCTTTTTTCAGCAATGCCAAATATTTGTAAAGACAGATGTTCGTACTTCCAGTCCATTTCAGCTTTAATAACCAAAGACAAAAAATCCCCCACTGTCCTTTATGTGGTATTTTTTCAGGGTTGAGGTCTAACTTGCTAACTGGCTGACAGTCTGCACCTTGTGTTCTGTGAGGGTCTTTCTCAACAAGATGCTTGACTCAGCAGTTTAAAAAGTACTCCCAAAGGCTGTCAGGGAAGGCCAAACGTGGCATTTGGGTGACACATACTTGGCAAGTCACAAATATGTGCACACGCATATCATGTCAGGACAAGTTACACCTCTTGGCTAAAGGGGCCCAAATTAACCCAAAATAATGCCCAGGCTGTGAAATGACTGCACAGAGGACTCAGTACCCCTGTGGACTTACACACTGCTGCCTTTGCATTTTGTTGTGTGCTTAACAGGCAGCTTCCTCCACGGTGCTCTGAACAGCTCTGCATTCTGGCACTGGAGGAACGCGGTCGTCACACTGGATGCATACCAAGACCAGGGTTAGGGACAGCCACGAGCAACCACTTAGTGCTTAAGCTGATCTTTTAAATACTGACAACAACATTTTTATTATAGGATTCATTTACTTGTGGTCCTAATTTGGGGTTGGGAATTTCAGCAAGTACACAGCTCTGATTTGGTCAAACAAGGCTGCCTGGGTCATTCTGTCTCATGGGCCACAGTGCTGGCTGAGCAGGTACCAGCTACAAGGCAGCTTGAGCCTCCTGTTTCTTCACAATTATTGCTTCACATGAATTATAACACATGAATTTCTGAGGCACTGATCTACTGGGAATGGTCTTTGTCAATAAGATTTGAACTGCAACCAAAACTGCCTTCTCACAGCCCTGTTTTGGCAGCTAATATGGTAATAGTTTCTTGCCAAATTGGTAGCAATAAACCATCAAGATCTGTTACACACTTTGTGTTTTATAGTTACATGTACATTTACCCCCAAAAGTATTTTTATCTTCCAGTAGCCTGCCAGCAGGCTTGTTTCCCTTGAAAGCTGTCCCACTGAACATTGCCTGTATCCATTGAGACAGCTTTACCTTCTACAGACCAGCTTGTGCATTTCCCCATCCTCAAGAGATTTAGCACCAAAGATCAATAACTAAACCCAGTTAAATATTCCTCTTGTCTGACACATCAACCAGCATGACTCAGAGCCCACCTACCAAAGAACCGAACTTTACTGCACAATGAATTATGAGTTTTAAAGTCATGTGATTTTGCAACTGTTTACTTTAGACTGCTTGGCACCTCCCCCACAAGACTACCATCTTAAATGGGTAAAGGGAAACAAGAACAAACAAACAAAAATATTTCTCTCCTTTATAGAAAATGGAATATATTTAGAGGGGAAGTATGCTGCAGGACTCTAACGTCTGAGGGGCTTCTGGCACGCAGAATTTCTGCTGGAAACTCTAGTTTAATCAAGTACAAAAACTGAAACTATGATATTTTTCTGCAGAGAGGAAAACAAATGCTTGTTGAGTATCGTCCAAACAGCCAGCACATGTCATACCCAGATCTGTCTTTGGCTTACTGAACACCACGGTTGTTTTTTCCAGGGTGAACACCCCATCCTTTTTTATCAAGCAGCCAATGCAACAAAGTATATTAAGAGGTGAAAATTTAATAAGATTGCCAGAAATATTTCCATGCAAAATATTAAAAAGCAAACAGTTAAGCCCACACATGTATCTGCAGAATACTTTTTTGGATCTCCAGTAGGAGATTAACAGTAATTTAGAATATTCAAAGAAACCAATGGGTCTGAAAAAAGAACAAGAGTTCTGAATTCCTCATTCCTTCCAGAATTTATGTGAGACTGAGAAAGTCCCTATGCCAGGTATTATTTTCTATTTTTAAGGAATATTAGTGGTACAGGGATGACCTTATTTTTCCCAGTTAATAAGCTATTAGCATACCTTATCATCACAAGACTAGTTAGCAAATTAGAGATTTTTGTAGAAGCCACTAATAGGCTTTTCCATTCGAATTAATTTAACGGAATGAGATATTTGTACCAAAAAAATTCCAACCAAGAAACAACCCCAAAAAACCCTAAACTACCAGCCTCCCCTCAAATAAAAAAAAACCTGCAAAACACCCCCAAAACCAGAGTTTAATAACACTGAATGAAAAGATTCAGTTTGAGTCTTTGTAGCTTGCCTGAGAGAGAATTCTTTGACTCCCCTTAAAACCAAAAGAGAAAGTTATATTTTCTCTTAATATTTCTATCTGACATGAAGCCACCATTTCCAATGGCTGAAATGATGGCCACAGATAGGCACTGCTCCTCTATCCATTGGTTTCATTGCTCTTTCTATGTCCTGAGTTAGTACAATGCTGACAAACACAGTGAAAACCAACAAATTTCAAGATAAGGGTCAGGAAGATAAATGGTTGCCCCAAAAAAGCCAATACCCTTCCCCAAGTCAATGACTTGGTGCTGAGTTCTGAATGCAGATATAACCTCAAACCATTTTATTCATCAGAGCACAGGAGCAAAAAAATCTAAAAAGGGAAAGAACAAGTCACAAAGGAAACATAAGAGGAAAAATTGGGTATTTAATGTAAGACACAAAGAACATTTTTAGCATTAAAAATGCATGAAGAGAAACATCAATATCAGTTCATTACCTTTCCCTTGGAAAAAGATAAATACAAATGTCTCATTTGTACTTTGTTTGTAGTCTGATTTCTACATACAGCAGGATGTTTTTATTGCAACATCAGCTCTGTTTGATCACATACATTTTTGAATCGTTCTTATTTGGAACGTGAAAGGAGCTTCACTTACTATCTGCTCAAAAGCTACTCTAGAATAAATTCCATTTTTTTTTTTTTTTTGTCCTGACAAGGAACTTTCTTGTTTGCTTATTCCTGTGCAGCCACTCACCAAAGACACTCAATTTTATAAGGAAGAAATTATTTAAAAAAAAAAAAAAAAGCTTGTGTTTATGAAGTATAATTACATTCAGAGAGCTCAATATAAAACCTCATGGATCAAAACACATTAGTTCAATTATCCAAGTTTCAAGTCCAATTACAAATATTCGTGTGAAGATAATTACAGCACAGCTGTCAGTTCTAAAAAGGGCTGCTGTACATAATGAATTGTCCTCTTATGGCTTATGGAATGAAGGGAAACATTATTAGCCAAGTTTTGTAATGTACATATTAGAACAGGAAAAGTTATCTCTCACTACAGAAAAAAGGATGGAAAACTGGTCATCCTTATGACAGAAAAAGCACAAGTTTAGTAACATAGAGTAATGCTAATTTATAATTTGCCATCCCAATAATTATGCTTTCATAATGGGTGTAACTCTTCAAGAAGCCTGACTAGATATGAATTTCTAATTATAAGGACTACAGAATAAGTCATATGGACTCTAGGAGGAAATCAAAGCAGCATTAAGCTCTGAAGAAGTTGCTAAGATCCAGAAGAAATTTCACTAAAACAGAATTTGAATGCTCTTGTGGTGATCTGTCATTCTGTAGAACCCAATGGAAGTTGTATCAACTAAATACACAGCTAAATACAATTTTTAAACATTTGAATGAAAAAACCCCATTCAGTCCATTAGTAAAACTGCTCCCCACCTATGTGTGTTTTACAAACTTAACACTGTGGATACCTTTGGAAACTCTCTGGACATGAGGTACAACATTTTAAACACAGCGATTTTGAATCAAATGAAATGGATGTAGGTGGGCACACCACTTCTTTTCCAGTGTCTCACTTTTACAACGCGGTGAAAAGCAAGAATAATACTACTGACTTCTTTTTGTAAAGCACCTCCAGGTCTACAGGTAAAAAACTAACTTAAAAAATTTCATCTCTCTGTTAAATCCAGCCATAAATCCAGGAGACATTAAAGGGAAATTTTCCAAGAAGGAGAAAAGGTTCATATTAAGCTTCTCTCACCAGAACACAGGATCTTTGTTAAGAAAAGCTGACTGTTTCTGAATGCATTTTCATCAGCTCACTAAAGGGCACTGCTACAGATCAGCCTCTTCCTCATTCTGCCCATTCTGTCCCCGATCCAGCAATGTACTTCACATACTTTTAACTGAAAACATGTCTCTTATTCATTTTAATTGAAACTATTCAAATGTTTAATGTTCCCCCTTGTTAGGTCATTTGCTGGAACAGGAGAAGTGTTGCTTAGCAAAGGACAGTATCAGGCACACTTTGTCTACCCAGCTCCCAGGGGCCAAGAGAACAAGAAATTCTGTCATATTAAGAGACTAAAATTCCTCTTCTATGGCCAAGATTATCTATGAGCTATTATTGTTAGTCATTCTTGCTCAAAAAAACATCATAAATTGCACCTGGATTCAACAGAAGATAACCAAGAGGATAGCTTATACAAATGATCCTGGAACAGTTTGCAAAAGAAGTGTGTGACATAAATGGGAAGATTTGCAATGGTGCATACTACTTGTTTCTATCTTTGGTCACATGTAAAGAGCTGAAAATTATCAACCTATTTGGTCCCTTGGTTGAAAGAATTTTTTTTGGCACAGGTTCAAGCCTGAATGTAGCAACCTCCAGACCTCAGAGTAGTATAATATTCAATCCCTGCACAGATTTGGTTTCAGTTAAGCTGTAGTCTGCTCTTGTAGCAGGGAGAGGTAGAATTTGGCTGTAACATATTCTCAAAGCACAGTCAAATTAAGCTCTTTGGTGTACCACATAATCACAAATAATTATTGTATACATACTTGAAAGCATATTCTTGTTATGTTCAGCAGATGGAACTCCCACTGACATTAATGGGAATTCCATGCCTGAATGTAGAAGACACCCATGTGTGTGGGTTTGGGTTTTGAGTGTTTTTCCCTTATTTTTGACAGTCACAATAATCTTGTAATGAAGACTTAGCCTTGGGTCTTGAAGGACCTGGGTTCAATCTGCCACTAGGTTCTTGTGAGACTTCAAGCAAGTTATTTCATTCTTCTAGTCTCTGTTCCACAAACATTAACAAATACAACACTACTTCCTCACCTCACCCCTCCTTTTCTTGCCCTCTATCTCATCTTCCTGTTTGAAACTCTGGACTTGGGCTGCAACTTTTCATCTGCTTGTTCTCGTGCATGAGGGGCACAGATTTCACTTGACTATTCAAACACTATCAGAGCAGAGACAATAAAAATAGTCTTGTAATGATGTTCAAATACATGTTAAAAACCCTGAACAACCACCACATTTGGCAATGTCAAAAGAAGTTTGCTTCAGGCTTACAAGAAAAAATCTGCCCTCAGTTGGTGTCTAAGGCCACTACACTTTCAGTATTTGACCTGTTGCTTTCAATCAGTTTTTAGCAATTGTCACAGGCACCAGCATTAGATCTAAGAGAGAAAGAGCCTTAGATTTTCGGTTGATTATCTAAAGGCATGGGAGCCAGTAAACACACATCACAAAAATTAATGACAGCACATGGCAGTAAATCTCAAGTAAAAGGCATTCTTCTAGAAGAAGTGTTCTTCATTTTAGGCAGAAATATTTAACAAAAAAGGCTATATCCTAATCTATGCATCCTCTTATTTGACTTCTCATTTGCACAGGAAATGTGACTTGAAGACATCCTGACAATAAAAAATACACACAGGTATGCTTTGACAGCCATTCTCAGGTCCTCCAGAGAACATCATCAGTGTTATTTATACTTGGAGGGAAAAGGCAGAGATCAGCCCAGTATTCAGGAAAACAATAGAACAGTATAGTTAGTACTATTGGAAAGAATGTTAGCAAGCAACCTTGCTATTTAGTTAGCTTAACTCTGAAAAGCAGGAGAGAAGCCAGAACAATATACATTTGCAGGGGTTTATTTTGACAATGTGTTTAGCTGTTCAATTATTTCAGATATTTTTCCTCCTCAAATGCCAGTACTATTTTTTAAAGGCTAATCTCAAGTATTAAACAACAACCAGCTTAAAAATGGTACAGTACATCTGAAAACAGTAAACTGCTGGTGGGATTGTTTCTAGGAGGAAAGGGTCCATGGAAACTGCTATTTAAGTTGGCAGGACACCTCTACTTCATAGCAGAAAAAATGTTCCTGTTATAAAACACTTCTCTCGTTAGCAAGCGCTGCACATTAAGGGGCAGCTGTACTTTGCTTACCTCACGTGTGACTCTTCCGTTGTTATCAAAGTCATACAGTGTGAAGGTCCATTCTTGCCTGTTATCTTCCTCTACAGACACATCACATTGCAATTCCTAAGAAACATGCAAAGAGCAGCTGATTACCTAAAGCAAAAGGGCTGTTTGCAGAGGAGACTCTCTGTAGAAGGAGGCTGCTTGCTTTCTTCCTTTCTCCCTCCCCTGTGGGAGGAAACTTTCAGGATATGTCCCGGAGAGGTCTCTGTCCACCATAACAAAAAGGTCCCATCACAACCACATAACACACCTAACTCTCTGGGATACACCTCAGGGAATTCACAACATGCTTTCTACTACATTGTATAAAACAGGAAAAGGTACAAGAAAACTACACCCTGAAGCTCTTGAAACATAGTAAGATATCCCACTAAAAACTGAGAAGGAAAACTACACTTAACTCAGGAAGAGGAAGGCAACAGGAGCAGACTCGCAGAATGAGGTGGCACACCACAGGGCCAGGGGTAAGGATTAATGGGGTATGGACACAAATCCCCACCAGAGAGACCTGTTCTCAACACAGATATTTGACAGACAAAGGTTGTCAGAGCTAGTGCAGTACAACATGCCATAGAAGCTCCTGAAACAGAGCCTGCCTTGGAACTGGCAAGAACAACCTGGAGTGGTGGACAACCTGGAGTGCCTGCTCCTTGTTTTAACTATGCTTCTGTTAGTGAGAGTGTGATCTGTGGAAAGCCTGAAAGAATCAATTTGTTAAAGGGGAAATAAATCCCCAAGCCAAAATCAAGAACAAAGGATGAACTTCAACTGACTCCAGTCACCTGGGTGCAAATCGCTTGCTGTCTCTCGAGGCCTGTGCAATCAGAATTATCCAGAGCCACAAAAAGGCAAAACAGAGAAGTTACAGTGCAATTAAAATGAAAGTCACTGTATGCAAGTAAAATAAACAGCTCAAAATAGGTCCAGCATGATAGACCTCAAAATACCTGGTTTATCTTCTGACTCGAAACCAATTCCCTACAGCAGTTACGGGTACCCCGTCCCCTGCCGAGTTCAAAGGCAGCGTCCTCTCAGTTGTAACAAGCCCGGCTGAGAGCTGCCAAGTACCCCACACTCCACTGTGGAAACACAGTTTCGTATTACATAAACATTCCCGGCACCTTTAAAAGCCAAATCACTTTCACCTCAGGTTTAGACCTCTTGTCACAACACTTGGCGTTTCTGATTCTCTTATACCTTTGAAGCATTTACCAGTCTCTTAGCTCCCAGCTTACACTGCTGGAAAACTTTCATTTGTAGAACAAGGGAAAAAAATATCAATACTTGGTTTCCTGCCACATATTAATACTTCCCTGTCCCACACTGCCTAACATAACATCTTTATGTGAGGATGTGCTCTGCTTAGTTAAGAGCCATGGAAACCTTCCCTGCATTAGTCACGGTGCCTAGAACCGAGTGCTAACCTTTATGGCATGCCAAGAACTACTTGGGAACAAACGCAGACTTTGCTGGTACAGTGGAGCTCCAGCTACTCTGGCACCAACCATGTTGACAGGTGTCCTCCAACGTTCAAATGTCAAGGCACTGTTAATTGCAATTTATCATGCCTTTCCTGTCTGCAAATGTCTGCTACTTGAGGTAGAATGTAAAATGTGCCTAGAAAAAGAGTTATACTGCGCAATAAAAAAGGAAAAGTCACCTCCCCCCAGAAGGAACACAAGTAACACCTGAACTACCCATGGGAAACCTACCTCCCTCTAATCTGCTTTAAAACAATAAAAAATAAATTGAATAAATTGTACCAGACTGGGAAGGCTGAGAAGGAAAAGAACACTCAAGCCATGCTGCAAGGTGGCATGGTCTTTTAAACAGCAATTGAAGAAACACAAAGATCATTACTTAGAGAGCCTGACAGCACTGAAAGGCAGAAGTTTGCCATATCTGCTGGAGTGCAGAGATGAATATTTTTGCTGTTTCTTGCTGGTACCAGAATATCTTCCTCCTCACCAAGACAGACAACCCACCAGCTGGATGACTGCATGCTTCCATACACAGATTTATGAAAACACTCCCTATAGAAACAAAATCTGCCAACTATACACAATGTCTGGCAGTTACACGATGGTTGTTAGTCTACAACAAAATAGCCCAGAGGACTCTCTCTCCCTCCTTCTCCTCCTGCCATATGATCAGATGGATTCTCATTTAGCAAGTCAGGGTTACTTCACTTTGGAGACCTGGGCACAGAAGACCAATCATTGCAGAAGCTTTCACAAGCACCTTTTACATCAGGCAGATTTAACCAAGTGCAACAGTCCATGAAAGTCAATCTAAAGATTTGATAATATGGTAGCTGAGATAGCATATAAAGGGTTAAACTAAAACTTTCTTACTATAAATTTCAGACCCTGAAGAGAAATAATCACCATTTGATTCTCTCCAAACCTGGAAATAAATGTCACTAATCACCTCATAAGGAGCACCAATAGCAAGGCACTGATTTGTGCCAGTTCTGCTGCCTCCCGCGCCCATTACAAACATTGGGAGCAGTAAACATGCATCAGATGATATTATTTGGTCCACAGGTTATTTTTCTACCATAATTATGTCAGTACAGTGAAACTTTAAAATACAAAGGACTTACTTCAAATTTCAGTTGCTTCTTGGAACTTGTGCGTGTGTCACTTTCTTTTTCGGCTTTCTTTTCATCTCCACTGCAAACTCCATCTGTCTTCTCTGGAGGCAAAGCCACTGCGTAAAGCATATTTAAGAAAAAATGCTTATAAGGAAATGTCAAAGCAGTCTCATATTTGCCAATCTGTCTTTATATTTAGGGTGAAATTGATATCAGAAAACTTGCACTAGAGGATCATTATACTTGATTTGCTTTTGTGTTCACTACACATCTGGGATAATTTCAGCAGACAATCTACCAATGGCTTTTGGTACACAGCCTCTCCTACAAACATCACTAGAGTCACAGGAAGTTCAAACACAGTATTAGGAGAATATAAAGTAGCAGAAGTGTTACTGCAAATAAGCTGAATGATTTGCAAAATATTGAAAGTTTCTGACACATTGCAAAAACCCATCACATTCACCAGCAGTGAGTGAAGTAATGAAGCTTAAATAAAGTCCTCATTCTGTTCCAGTTTCACTCTTCAAACACACACAAAGCTTAGTACCTTCCAAGAAGGTAACACTACCTGCCAAAAAGGTTAGCTGCATTTTTTCATTGCATGAAATAGCATATTTCACTCGAGTTTCAAGTTAAAACATCAGGCACTTGCATAAATCAACAGCACTCATAAGGAGCATCAATATTAATATCTATCACAACATATCACGACATAGACATGTAACAGAAAGATACATGCTTCTCATGTGGATTAAAAGACAAATGCCTAGAATTTAATAGCTGCTCCTTTGGCTCATGCAGGGGCATTCAGCCTTGAACATGATGAAACCCTATATCTGAAGAAAGCTAATTCTATCTTCATTAGCATTATGAAAATATACACAGACTTTTTAACCCTACTCTCAGACTTTTAGACATGATTTTTTATACATCCACACACCTCTGCCAACGTTATGCCCATACTCCATTATATATAGCAGCAATCCTTCCAACTCCCCAAAATCAAGTATTGCAAGAACATGGGTCCTAAACCCAGCATTTTTTTCTCTTGCACTGCAGCATTTGCATTTACCCAAAGCCTTTATCCTAATGCTATGTAGGAACTGTTTCTTGGGGAAGCCTTTGTAAGTAGCATCTCATTAAGTGCCAGTCCAATCAAGTCAGATTCCTTACAAAAGAGGTGACATGATCCCCTCCAGTTCAGGGTGACCTGTTTCAAACTGGGTTTAGTGGCTCTCCTGGTATTCCACACTGTCCTCCCAACCATTCTTCTAGGACAGCAATTCACTACCACGCTAGAAATTAAGATACTCTATTAGCCATTTTCCAGGACTTTCTTTTCATGTTTAAATTAGAAAAATAAGCTTCAAAAAACTAACCAAACAACAACAACAACAAAACCCCCCACAAAAAACTCCCACAACTCCTGTTACCATAGCTTCATACTCCCAGAAATTCCAGAATTCTGTCACAACATTCACATTGTCACACTGAAATACATACGACAGTCTCATTTATTTGTTTAAATTTAAAATTATTGTATTACTTTTGTTCATTTGTTTTCAAAACTGTGGTATGCTATACAAGATGGATGTGCAGTAAAGAAAGGGAGTGGAGTAGAAATCCTGACTTTGGGAATTTCCTGACTTTGTTACCTACTGCTGATTCTGATGTTACACTAATACCAGCTTCCCAACACAAACACACATGTAATCTGCATTATACAGTGCAGTGGTGTTAATTATACACATACTGTCATGTTGATATACTTTGATTTCTACTCCAAGTCATGTTAGGATTCCTTACACCAAACATAAGCTAAGTAGGAAGGTCAGACAAAGGAAGACAAAGCTGCTTCACAGCAGTTTCTTCCCCAATTCTTTTAACCCATTGTTATTGGGCAAGCAATGACTGTTTCTTAGGAGGTTTTTGTACAGTGTTTATCATAGGTAAGACAGGTATTAAAATAAATATTATTTCCAATATATACTTTGAAGTATATCTGACAAAGTGCCATTTGCTTTATACTCACTTTGCCCATAAATACAACTCAGCATTCCTGGAAGTTCAAAGCTAAGGCCACAAAAAGACCCCCATACAACAAAGGACAACATTTGTCTGTCTACTTCAGTCCAGCTTTGTTGCTTTATTCTAAAATCAACAAGAAATGAAAAGGTAACCTGGGCCTTCATAACAAGGACAGTTACACTGATAGTGGTTCTTTACAGCTGTTAGACACACCCCTAGATTTCCAGTGCCTCATCTCTACCAATGATTGGTTCATCATATTCACAGTTATTACCTGACAGAAACTTCTGTAAAAGAGGCTTTTTAATCCCTCACAATCTTGCTCTAGGGAATGTGAAATAAATGAAAGCTAGGCTGGCATGACCACTAGCTTCATTGAGACAGTGAACAGCCATTTGGGAAAAAAAATCCACTCCTGTTATCATGCATTCTTTAAAATGTTTGAAAGTACATGATGGCCAAAAGACTTCTACAGTGATCTTTTATCTGTTGAGGGTCAGCATCCCAAATGACAATGGCATGGCAGACTGCATTAGGCATAGCACTGTGAGGCAGATCCTGCACAAGATGACTATTCCCTGCCACAGTGCTCTTTGTTGGGGATTAGAGAGCACTCCTTCCTGTCCACCACCGCGCTCCTGCACCGTGCTGAAAGCCACTGGCACGAGCATAGAGCACCAGAGCTCCCCAGTCCCCCAGGCACTCCAGAGAGGAACAGCACAGAGTTACCTTCTGCTTCCAGGAGCAGCCCTTCCCTGGCAGGGTTAACAACCTTTCTGGATGTACTGTTTGTGTGTTCAGATAGGAAGCTTTCACTTTAATGTATAATTTATATAGCAGAGGAAAAAATGTGCACTGACAAATTAGTCTTCACAAAAAACAAGGGTTCAACTATTGGGGAAGGAGGGGATACCTCTTGCAGTACACTACTTGGGAGGGTTTAAATACTGTATGCCAGAAATTATCCTC
Organism: Rhipidura dahli; assembly: GCA_013399225.1. Lineage (NCBI taxonomy): Eukaryota > Metazoa > Chordata > Aves > Passeriformes > Rhipiduridae > Rhipidura > Rhipidura dahli. The sequence goes on along the minus strand of VXAC01007103.1, from coordinate 25,336 downwards.
TTTGAGCTTTGCTGACCTTTGATCTGAAGAACTTACTGGCCTTGCTGCTCTGGGGAATTATCCTTTGAAATCAGTTACTCATTTTGGAGGTCAAATGAAATGGGGAAATCTGGTGATCTCATCCTGATGTCAAGCTTCATTCAGCAAAGAAAAATGAAATCTAACTGAGGAAGCTTTAAAGGGCAATATGGAGATACTAAAATAGTATTTACAAGTGATCAAATAATGTGTCTGTGCATATATCCCCATGTGTCTTATCCAAACCCAATCAACATTTAAAAATGCATACTGTTTTGTCTGAGAAGAGAAGTGTTTGCTATCTTGCTGCTATACTTAGTTTTGACTATTGACATGTGCTCAGTTTCATGAGGGATACAAACACATGCAGATCCTACTTATAAATAAAATGAGAATGTCTGCTTGGGACAGTTAAAACTGGCAGCCTGTAAACAGAGATCCACCAGAGAGCCACATGCCAAGGTTCAGATATATTCACAATGTGAACTTCCTTTCAGCTCTGCCAATGATATTAAACTAGACCAGACAAGATAGTTATCTCAAAGGAGTGTGGAGAATTAACAGACTGGAGGTTCCAAAGTCTAGGCCATCAGAAATAGGTCTACACACAATGCATTATCTGTGCAAAAATACTTACTTACCTCCCTGCTCAGATAACAAGTCCTGACAAAAAGAATGTGCTACACAGACAAATACACAGAGAAACATACCCTTGTTGTGGGAATCCACAAATGGAGGGAAAAAAATAGTATATGTATTGCTTCTCATGGGAATAACCACATGCTCTCAAAAACAATGTTCCCTAACAGAATGTTTCATGAATTGAAATATTGCATATGTTTTCTTTATTATGTTCTTTCCTTGTTCATTATTAATGGTCTTGTATTCACTTCTATAACCTTAAGACACTATAAAAATGCGTCTGGACAATATTTGAAATTGGAAAGACAATAAAGGAAAACTATTAACTTGGAAAAATTGTGAAATACCATTCTTTCACGAAAAACAAACTGACTGGCTTAAGTGTACTAGCAGATGTTTCTCTCTACAATTGTTAATTACTACCACCCAATTGCTCATCACTGAAGAGGGGGAGGAAAAGAGTGAGAGAATGAACACCAGTTTAAAGATATTAAGACTCATCCCAGAAGAATTAAGTCTTTTTTCAGGTTTTTCTTCAATCCTAAGGAAAGGGGGTAATAATTCAAAATGCTCCTTAGGAATCACCAAAATATCCCAGAAATGAGGTAAACTGATTGCTGTGCTGTGTATTGAATGAGGTTAGAATGGTAAGCTTCAGGCAGAAAAAACATTTTTCTCTTGCTTCCATCCTGCATCTGGCAATAAGGGAGAAAAAAGAAAACACCAAAATAGAGCTGCACTCAGGTGGAAAAGTGACTATTTAAACTTTCACCCTACTCAAGTGGCGTGTCATTTCACATTTCTCAAAGGCTCATTCCAGCAAAGGCCCATGCTCTCTGTCAAATGATCTACTGGCTCAAAGTAAGGATAGCTTTGCTCTAGTTTTCAACCACACTTTGCATTTCAGTCAGATGGATTAACAGGATCTTGAGGCCAGAATCAAAGAGTGCAACTCTGACGAATGCCCAAGTCCAGGCTACCAACTCCAAATTTTACACAGCAGTTAGGAGAACTCAGGCTAAACAAACAAACAACTTCAGAACCTCTTTGGAAGGACAGCCATTCCAAAATCTCTGTGATTGTTGCATCACCTTAATTCAAAAAGCAGAACTATGGGAGAAGAGGTGCAATTCCACAGTGGTGAATTATGACTGGACATTACCAGCAATATCTTAACCCTATCTTAATGTCAGGGTCACTACTGAGAGAAACCAGAGGAAAGGTAAAACCGGAGAATTGACAAAAATGACACCTATGAAAGTCAGCATCTGCCACACATGAAACCAAGCCTTTGAAGTGAAATATTATCAGCCTTCCTCTCACGTTGGGTAGACTAGATTCCACAGCAATTCTTTAAAACTACTAACAGAAGCAAAGGGACAGAATTATCTGTACATGAGGAAAAGAACAACAAACCATACACTAGAACCTGAGACTTGGAGGGCAGTAGGATAAAAGCAAAATTTAAAAATTACCTATTAAGACAAGGAGGTGAAGTCATAAGCACTTCTAGAACAGGTCAAATTGAACTCCAGCAGCAATATTTGACTGGTGGAATTGAGCGTTAAAGAGCTGGCCAAGCTCAGCAGTAAGATTCCTATGGACATCAACAGGGTAAGGGTTTCCTTTCCAATGTACAGATCTAGCAGATGCAGCAGAACTTAAGAGACTATTAGAACCAAAGGGACAGAAAGAGAATTAATTTCATTGTTTTATCTGAGATCTCTGATGTCTAAGTTATCTGGTTCTGCCAACATTTTTTAATTGCAAATCAGGTTTGACAAACATAACTGACATTCCTCACTGACTGTGCAACAACCAGAGCAATAACAACCGTGTTTGAAAGTGTAAATTAAGGAGAAGTCCTTTAATTAACAATTACTTTTACATTCAGATTTCACTTTTGAGTTCTCCTGGAGGCCACAATTTAAGAAACATCACCCCCATTAAGCACACTTTGTTTTATTCCACTGATTTGATTGAAATACATCCCTGATGGAGATAACTTTGCTTTGCAAAGGCCCTCTTCTCCAGTGGCAAATGAAGGTAGGGAGAAGGGGATCAGGGAGAAACATTCCTGTTCCACAGCCACCAGAACAAGCACATAGAAAAACAGGCTCGTGCTGGGTCAGTGCCAAAAGCATGGATTCAGCTCTCCCTGTCTGAAAGCTGAAGCTGATGAATTAGACACACCCTTCAAAACAACAAAGATCAAGCTGCCTTCTCTGAAACTTATTGCAGGGAAATTGATTGTCCATTTTACATCCAGTGGGACAAGTTAAAACCATTTTAAAGGAAGCTGTACTAGTAGTGCCTCCTACCAATGTGGGATGGGTATTTCAACCTGAAAATATGGACAGAAGTCATGTTCTTCTATTTCATGGTTTCTTGTTGACAGTCACAACACAAATTAAAGGTTCATTTGCACACCCTATGGAAAAAAAAAAGTCACAGTGTCAGAAGACCCACTGCCAGACCTGACCAGGAGGAGACAGAGCAGAGGGACAGTGACTCAGACCTTGTGACAGCTTGCAAAAAAGAAGAAAAAAAACCACAAAGCAATACAAAACCCAACAAAAATAGAGAACCAAAATATGTTTTAAATATTCAGCCATGGTTCTAGCTGACAAGACTCCACTAGGACATTGGGGAACAGCTAAACTGAAATTCACTCAGAAAACAGTTTCTCTCCTGAATGAAGTTCAGTCAAACTCACAGGTTTGACTGAACAAACTCACAACAAGAACAGCAAGAACACCTCCCTTAAAGCTTCAATTCCTTTTGCCAATCACAATAATTTGACATTTCTCAGTAGAAGTATTTCTAAACTGTGATGCAGAATCACAGGTTTCTATCTAGGTCTGGCTTTTTTGGTTCGGTGGCTTGGGGTTTTTTTTGGCTGTTATGTTGAGGAGAGGGGGTGGATTTTTTACTATTTCCTCACAAAAAAGTTGTGTACTAAAGATGCAGATACAAAAGACAATGTGGTCTCTCTCTGCTAGCTAGGGTGTAACTCATACATGCTTAAATACTAAACCTAGATTTCTCACACTCTGGAGTGAGTTTGCTAAAGGGAGGGAGTTTGCTGAATTTTGCCAGATTATGATTCCCTTTTCCAATTAGTTCCCCAATTGGCTGTATTTCATCAACAAAAACTGCCAGATTAAATGCCTTACTTGACCATCTTCACCCAGCACACTTTGATGTTCAGTTCTCAAGCTTCAAAATACCTTTTGGATGAAGATCAGACAGCACTAAACAGAATTACTAATTAATTAAGCAAAGTTAAATTTTAAACACTGTTTGTTGTGTTAGCCAAAAGCCCGAACAGAACAGTCTTTTTTTTTTCCTTCCTCATTGGAGATCAAAGAAGATCATTTCTCATTCCCCACCCCATCTTAAAAAAAAAAAAAAACAAAAAAAACCCAAAAAAACAGAAAGGAGGAGAACACAAAAACAGGGAAGAATCTCCATAAGCTTTGGTCAGAATAGCTCAGGATGATAGCTGTAGGAGCAAGATTTTTGTTTGATCAGTGGACATATCAAAACCCTCATGAACAGAATGCAATCTGTTGTATCATTTAACACAGCTAAGTGTTCCATAAGTTAAAACTGTCACTGTTATATGGACCCCTCACCACTTTCTTACAGTATTACATGTCCCTGGGGCTCTGAATGGGCCTGCAAAGTGTTGAGTTCTGTTACTGAACAGGGAGAGATGGGGACATCAACTGGTCACTTGTGACTTAAAATGAAAGAAAAAAGACCTCTCTCCTCTAAAAATGATCCTACACCGATTTTGGTTAGTAACTGGTAAAAGTTTTGTTTTTCAAAAATTCATTCTCAGTGTAAGTTGCAGACATGCATGTTCACATAGGATTTTCAATCTTGAAATTTCTTTGTATTTGGCTCTTTGCATTTTTTCCCCCTGAGATTCCCAGGGAAAGAAAAAGAAGCCCTTGCATAACCCTTTACTCAAAGACTGAGTAGGTAACATTAATAATGTAGGCTTTGATATTAACTTGCTCCCATCTAACTTAGATGTTCAGTAAGAAAATCATGTTTCTACCACCTTTGCTGTGCAACAAGGCCTCTAAAGGTATCTGAGCTGTAATATTAATCAGAATTTCTTCCCATGAGGATGAATGTCACTCTGACCCTCTCAGAGCTAACCTTTTACAGACAGCAATGTTGTCAACCCATACTGTAACATTATTTTGGTCGTGATGAATTAGTTACACATCTGACAACACTTAAACAGTTTATATTCAGTAGTAGGTTCAGTGTTCCCATCCTCACAGCCCTACATATTACTCTGAAAGGGGTGGGTGAATGGAGACTGATCCACAGAACAAGAGAAAAGCATTATTGTGATTAATTAGTCTAGCACATACATGTGCACATCTCTTTTCCTTTTCATATCTATACACGGGTGAGGAATGCTACTGAGATGATGCATCACATACTGCTAAACATGCAGAGAAATAAATTTCACCAGGGCTTGACCCAACCACCTGAAGTCTTGAGAATACACAGGATCTCATCAGAGAAACAATTCCAACAGAGCAAAGGCAGGTATCTGCTCACCGTTGTTAATAAGCACAGCCTGAAGACCTCAGCCAGAGATGGAAGCCCACATACTGCTCAAACACAGAAGATGAGATGGTTTGGAGCATGATTTGGAGTACCCTTTCAGGAGGAGCCAGCCCTTCCTGTTGCTCCAGAGGGGCCACATGTCTGCAACTCAAGATTCAGCTTCCCACTGTGAGCTAGCCCTTTGGTGGAAGATTCTGTAATGTTCTCCTAGACACTGTCACTGTGAATTTACCTTCAGATGTAGCATTTTGAAATCTGGGCAGCAATACCTATGTGGTAGAGGGGCTGGGCAGCTGTCCCTGCAGGGCACAAGTGTCTGGGACAGGGCAGCTCCCAGGGGAGCACAGGGAGATTAGTCCAAACCCCACTTTGCCAACAATGTCCTGCCACACCTGGAGGGCTCCACTCTCTTTAAAGGCCCCTTGAAATAGCAAAACAAGGGTCTGCAGCACCACACTTCAGCTTTATGCCTTCACATCCTTAGGATGGACTATAACTCCCTCCTAAAATATCCTTCATGCACAGAGTGCAGGGCTGCCTTGGCTTCCCTCAGCAGCCCCCGTGCCAGCACTGAGCCCTGAGCGCAGCCCTGGCTGCCAGGCACAGAAATGCTCTCCCCTCCTCCAGAGCCCTCTGAAAATTCCTTGGGTAGTGGCTCTTTTACTTCTGGATATTATGGTTTACAACTACTATTCCTTTCCTCTCTTTCTGTTTCCTTTACAGTTCTAAATCCTTTTTGGTACAAAGTTGAGAACTCTGGATGACGTATTTTATTGGTGAAAGGACCTGGATTGTTGGATCAGATTTACAAAGCAAGAAAAAACTGATTGCTAGTAGTTTTATTTTTTTTTTTGGTATACTGGGGGTTGGGACTTTCCATCTTAAGAGCAGCTGGACTCCAAGCTCTTTCAAGAGCAGAAATGTTGCTTCAGGTTCATTTCCACAACCCCATAGTGCTGCATTTATTATTTGCTTTTACTCACAAACTAGTTGTGGTTACAAAAAAAAAGCTTGTCTTCCAAACAAATGACATTTTATCTCTTTCTCCACAGGAGAATAAGGTTGACTGCTACTTGTGCTTTGAGGTTTGGATATGATTGAGATGAAACATCTGTTAAGAAAAAAGGTGTGGGGGGACTTTTTTCTGCTAAAAATATCATGGCTTTTTTTTTTCCACCAAACTTGAAACATGTGATGAAATTCAACTTTTAAAATATAACCCTGGAGCTACTTGAAACTATAAAAGTCTCCTCAGTATCTGAGGCAAGTCAGAATTTCCACTGTTCAAGCTGGGCTTTTATGAAGAGCAGACTTTAGAAAAACCTGTAATCTGTCTAGGTAACAAAGGGCACTTGTTCTGCCTGGTGAGGTAAAACTTTGGGTTTCTGTAGCTACTGCAGCAGAAGTGGAGTTGAAACACACAAAAGCACCCTGACTGATACACACTTTGAATTTGGAACAGCAACTGGCAAAGCAACATGCTTGTCATGGAAACTGCCTCCACAGCACCGCATGGACACACTCGAGAGTTTGGGAGGTTCCGCGAGCTGCTGCGGCTGAACTCACCCAGCCAAGATTTGGGCTTCTAACTCTGCATCTATCAGGCAGGCCATCTATGTAAAACAACAGCTCCTCAGTGCAGTCCTGAAATGCAAGAACTATTTAATCTTGCTGTAATATGTGTCAACACATGAGACACTCTGAGATTTGAAATCCCTGTGGGCAGGAGAGAGGGGCCTTAACAGAACGTGGTATCCAAACAAAAACCTTTTGCACAAAGCTACCAAAACCCCAGCAAAGGCAGCACTCAAGCTCAGTTGCCTGGCACTGTCACAGGTTAGTGAAACACAAGAAAACTTGCAACATCAGGAATATTTGGGAGTTGCAGCAGGACATATTGCCTATTAAATGGAACATTCAAGGTTTCTAAAAATCAGTTAAAGTGAGTGCTTCACGTAAAGGCACGCGATCTGAAACAAATACATTGTCTTCTGAAATATCACAGTCCAAAACTTCTTTCAACAATAAAGAAAGAAAACTGGAATAATTCTATGAACACCAGCATGAGGGTATTATCTAGTCCAAAATCTTTGACTGGAAATATGCACTAGCTTCACATGGATTAAAAAAAAAAAAAAAATAGAAAAAAATAGAAAAGAAAAGAAAAGAGAGAGTCACAAGAGAGTCAGAGAAGAATGGCATTTTGACTCACTTTTCAAAAACATGTTTAATAAAACCTCCATGAACTGTGGTCAAAGCTACAAGAAAAATAACTGGTAATAATCGTTGCTGGGAAATTAAAAGTAGAAAAGGACCTTTGTTCAAGCAGAATAAATGAAACCACTGGTATTCATCATGTTTCCAGAGAGATTGTTTTCAAACTCCTGACTTGTTCCCATATTTCATTCTTTGTTCTCGGTGGTGGATGTCCTGGGGCAAAGTTCAAGTACATTATTGTGCTGCTGCACAAGTACAGTGATGCAGCTTTATCTTTGACCCCAGGCACGGGGTCAGCTCTCTCACAGCTTCACCTGAGCCCGTCGCTTTGCCGTGGCTCACCTGAGCTCGTAGCCAGCGGTGCCCAGGCAGGAGAGCAGGACAGCCCTGGGCAGTGGTGACCCAGCCCCCGGGCAGGTCAGGGTTTGGCAGGGGTGCCCACAGGCTGGGCAGGGGGAGCAGAGCTGTGCTCAGCTCTGCAGCAGTGGGACTGTGACCCAGCCCAGCCCGAATGAGCAGAGAGCCCACACAGCTGAGGCCCAGCCCTCTCAAGCCACAAGCACAGACCACAAGCCTCACATCCCTGGCACCCATTTCTCAGTCCTGTCTCAGTTCTGCTACAGGGTACCTTCCCCTGAGCATCACTCCCTGACATGAGCAACCCACTGGGCACTGACAATCTGCTGCCCAAGATCCACCACGATGTCTCACTCACCTCTGGGATGCTAAAGGCAAATCCAAGAGCCCTCCTGCCTTTGATGAGATCTCCCTGAGCTACGCCCTTCCAGCCTTTGATTCCTCTGCTTCCCACATGCACCCTGATGGTCTGAATCTCACATACTATGAGAGAAGCAGCTTGAGAGATCTGTAGCCATAGATTTTTCAACAGGTGACTTTTTGCCTCCTAGCAAAATAGTTCATGACTACCCCAGAGCTGAGAATAAAGGAATATTCCTACTGTTAATTGATTACTTTTTAAATGACCACTCAGGAAGGGCATTAACTTCTCCATGGAAGAAGGAGAAGTTGCCAGTCTTAGGTAGATAGAAAGAACATGGAAAACCAGTGTTATTACAAATACCATGCACATAATATTATTTTAAAGCTTTCCATATTTAAGACATTCATTAAGGATCAACTCTTTGCTTTTTTTGAGGTGCTTGTTTACTTCCCTATTATCATTTGGCTTTCTTCAGTCGTCATAAAGAATATAGACCACTTGTAAGTTTGGAAGGCTTTCTCATGTACTGTACTTTGTAACTCTCTCCCTGTCATATTCTAAGGGACAGACATGGTTGCAGAAAATCCCAAGCTCCAGTCTTAGTCTTGCTATGGTGCTCCTGAACCAACATGCAACTTGCCTGTGTTCATTGTAACAACTTTCCAGCTGTGTAGAATGATCTGAACACAGACATCAGTGTGAAACTACTACTTACAGCAGGTATGATCTTCCCAGTCTAATGCAGAGGATTAGAACCCAGAACACTCTCAAGCCACAGACAAAACACATCATCTATCACAGCCTGTTAAGCAGCACCAGTAGGAGCTGGTGGGGTGTCAGCTAAAGAGAGTGACACACTCTGTGCAGGGAACATGCAGGACACGGGCAGGAGAGCACATGCCCTCCACACAGCAGCAGCTCAGTGTGAGGAGGAAAACTCACCCTCTGAGGTGCCCTAACAGCCCACTATTCACTGCCTTTCTGTGCTCTGCTTGCCAGCACGGGTAGGAGCTGTTAAACACACTGCAAAGGTTCATTTGGAAACACCTGGAGACCACTAACTCATTACACACAGGCCACGGGCAACTGTTGGATGGCAACAGTCTTTCATCACTACTGACCTGGCTGCACTTGAAACAGCAGCTCTAGAAGTAAAAGCTTCTGATCCAAATACCAACCCCCCTCAACTGGAACAGCTAATGTTAAGAAACACTTGTACAATTTTATATTTTTTTAATTTTTTTTTAAAGTGCCTCATGCCGTAAGATTTTCCTCCCACTCATGGCAAGCAGCCTACCTGCTTCTTATAATTTCCTGGATCTGTGCACAACCACAGGAAAACTTCTGCTAATCCTACCAGTCTCATGTTCTTTGGTGACTTTTATTCTAACTGCCAAACTAAGCAGTTTTCTCTTGGCACTCTCCACTGCTCCTTCCTCCTCACACCCCCACGTCCTTTGCTGCTCCTTCCAGCCCACAGTAACCAGCTTATCAGCTGCCAGCCTCAGCAGGGACCTGCTGCTTGTCACACACTGGTGGCTGGTGCCAGTGGGTCACCCCGTGGCTGAAGACATTTTTCAGAGTTGTTTCATGTCATATTGAGTAGTAGGAAAGGATACAGCACAAACCTCTTGAGTGCTGAAAAAAATAGAGCCAGTGAGCAAGTGATCACCAGTCTGAGGTGATCACATAGCACATACTCGTGCATAGCAAATCCATGGAAAGTGCATAGGATTAGCAACAAGCCATTAAAATGCAGAGTTCCTGTATAACATCCCAGAAGGCTGACCACAAGAGCATGTCTAAGGTAGAGTTATTAACACTCTATTTGCAATGTCAGGGATAAATAGATATTTTGTTTAAGAACCTGAGAGAGAAGAGACCATCATTTTTTGCAAAGCACCAAGCCTGCATCAATAGTACTATACAGATAATAACAATGGTGCCAACATAAAGCAAATTTGCCTGTGTGCAAGATGAAATCTATGCCTTTTCTATAAATACACTGGAATTTCATGTATATAAAAATACAAAAAATTATTTAAGCTTTAGAAAATAAATAACCATCATAACTGAAAGCATTTACTAGAGAGAGAAATGCAATTTGAAATAACCCCCTTTTATGACTTAGTCGTAACTCAGCCTAGAAGAATATACTAATCTACTAGAGTTAAGAGATTAACAAAGTGTGGTAAAAAGTGTCTCCCAGGTGAGTAGAAGGTTAGCTAGAACTAGTTAAAATGCTTGTTCAAGTTTTCCTTTGCTGACAAGTTTATGAACAATTTGGGCCCAAGTACCATACCTTACCACCCTTCCTTTGAGCTGACAACCCAACAAATATTCTTCCAATTACTAACTTAGGAAATACTCCAGGAACTAAAGCCTTCACTGAATCTGTCCTCAATGGAGAGAGGGGGGAAAGGAGTTATCTCACATAGGAGCAGCCCTGCTGCAGAGTGAAGCAGGGAAGGACTCTCCCCCATGCCTGCCCTGCCGCTGCAGCCCCAGCAAAGGGAAGCATCCACCTGGAAGCCAACGTGCTCCCAGCACTGGATGTCTGGGATCAGTGTGGAAGGGGAAACACATGCACCTGGGGTGGTCCAGGCAGGCTGTCAGTGCTGGGCATAAGAGCAGCAGCCTTAAACCACCAGTTCATTCTTTGCTATTGGTTCCTTGTTTGCTTATTGGTTCTTATAAAAAATAATAACACAGCTCCTCATGCTGGAACACTGCTGACCACACCTCAGCTCCCCCTTGACCACAGATTCCCTGGATGCTGGGGATGCAGATGTGAAGGACAGACTACACACACTAATAAAAAGTTGAAAAACACAGAACAATGTTAAGAATATCATTAATTACTTTTCTGCTTTGCTGAATACATGTCAGCCTTAACTGCATGTTTAAAAATTCCATAGTGGCTTGTAAATATGTGAAAAGTGCAACAAGTAGCTCTTTTACAGATTTGCTAGATTTTTTTTCAGCAACAACATGTGCTTTGAACTTTGCTGGTGGGCCTTCTAATATTAATGGGCAAGAAGATGACCTGAATAATTTGTCCTTTCTAGTACCAGAACAGGGAACATCTTACATCTTGGGATTTAGTTATATTTCTCTTGGGAAACATATTAAAAAATGGATTTGTTGATTCAGGCCAAGCTCTGTCACTACTTTCAGCAGGACTTTGGATATCATGTTCAGATAAGGCACCAGGAAGGCTTGGATCTTCTCCAGTCTTCTGTTGAGAGAATAATAATCAAGACATCACCCTCAGCTGACAAATGAAACAGAGAACAGATTGCTATCAGTGCAAGAGGCATCTCCTCTGACACACAGGACTAGACTGATCTCAAGAGATGCAAGATTTCTGATTAGTAGAAATATTTAGGTCATACTTTGCAAGAGAACAGTGACATGAGAAATCACATTATTGCATAAATAATTGGGACAATAGGTTAGGTATCAAGGTGAAGCTCAGGACTTCACTGTGAACTCCAAAAGGCAGCTGTATCCCACAGGGCTCCAAAGAGCTTGTAGTAGGACAAGGAAGAAATCAGCCCTTAATACAGTCAGTTGGCATCAGAGGACTGCATCAGGAGTTTCTTCCTGAGCTGAACTTTCTGAAAAGTTTTTAAATGTTGTAGTAGTGATAAGATGGAGCAACCCCACTTGATTTCAGAAAGACATGGAGTGATCAAGACAAAAAAGCTCTCCTGGTCTAGAAGCTTTAGCTGCAAAAAAATCCCAAAAATGTCCAGGGAAAGGAGGTGAAAAAGGTGCAGAAAAACAAGAGCAGGACTCTTGACCAATTCATTAGAAGCTTACTTATACCTAGAAGAGTTGAGGGAGAACTTGGATGTTATTACTGAGTACACAAATAGCAAATATCTTTCTGAACCACCTGCTTGTCTCCATGGAAGAGTGACTTGCTGTTTGATCCTGCACTCAGCTCCTGCCTGCCATTTTAGCTTCTTCACCAACATGAGTGTCTGTGCTAGGTTTTGTGACTTCTTCCAGAGTCACCCCCTGTCACTGGTTGGTTCTGGCAACCCATTATTCTACCTAGGGACAAGGAAGAGAAAATGGGAGCTCTTTTACCCTATGTGTGAAGGGTTTTGAAGCACGTCCTTCCTGTGCAGAAACTGGGGAATGAGAAAGTCTGAGCCCGAGACATACCTACACAGCCACAGCAGATTGCACAAGCACTCTGAGTTCAGCAGGTGGAAGGCTCTGAAATGCACTGGGAAATCACTTGGAACACAAGATGCAAATGAATCCACTACAGAACCTATATTCAGCATGCCTAATTGCTGTGTTATTAATGAAAGAGGAAGAAGGAAAACAGAGTAAGAGTAATATGAGACTGAGGTTTCCATTGGTGTCTCTTATCTAAGGAAATCACTGACCACATAAGAGAAAATCCAAAAATTTCAATTTAGTGACTTGCCCAGCAGCAAAATCAAAGGCAGGTGGTGGATATAATAGACAATGCTGGTCAAACCATTTCTCTCTGCATAGCACTCAATAAACAGAGTTGCCGCTATTGAGTTCTAACCTCTTGTCATGCAGCAACATTGAGTCAACAATCCGCTCTCATGGCTTAATGCTTTTGATGTTTACTTTGTTCTTTGTATAGTTCAAAAGAAAGCACTAATGCACCAGTCCTCTTACCAAATACAATCTTAATCCCAGAATCCCGAGCCTTTTGCTGTTGGCCAGTTAAGTCTGTTAAGACGAAAGGATTTGATCAAGCTTTACATAACAACACAGAAGTTAAATCCAGCAAAGAGAGTTCTTTTTATCTGTACTGCTCAGACAGCTAAAAGGGGGAAAAAAAGAGAGGGAAAGAAAAAAAAGGTAATGAACTTGGCTATGTAAAACAAAAAAAGGAATTCAATTATTTCTCTTATTGCCACTTTGTCTTTTCAGTGAGAGTCTTCTAAAGAACTCAGATTTATTCTCCAATAAAGTTCCTGAGAGCAAAGGCTCTAATGTTCCCCCCCCCCCACAAACCAGAACTGCAGCACTTGCTGTGCCTTTTTTTCAAATCTAAGAAATGTTTCTGTTTCATCCCTGCCGTGTATTTATGAAGGCAGAATAGAGTCCAGTGATGCATGGTATTTGCCATTCATGTCCTCTCTGAGCTTAGTCTAATCAACCATCTTCCAGCTTACAGATCCCTGTCTCTGAAGCTGTTGGTGATTTTGATGCTATCTTATGACACATGAGCATATAATCATGCAGCACATGTGTTATACCAGTACATATGTAAAGATCACAAGGCAGCAAAATAAAGGCAAAACAACTATTTTAGATAGAAAGGTTAATCTGTGTTCTATAATATTAATTACATTTCCCAACGAAAACATTTCTATGCAGAGAAGAGGTACGACAGTTTCCATCTTGTACCTAAGCTACACAGAACTCAAGCTGTGCCCTATCAAAGATCTCAAATCATGTTTCAGTTTCACTTTATCTAATACCACAATTTTGTGCTAGCACTAGCACAATCATTAAAGTATGATGCAAGTAAAAGTATAAAGTTGCACAAAAAGGATGCTTTAACACAATGCTTGTAAGTATTGTCCGAGAATGGCAAGATTTTCAATATCTGGATGAAATGGGAAGTGCTCAACACTGTCCCCAGCATGGGAAGCACAGCCTGGAGATCTGAGAGCAGAAGGGATGAGCTTTGACAACCTGCATGCATTTGCCTGAGCACTGGGTGGAAACAGTCATCTTCCTCCCAGCTGGAAAGATGGCACAGAACAGCTCTTCCCTGGTGACAGCACACAAAGGATGGACCACTGCTGGTATCTAAATCTGGGCTTCACTGCACATCTACTCATAACAAATGGGACTCATCGGAAGTAATGGTGTGAAACTGCCAAAAGACTGAAATTACAGTTACCAAAAAGGCTTTACGCTCTAATAAAAAGAATATTGCTGATGACTAGTTTGAAAATATTAGATATTGAACATTATGTTTGCTATGCAAGATAATGCTACACAACAAAGAAAGAAAAAATTAGAGGCAAGGAAAGATAGAATGAGACAAAGAAAATGAAATTATTCACTTTGCTGACATTTCATATCCTGTCTGAAGCAGTTTCTCCTATAATTCTAAAATTAAAATCTTACCCTTTATCAGCATTATTCCCTAAGATGAGATTGGAAAACCGTGGTGAAGTTAAATACAAAACCACTCAACAAACTCTGACTCCATCATGGCAAGTATAGTTTGCCTTTGTGATTAACAGTAGCCTACAAGCACCAGCTGAAATTGAGTTCCTGGGTTATGGCATATACAAGACATGCAGTCTTTGTAAACTATAGATGTGAGAGAAACTTGGAGTCCAAGAATCATGGTATATTAATTAACACATTGCACAGATAAGGAACTGGAAGGCAGACATTCTTAACAGAGAATCTTTCATGTTCTGTTTATACAAAAGCTTCTGATACCAGAAACAAATGATTTGATTATAAGATAGAAATTTCCAGATTAAGCTTGACATAGTTCATTGCTCTAAATGAATTGGGCATATTGTTTCCACTAGTGTATAATATAAATCTAGCACACAGCCCATGCAACCGCTTGTTATACTAGAGAGTTTCTGAAGTCTCATTTCCTTGAAAGGAATGAGCAACAAAATAATCTTCTCCATTCAAGAACCCCCACTTGTCCCTGAAGGTCAAGGCACCTCAGATGTGCTCTGTGGCAGAATACAGCATCCATACTCACAGGCACCAAAGGTCCTTCCCACCACAACAATGATTCCATCTCAACTCACAGAGGAGGAGAAGAGATGGAAAGAAATTGTCTGAGGCAATAATGATTCCATTCATATTCAAGAAAAATGTGTTGAGTAAGAATCTCTAGTCCTTATTAGAAATTAACGTGGGAGTTTCTAAGGCTGGTTTGTGCAATCTAGAATGGAATGCAGTGTCTCACATAAGTCAGTGCTAACAGTTTCACTCACTGCATTTGCCACCTCTGCCAGGGACAGTGACATTTGCCATTGCTACCAATGTCAGGGAAGTACCTGGAGAAAATGGTGAGACCTTGAATTAAAACACTTGGAGGCTGTGGTTCAGCTGGGTGACTTTGTTCAATACTAGTAGTAGCAGATACAGAAAAAATACCCTATTTCCTTCTTAACAGTTTTTCCAGGCAAATGACACATCAGTAGATCAAGAACCGCATTCTCAGTATATGCATTCTCACACTGATTTATTCACTAACTTACTCCAATGCCCCTTTATATTAACCAAAAATTTTGTTCTTTAAATACCTTCTAGATGAAAGTGCTCTTCACCAATGGTGTCTCTGTAGCCTTCCCCAGATAAATCCTGTTTAAAACAAAACAAAACACATTAACTACAAATATACTATATGCAAAGTGTTGACAATATTTACTTATTATTGTCAGAATTAATTTAAAACACAAATGAGAGCACAGAAACTGTTTTCCAGGAAAGAAGTCAATCACCTTATTAGTGGTAGTCAATGCATTTGGTGCTATTTTACAATGCTCTGGACATACTTCTGGACAAAGATTTAGTGAAGATGAATTGACTATAGAGGGGAAAGAAAAAAAAAGTTCATATTCAAATAATTTCACAAAGTAATATTTAGCATCTCAACGTTCTTTCAAACAAGCAAGATTGAAAAAAAAAACCTCCAAATGGAAATGATAAAGGAGAAATAAGCTCTTCACTACCCACAGAGGAATGTTATCACTTGGTTCCACCAACAAACAGAAAAGTTCCGTATGCCAGAGGTCACCCAAGAAAAGCAGATACCAGATTCTGACAAGCTGCCTGAGCCTTCAGTCCTGAAATTAATGGATTTTGCCAGCCCTAGTATGTACAGAACAATACAGGAACAGATGCCATAGATATGCAGATGAACTTATCCCAGACCCAAAAAACATTTCTCCAGTGGTGCTGAAGTAGTTATAAAGCACATCAGTGGGATTTGGAGCTAATCCCAGTCACAAAGACTCTGAAGAGCATTCTCACTCTCTTATTAACAAACCCTTCCAGCTCCATCACCCCACCCCAGCTAAACCCTAAGCAATGGCAGCTATCCTCATGTTCTGCCTTCTCTCAGTCATCCCAAAGCTTTAGGAGCACCACAGTGTCACTGACCTTGCACTGTAGTCTGGCTCCCTGGATTCTCCACAAATGCTCTCTGCTTCTGATAAAGTTATGGTGACAAAGAACCATATGGGCCTAAAAAACTGGTGTGCTGCACTCACAG
The DNA here is from genome assembly GCA_013399225.1 of Rhipidura dahli. NCBI lineage: Eukaryota > Metazoa > Chordata > Aves > Passeriformes > Rhipiduridae > Rhipidura > Rhipidura dahli. Next base: position 8,876 of record VXAC01007103.1, on the reverse strand, counting down.
CCATTCCAGCTGTATCTGCAAAAGCACTCACAGCCAGCATTCTCAGCATCAGCCTGGGGGCTGGAAGTTGACCATAGAGAGCTTTTAGTATGAGATAAGGATAAGGGAATAACCAGTGAAAATTTATGTCTGGTTGTATTAATTAGCTTGATTGTTAGGGAATTTGATCATGATAAAGGCAGCTCACCTCTTTTTCTTGAAAAAGCTGACAGAGGTTCTTTACCTTTGACATGCTCAAATGTTATTCTTAGAGATTAGTTATAACAGAGTAACAAAGCCACAAAAGCATATCTTAGGAATTCTTCAGTATCAATTTCTGCAACAGCATGTTAAAAATTAGATTGCACTAAAACTACTGGATACCTAGCCAAGAAACCCTGAAAACACTGTCTCTTCATAATCACATCCCTGAGGTCAAGTTAGACCTCACAGGACAAATGTCTCTGAGAAATGCTGGCAAACTGGCCTGGAATGCTGGGATACAGCACAGCACGATGCTGCTATAAAAGCTGACATTCTGGATTTATCTTTCCAGGTAGCAAATCACAAAAATCAACTTTTGTTCCAGTAAAAAAGGTCTCTTTCTCTGGGCATGTGCTGATTAATATCAATCACTACCTTAAAAATGATGGAAGGAACAAGCAGAGAATGAAAAGAAGACATCAAATGTTGGCATGCACATCATATTGCTGCAAGATGATGATCTTTTCAGGACCATCTAAAAGTTAGTATACTTCTGTTTGATCAAATTCCCCCATGTCACAATTTTCCATGAAGCTGTGAGAGCACACCTCTGCCTGCTCCCATAGATAATGTTATATAGAAGTGACTCTCCTCTCCCACTATGCTAAATATTGAATAACTCTTTCATTTGGGGTTTCCTTGTGTTGGAATTCCTGCTCCCTTTGGAAAAAAAAATATTTTCCATTATCCTGGTCAGCAAATATGCAATGGGTAAGTAGTTGTGGTGTATCTCTGAGAATACTATCCAAATGGTAGCTTTCACCTACTAAAATTTTAGCTAAGCAAGCACTGCCTCTGGGTATCAAACATTGCCTGTTCAATGATGTCATTAATCTCATGCTCTACAAAACTAACAAGTCATCAATCGCTGTGATTTTTCATATGTCAAAAGACATCACTTAAAAATAAACATACATTTGTTGATTAAAAATGCACTATCAAGTAACTTAGAGGAAAACAGTAGAAGACAGGGAGTGTAAAACAGCAGAGTGAAGCATTAATATTCATTACACTAGCTTCCTTATTTCCTCACTTTTAATCATTACATGGGTCTTAAGCAAATATGTTTTATATTCCAGTCTAGTTTCACTCCTCTAGCTCCTAGTTATTTAAGTTAAAGTAGTAACTTAATGCAAGCAAATTTCCACTAAGTGTTTCTGCCTTAAACCAAATTATTACAAATTAACACATTCTAAAAAGTGTTTTTCATGCTGTTGAACCGTAATATAACTGTTAGCACATAAATTGACAATCCATCCTGAAACCGATGACAGTATCACCTGAACATTTAGTGACACATTTAAACAGAATTCCCCAGCTCTCATTCAAAGGTATTTCTCTGTGGAAGATTCCGACATGTATCATCTTTGATAGACAGACATGTATCTGCAAGGAGTGTGGGCAACTCTTAAGATTTTACAGGAAAAAAATGCTGGAGAAAAAAAATATACTCTCTCATTCATCTTATCATCATTAACTTTTCTGGCAAAGAAAATGCAAGAGAGTTACCTGAGTATTTTTAGCACCACCAAGATGGATGATGCAACCTGAATAAACACCAAAATGCACCTGCCTGAGAAAAGGTTTCTGGGCAGTGTATGTGAACTCACACAACAAAGTACAAAAGTTGAGCAAGCATCAGAGAAGACAATTCTGACTGCAGCTCATCCTGCTTAATATTCTCCCAGTAACCCACACAAATTGCCTTAAAGTGGATGGAACTGTGCATCTACCCTCAGCAACCCAAATTCAAAAAGTGGGCTAGAGTAAAAGAAAAGGGTCAATGGGTAAATCAGAACTTGCAGCTCAAGAAATTCTAATGGGAAGCAAACACTACAGCCAGGTAGGAATATTTGACGCTGGGGACAAGTGTGTTCAAGCACAAAGAGGACAGGGGCTCGAGGGGATGAAAAAGCCAGGAGCAGCTCTGCATTTGGCCAGGCTCTGCCACAGGGCCCTCAGCACCTGTGCCACAGCAGGACCAGCTCCCAAGGGCATCAGCAACAACATTTGGGTCACAGGCAGTTGTGTATCACTGTCCTGACACGAGCTTTGAAATGACAACGCTGCGTTTTCGAACTGGAACACTGAGTCACAAAACAACCAAAACCAGATGTACCCTGTGAAATACTATATAAATGAGGTCAGCAAGCACTTGAAAGAATAAAGAAAAGAAACATTTACACAGAAGGATTATTCCAGCATGCCATTGCTATGGGTTGCTGAACAGGAACCCATCAAGAGTGTCTCTACCTCACCAGGAGTTTCCCAGATAAATTAGTTGGCCTCTGTTAGCTACCAACACAAATCACAGTGAATGACTAAGATTCAGGCTCAAACATGTGCTTCAAAACTCAGAACAGCTGGCTGCCTGGCCTAGCCAGAAAGGACCTCATGTCCCATATATCCACTCTGATAGGTGCCTCTGTACTCAGCTCAGATATAAGAGGGCAGGGGTGGAAAGAAGAGTTAATTAGTGCAACTCCCTCAGAAATATTGCTGAGTATATACATACACCAGGGGAAAAACAATCTTTAAAAGCTCCCACGCCCCAGGGCTTCTACTCAGTTGGGTACAAGTCCAACAATTGTTACTGGCTTCCCACCTTTGCTGCACAATCAGACATCAATGCATTCTGACTCTATCGAAATTTTAAAATTTTAACCTCACCATCAGCCCTAATGGCCCTGTGCCGTCTTCATACTGGTGCCAGTCTCTGGAGACAAAGGCCAGGCATCTGGGGCTTCCAGCTATTGACTTCCTCCTCACAAGCCACCTGAAAATGCTGCAATCCAAATGCTCACCCCTTCATTCTGCCTACAGCACCTTTGCTGGCTCCCTTGCTGCTTCTAAGCTGAGGTAAACTCCTTGATTTCACCCTCCAGGCTCTGCACAGGCGAATTTGTGGTCACATCTCTGAGTGCTGCCTCCTAGTCCCTGCATCCACCAGCTGCTCTAACCTTGCTCTGCAGTATTGCCCCCTCTCCCTGTCCTGGCTCTCCCTTTCCATGTCACCTCCCACGACATGCAGCACATTTATGGCACATTTAAGAGCCAAACTGATTGACACCAGTGTGTATTTTAGCAGCCTGTGCCTGACCTAACACAGTGCTCAATATGGTTTTGCTCCAGTGTTAAGTACAGACAGATATATCCATAGATGTACTAGATTTTTCAAAGGATAACCTCTGATTTAAGTGGGTTATCATGATAACAAGCATATTTTTAAAGCTTGGGCCCCCCTACTCCTTGTATTACATCTCAAGTCAATATTGCATTAATTAACATTTTTCTAAAAGGTGTTGCTCTTCTCAAGTAGAAACAAGTTGATTTACCTCTCTTCTTCTTCAAACACCTCATTTAAATCCTTTGATTTAGCCTTAAGATACTGAATTTTCCACATTTTTGGCAGAAAATATGCACCTATTTCCTGTTTAATGAAGTTTTTGTGGAGGAATCATATATACTTTTTTTTTTTTTTTTTTTTTTATTACACATTCAGAAATA